>JAQMYG010000023.1:24740244-24756307 GCA_030014215.1 Clariallabes teugelsi | reverse complement strand
TATGTATTTATTTATTTCTATATTTACTTATTTATTCACACATTTATTTATAATTATGTCATGTTTAGTCCTCCATAAAAGACTAGGGTTTACTTTGAAAACCCTAATTAAGGCAATTAAAAAAGTTTATTTTTTATTATTTTTTTTAACAAATTTGCTTTACACAATTACACACTCACTCAATCATTTTCTACTGTATACCTCTAAACCTGCGCAGAGTCATAAGAGGCCTGGAGCCTACCCTGAGGGACTTGGGGTATGAGACAGGGTATACCTTGGATAGGGTGCCAATCCATTGCAGGGCACACAAGCACAAACACATTCACACACTACAGGGAGTTTGGGAACACCAATTAGCCTATTCTGCTTGTTTTTGGACTGCGAGAGGAAAACCAAAGCACCACAAAGAAACCCACAAAGCACAAAGAGAACATGACAACTCCATGCACACAGATGTGAGGTGGGAATTAATCCCAGTGCTTACCACCGTCACAAGGCAACAGTGCTAACCACAGTGCCGCTGCGCCACCCTCAATTATACATAATAGTTAAAATCAGTGAAACAAAATCTCCAACAGCACATCTACCAGAAATAAAAAAATCAAGTGCCCAACATGAAAATATATGATAATCAAGGCCAGTTAGTCATACCTTTAATATCATATGAATTTTAATTCCAGTTACCTGGATGTGGCATTACAGTTACAGAGAGAAGTCAGAGCATATGTGAAATATGAGGAGCTAATACAAAATGTCAAGAAGGTTGTGAATATTGATTCCTTAATCTGCATGCAAAGAAAGGACAAATTCTTTTTGCCTTCACTGAACAGAGACTGTATTTAAATCCTGCTGAGCTGTGGGAGTAGCTTTAACTCAAAGAGATTACCACACCGAAGTGAATTTGAGCCGCAGTTGCTTAGCCATTCCTTTAATAGAAATTAAAAGACATTGTACAGTTTTACTTTAAGATTACCACAATGAGTCGTGATAGTAACAGAGAGAAGTCAGACGTCAGAAGATATATGGAATACAAGGAGCTAATAAAGCTGTCAGGAGGGATATGATTCCGTCTGCAGTCAAAAAAGGGCAGATCTACACTGTACTAAAACCCTGCTGAGCTGCAGAAGCACCTTTAATATGTAGCAGATATGGACTGAATTTCAACACCAGTGCTATTCTTGAGAGGGAATGTGCCTGAAATTATGATTAAGATGAAATATAAAAAGCTGACCGTATAGTTTTTCTCCCCAAAATCTAAGTATTTTGTAAATGTGGTGGGATATTACTAGACTACTGTATAAGAGCGCGAAGTATCTTTTATAATATACTCTTGCAAAACAGAGTTTAATTAGGGTAGAGGGGAGAGGAAGAGTGTACAAATACTTATGGGACAGTACTTGTTCAAGTAACTTTAATTGTTTGTATTGACAATCTTTCCAAGTTGTAAATAGGCATTTAACTAAATATTGCCAGGACCAGAAACAAACAACCTACAGTTCAAGTTGGATATTCTGTTAACTGCACACAAGAGGTAAACTACTCCTTCATGTATTGCCACTGATACCACCATCAGTCAGCTGTGTATTTTCCAGAGCAGACTAGATCTTCAGGGACCTGTTAAAGTGCAAACTGAAGCTTTAAAGGATCAATCGCTCTGCATTGCCTGACAGCAGACAGATATATTCTCAATCCGTTGCACCTCACTGTCAGCAACAGCTAATGGAATCAACATGGGTGACGGATATAGTATGGAAAATAAGTTGTCAAAGACTGCCAAGCCTTTCATCAACAAGGCTCCACAGCTGCTGCTGACCCTCCCAAAGTTTGAGTGAACATCTATCATCTGCACATCAAAATTGCACATTGAGTTCTTGATGTAAAGAATTGGCTTGTTTGTGAAGGTCAAATAGATCTCAATTAAATTAGAGTCAAAAAGGACAGGAGATAGACACAAAATAAGGTTGTTGTATTGGTGAATAAATGAGACTATTATGCCTGTGCTGAAGAGGGTCGTCCACAGAATGTCTGAAATCATAATTGGTATTCTATAACCTATAGCCTGGTCTAGTCCAAAACTAGTCTGAAATTATCATTAAGAACCATGCAGATGCAGAAGAAAAGTGCAGATGCATTCATTCCTTCATTTTGAGTAAACACTTTATCTATTTCAGGAACTTAAAGGATTCGGAGCCAGTCCCATATGCACCTGGCCAAAGGTAGGTAACCAGTCCATCAAAGGGCATTTTACACACTCGTTCGCACTTAGAATATTGTCCTAACAGATCACGTTCATAGGGTTACATTACTGACATACACATCTTATAAGCACGTATGACCTCATGAACTTGGGAGCTGTGTTGTCCAGAGCTATGTGCTCCCCAAGGCAAACTTGTCTCAGGAGAGGGGCCAGACTAAGAATGGTTGAAATTTTCCCAATGGAAAAGAGAAGATGGAGAAATGTGACTCTGCCTGGAGGAAGCCCGGGACCCGTGTCTGGAGCCAGGCCTGGATAGAGGGCCCATCAGTGAGCGTCTGGTGGTCGGATCAACTGATCACCTCTGATCACTCTCACAGCTGGCAGAGCTTTTCTGGCATTCCTGTGAAAGCTGGGAACATTGAATGAGAGTCATCAATGTTTAACGCTTCTATTGCTGAAGCTGTGGCTGTGAGCTGTGGTCTCAAGGTCCTGGGTCCATGCTGCTCCATTAACTGCTTCATGTCCAACTAAAAAAAGAGACCTTTAGAGATATGTTACCCCGGGGGACTCTGGAAGCTGTTGCAAGGTACCAGCAGGCTCAAAGGATGATGGCTGCAGCAGTAGCAGAGGCAAATCAGGAGCTCAGAGAGAACCTGAAGCTGTGTACAGCATGGATAGGACACTGCTGACCTTGACTGGGTAGGTAATCTGGTGTTTTTTTTTTTAGCACTTTGAGGTACGATTGAATCCAACAAATTCATCCTCTACTGCAGAGACAGTGTATGAGGATCTCCCTGATAAGTCAATCTCCCTGGGCAAGTGAGGTACTGTAGTGGAGGTAGTCAAACAGCTCCACGATGGTGAAGCCCCAGGAATTGATGAGATCCTCCCAAAAATGCTGTAGGCTCTGGCTGTTAATGGGATATCTTGGTTTTTACCATTGCATGAAGGTTGAAGACAGTGCCTATGGAGTGGCAGACTAGGGTGGTGGCACCCCTTTTCAAAAAGAAGGAACAGAGGGTGTGTCGGTTACAGGGGCAGCAAACGAGCTTTTCTCTTAGAGATAGAACGAGAAGCTCAGTCATCTGTGAGAACTCAGAGTAGCTCCTTTGTGTGGAAAGGAGTCAGTTTAGGTTGTTCAGGTATCTGGTTAAGATGTCATCAGGACGCCTTCCTAGCGAGGTGTTCTTGGCACATCCAGCTGGGAGGAGGCCATGGGGCAGACTGAGGACTAAGTGCAAAGATTATACGGTATCTCCACACTGGCCTGGGAATGCCTTGGGATCCCACAGTCAGAGGTGACTGAGGTGGCTGGGGAAAGGGAAGTTTGGAGTTCCCCGGCAACCCAATTTCGGATAAATGGTTGAAGATGGATGGATAGCGGATGGACTTCTTATAAGCTGTTGCACGGAGGTAGCCAATAAGCCAAAATTTTTGTTCATGGCACTTGTCAGAAATGGCTTATTACTGTTTTAAGGTAGTGTGAGACAATAACTTCAGTTATTAGATAAGGATAAAACTTTGACAAATGAGGTGATTAAGGAATTAACTGAGGGATTGTGGAGAATGTTTTATGGACAATGCCTTTAAATAAAGTGTTCCTTATTTTATCCAGAACAAACAAATCAGTGTGGCTGATAAATACCAGTTGAACAGTTGATGTGTGTGCTGAATGAAGGAGACCAAAATATTCTATGGTTAAAAAAATCAATAAAACAACACAGAGTAAATACCAGACTTGCCAATAATATTACTGTCATAGAGATAAATAATTACCCAATATAAAACTATGGCCATGAGAAAACAGAAAACAAGTTCCATCAGCCACCTGGTTATTTCTTTCACAGAAAACAACATATCAACATGAAATCTAAATGAAATCTAATCAAATGCCATTACAAAAATGTCATTTGGCTGAGCAGTGAATTTTTAAAAGGAATGAGAGGAGCTGATTTCAGTCAACAGCACAGAGTCACAACTCTGGAAGGTTACTGCCTGCACCCAGAGCCACACTGAGAATATATCACGTTTATTATACCTAGATGTGATAACAGCACAATATTATGCTTTTTTAGATTTGATTTATGATTATAAAAATAGGACTGTGTGTGTGTGTTCAAATAGAAGAGACCGTATCTGAGGCTGGGGATATGCATAGAATGTGAGAATTATGGGAATAAAGCTCACATTGAATAAACTGCTTTGGAGACTGCAAGTAACTTAGCTATTAGCTTAACTTTGCATTTTGGAAGTTAATTTTTTTATATACAGTAAAGAAGTATGTACTATTTTGCTGCTCGACATGTGTATCGATACTCATTAATTAGTATACAATATGCATAAGTGTGTGCGCTTTTTATTCGGTCTTGTTCATCACAGAGAAGAACAGCATTGTGCTGTGGCTACAATGAATAAGCTGTTTTAGTAATGAATAACATGGCAAAGTTTATCAGTGTGTTTATGAGAATGAAAGATTTACATAGAAATACACTAGTTGAAGGGCACACCTTCTTGCCACAGGTGATTTTGAAGTCTGATTGTTGTAATGTGGGGTTTGCATGGTCTCCCCGTGCTTAGTGGGTTTCCTCTGGGTACTCCGGTTTCCTCCCACAGTCCAAAGACAAACATGATTAGGTTAATTGGCATTCTCAAATTGCCCTGGAGTTTGTGTGTGCCCTGCAGCGGATTGGCACCCTGTCCAGGGTGTACCCTACCCTATGCCCCAAGACTCCTGGAATAGGCTCCAGGGTCGCGGGGGACCTGGTATAGACGATGAGTAATAAATAAAACTAAAATACAAAAATCACATTGATATAACATTTTAATATTTGTGCCTTCGGTCTCACATCACCATTGTGACTCAAAGAAAACAAAATATTATCTCTCAGTTTGTAATACTACTTTTATGTTTTGCAAAAACTTGTTTATCTCAACAATGCATTTCTTATTTTGCACTAAAACCGACCACAGTCTGCCAAAACAGGAAAATGGGCTTAATTTAGGCGCTTCTGGATAAAATATCTTGTCTGCACAAGAAAACAATTAGTACAAATGTCTTGTTATACACCATCGTTAACCACTGTCACAACTAACCATGAGTACAAAGAAGGAAAAAAAAGGAACCCTTTCTGCTTGAAATAAAGACTCAATACTACTTGACAGATAAAGAAGAGTCCAGTGAAATATCAGACTGTCCCAAGTCTAGGACGTAAGCATGAATCAAATCTCTGCCTTCTTTGTGCAGGAAACTGACAGCAATGCCACTCAACTCTAACTTTTTTCAGATATTGTTATTGCTACTCATCCTTCGTCAGGACCTGACTGTAGTTCTGGAAAATGTGGTTGATGAAAATGTTGATGACAGTGAGCCCACGCGTGACTTTCTGTCCTAACTGGAAGGATAAGCTGTCCTTTCCATTTAACAGTGTCTTCATGTAAGTAATCCATGGTGATGTTAAATGCATTAAAAAAATACAGCATGAAAACCGTGGAACAAACTAATCTACAACAGGTTTTCATTGCTGTGAGGTCTACATGACAATTATTGTCCTGGACTTCCTCCTTGAGTGCAGCTCCTATCTGATAGCGAATGTACTGTAACACATCTGTAAAAATTAACATGTCCAAACAGATCTGTATTAAGGTACTGTAGGATCATTTCTAAACAACCGTGTGGTCATTTGTTAATTTGGCTAATTGAAGCAAACAAAAAAAAAAGGTTTTGTTTGTTGATGGGCATAAGGATTGGGCTTTGAAGCAATGGACAAAGGTCATTTGGTCTGATGAGTCCAGATTTACCCTGTTCCAGAGTAATGAGCATATCAGGCTAATAAAGGAAGTGCATAAAGGTATTCATCATGCATAGTTGCCTCAGTACAATCCTCCGCTAGGCAGTGTTATGATCTATGGTTTCTTCAATTGGTCAGGTCTAGGCTTAGTTACAGTATGTTATGTGGCAAGACAATGAAGACTGCCTACCTAGATGGAATGAACGTCAAGGTTATCTCAGGAATGGAAACAAACGTGGTGCTGTTACATAAGTTTGTCAAAGCAATGCCACAGTGAATGCCTACTGAAATTATAGCATATTATAGCATATTATAGGGATATAATGCATATAATATTATAGGCATATAATTTCTCTAAAAATGGCTATGATTTAGAAAAGCATGATATGTCTGTTCTGATTGGACAGAAGGCCTTGATTAATTTTGTATTACAGCAGCTTTGTGAATCCTGCCATCTGTAAGGCAAATTGCTGATTTATATTAATGTTCTTGTACTAATAGGCTGTAATTTATATAGTAACAACTTTTTCACTGGGACTTGTATGGCAGACAATTCTTTTAATAAACAGGTTTAAAAATATGTTGCTACTTGACAAAGGAAAATTTGTTTAGCATTCTTAGAGGTAGTGTTGGGTATCATCAAGGTCAAGGCTTTTGTCCCTAATGTGAGAAACTGCATTATTTGCTTGATTAGAAACCAGGAGGCTAGTCAGGGCTCTGTCATGTGCAACAGACAAGTGCAATCTTGTCTCACAGATATACTTAAAAGTTAAATGCAGCTATAAATGGATCATCTGCATGATTTATGTTTTTATTTATTTATTATTATTTAATGACCATTTCTAATCATTGATAAATTGCTGTGGTATAAGCAGAATAAAATATAACTATGAGTACTGTCTGCTTTAAATCTAGCAGACAGTGATGAATCAGTTTTGATTACCTGTCCAGTTACTTAGAGAAATAAAAAAAAAATTACCCCTTTTTAAAAACTGGTAGTAACTCATGAATACGTTTATTATATAATCAAGGAGTAGGACTAAATGTACCTTCTCTCCTTGCAACATGGCTTTGTTTTTCATGAAAGATCTGCTAGCATCACATCAGCACACGCTCCCAAATATTATGGGAGAAACAAGGCTGTGGAATAAGTAGGTCAAGGATTGAAGCTGCATAATGCACTTTTGTACTTAGAATTAGTGTCCTGGCCACTAGGAGTCCCTACACATCCATGGATGCACAGATCGAGTCTACATCATTCCAGAGAAATCAGTCACCCCCAGACAATTACAGTATAATATTATAACAGCTCATTATGAAATTGCTGCAGAAGCAAAATGTATCAGAAATAAAGCATAACTTTTTATTGTATTTGTTCAGCAGCATGTATTTTGTGTCATTAAACACAATGGAGGTGGATGGAAACCAGCCAAGGCAGAAGTTCTGCTAAAAGTTGGCTAGAACACCTGAACTTACCCCCACCAGAAAGCAAATGCTCAGAAATAATCGATAAAACTGAGAAACGGAGTTCTACTCATTTTAGTTCTTATTCAAGAGTCTTATGCTGTTATGTAAACCTAGAGATTACCAAGGCATCAATTTTCAATCCATTAATGTAGTTTTCATTAAAATAATTATGTACATGCTTTTTTAAGAATAAAGGGAAATGAATCTACTGTATACAGTATATATTCTTTCATCTAAATACAGCTAATTTGTATTCCAGGCCCATGTGCATCTGACATACAAACAAGGTCAGCTGCTGTGTTGTTGCATTATTAGTACATGTATTACAGAGCTAACGTGATTAATTATAAATGCAGACTTTTCATCTGGAATCTGTATGCATAGTTTTGTACATGAGGAACAAACAGTAAGCCATAATAATGTCAGTAGAGCAGTAGAGGATGAAGCTGATACTCAAACAAAATATTAATATGCTGGATATGCTGGATATATGCATTATGGATAATATGGATTGGATGTATTGAGGAATGAAACATGTTTAACGTAACCTGCTGTGATATTAAAATAATCCATAATGGTTATTAGCACTATAACAGCTACAGTACGTACTGTATATAGCACTTTAACATCCTATAAGTTAGTTAGACAAAAAATGCAAAAACAAAGCTGTCCTGAAAAGTTTCCTGTGGTGAGAATAACTGGCTGTTACAAAGTTCTGACACTAAAGATTAGTGTTAAATAAATGCCATATTACAGAAATTTACCAATATCAATAAAATGTTTTATTCTTTGTTAAAGAACACCATGTTTAAAAAATTCTATTATGGATTATTATAATTAACCTTAGATTATGTACTACTATTACTAATGCATGCACTGCTTTCAGACATGTGCAGCTATAGACAAATAATCAACACTTTCTTACAATTAAGCATTAAACAGCACTATTGTTCTGTTATAACTGTTTTATTCAATAGAGAATTCACACCTAATTGCATCCTGACAGCTTGACCAGTTAAACTGCTTGTGTAATACTTGTAAAAAAAATGAGTTCTTGCTACTACTAGAACATGCAATAGCCTGGAGGTACAGGTGATACATCAACTGTCAGCACACTGATAAAAGCCAACAGACATTTTGAAGTGATCAGACCATGACAGCAATGTTTACTTTCTGGAATGTCATGGTCATGCCCCCCCTTACACCGAAGCTCCAGAAAGCCCTACATCCACAAGTGCCTATGACAGGTGGCTTGTTGCAGCAGTGGCCATGACATCTGTCCAGCCTTGAGCAACTTTTAGCCTTGCCTCAGTGACAGAGGTGAACAAGAGAAGAGATGTACCTGACTGCTAACCTTTTCAAGTGCTGTCACAGAAAAGGCAAGCGGCCATTCCGGATCAAACATCAAGTCCATCACTAGTCGCATTTAACATGTCTGAAAAAGAAAACAAAAACATGACAAAACAGAATAAAGAGCTTTGTTCTGAAGGGCTGCAAGAAAGACAGAAGACTGAGCTACAAAGCTTTTGAAATGTGTCACCTGTCTTCCTCCTTTCTGCCGTCTCTTGCTAACTGTTTCTTTCCTTCATTGCTTATGCATCATGTTCTCTATTTCGTTGTTCATGGGGATTACGTGTGCTTGAGCTGACATGCAGATGGAAAGAGGATGAGCTTTGCTTATTGTTTGTTTTGAGAGGAAATATGTGACAAAAAAACTGAAATGCAAATATTCACATATCTTGTCTATTTATTCCCTATTTAGGTTATTGTGCCTCCCTTATTAAAATATTCTGTATCCTTGATTTCCTTCTTCTTCTTAAGTTTGAATGCACAGGTTTATTCACATCTTCATTCAGACCCACCCCGGAACCCACACAGGACTGCTGTCACTACGGGTTTTGATTTATTATTTTGTTTTGCTTTGCACTGATATCTGTGCGTATCTGTGTGTACTGTAAATACGTAATATGTGTATCTGTATTTCTGTCTATATAAGATATATGCATGCTCAGCAGCAGCCAATTTTTGTACCAATACAAGCAAAGAAAGCTGACACCCCCTGTCAAATTTTAGATTAAAACCCTCATAGTGCATCCTCTGCTACAACACTTGTCTAAAAGCCACCTCATTCAAAACTCCCAAGAAAGCTACAATAATGGTATTGGTCATGGCAAACTATATTCGACACGCAATAGTAAATATTTTTCTGATTGTGCTAACTGAAGACATAATCAGAATGTAGTGATTTTCTGTCTTTAGAAGATCTTGATTATACAATCAGACACAAAGAACACATTATTGCACATGTTAGCTCTTAATAAAAATCATCAGGTTTTATTGAAATAATCTCATACAGAATTAGGCATACAGTACCAGATAAAAAATATATACGTACACACATCTCAAAAATGAGAACCCATGGTGACTCAGGTGTCACAAGCCCTTTAAATGTTTTGAAAAGTTCCTTTTTCACCTTTATCCTTGACTTTATGACTTCAGGACCTCCCTAAGTGACATCTAATTAACATCCTGGTGCAGTCGTGTGTCAATCTGTGAATCTATCTACCCATGACACCATTTCCAAAATGGTGGGGTGCCTGGCTGATTAATTTTATTATTTTTTTTTTTTTACTGAAAGTAGCAAAGTTTTATCCTATTTAACAATTATAATGTTAATTTATAATTTGGAAAATGCCAAGTGACAGCTTCCAAAATGTGTCCCATGTGGTCTGTTTGATCTTGGACTGATCATTGAATGATCAACAAACAGAACAATGGTAAAGTGAAAGGAGCTCAGCACAGATCTGAGAAAGAGGATGATACATTTACACGTCAGGAATGTCTCTTGCAGCCATTTCTAAACAATGTCTCGGGTTACTTTACTGTAACCCTGTTCCCTGAAAAAGCAGGAATGAGATGCTGCATGAAAACACTATGGGAACGTCTCTTTGTTCCCCGGTTGTGAAGCACGTGTGTGTCAAACACGGCAAAACTTTGGCTTACAGTACATAACCTCGGTCAGGTGACGTCATCTGATAAGGTGCACCTGCAGGTTATAAATAGGACTGACCCGGAAATATCCTCAGTGTCACGGCACACGAGGTCACGCCCACCTGTCAAACCAAGTCATGATCTTCCACGACTCCATTCCATACTCCAGTTCACTATTTCAATTTTACCGCCTCATAAACCAGCTTGAGCACACCTGTTACTCATTTCATTCAGTACTCTGCTCTATTTAAGTTGCCAGATTATTGTGTGCCTTAATGCCCAATTCTCCAGCGATTTCACCTGCCTTGCTACTCGTATCTCGACTCATGCTTTGTTTTACGGATCATGGTTTTTTGCTTCGCATCTTGAATTCTTGTTTGTTTGGATTTTTGGATAACAACCCCCACTCTCGCATCTCGACCACGAATTCGGATCACGGACTCTGTTTGTCTTCTCGGCTTTGACCCATGCATGCTCACCACCACGACTCCACGAAGCACGCACAGCACCCCTGCTTTGCAACCCAGCCAACGCACGCCTCATCCTCACAAGGCAACCAGCACATTCAACAACACGCACTCTGCACTTGGATCCACCTCACCCGTCCGGACCGTAACACTCAGGTCAATTTTGTCTGAAAGGACGTCCAGTCACGCCCGCAGTGCGGCATTGGAGCGCAGCATCTCGTTCCCGCATTTTCAGGGAGCAGGGTTAAAGCAAAGTAACCCAAGACGTTCCCTTTCAAAAGCTACACTTGATGCTGCGTGAAAACACTATGGGAAAAAGAATACCAACGCCACCGCACTGCAAGTGTCTGGACCCCCAGGGTTGTGTAGTGTGCCCACAGTCCCCCAAAGGGGTCTCAGACATAATTCTGGGATGCTGGAATTGCATGGACATCCAACTATAAAATCTGACAAATGTGTGCGGAGAGGACCAACCTGCCGCATCACACACTTGCTGCAAGGGGACGCCTCTTGCCAGAGCAATTGATGAGGCAAGCCCCCTGGTCGAATGGGCCCTAATACCTAGAAGCGAAGTCTGCCACGCGCCTCATAGGCTAGGGCAATAGCATCTCTCACCCAATGTGACAGCATTTGTCTAGTGGCGGCCGCCCTTCGGCTGCGGCCCCCATAACATATAAAAACCTGCTCTGATTTACGTCACTGGCTAGTGCGGTGGATGTACTGTAAATCTGAAAAGCACGAACTGGAGACAGTAAGTGAAGTCTTTCCTGCTCCGGAGCTGTAAATGGCAGAGGACAGAGGTTTCGAGAACAACTGGGTGCATAGTCGAGAATGGAACCTTCGGAAGATGGTTGGTGTGAGGATGCAGAATAGCTTTGACTAGCCCAGGGGCAAAGTCTAAGCAAGATGGGGAGGCTGACAGAGCCTGCAAATCTCCAATTCTCTTCAGAGAAGTAACGGCCATGAGAAAAACCATCTTAAGGGTCAGAAGCCTGACAGGCGCTGACTCTAGTGGTTAAAAAGGGGTGTCAACCAACCCTTCTGGCACAATAGCTAGATCCCAAGAAGGGACTGTCGCTCTAGTGGGCAGCCTAAACCGTTTAGTTCCATGAATAAGCGGGCAACTAAAGGATGCTTTCCACAGAAACCCAATCAGTCAGGACATGAAGGGCCGAAATAGCGGCTACGTACATTCTGAGAATACTAGGGCATAAGTCCGAGGTCAATTTTCTTGTAGAAACTCCAGCACTGAAACAATTTGGCAGTGGACGGGGTCTACATCTTTTATTATGTACCAATTTTCAATACACTCCATTTGAGGGCGTAAGTTCTTCTAGTGGAGGGAGTCCTAGCACTTAGTATAGTTTCAAATACACTGGCTGGAAGACCAGCCTCTCTTCACTGGTCCCCTTAGGGGCCAGATGTGAAGGTAGAAGAGCTCGGGCCTCACAGGAGAGATATTAGATCTGAACACCACACACTGGTCAGCCAATGGCAAATCTTGTTGACAGACCTTCGCCAGGACTCCCGAGAGCAGAGCTATGGGAAGAAATGCATAAGACGCAGTCTGGGCCGCGCATGGGCCATCGCGTTCAGACCCAGAGGAGCTGACTACAGTACTTCGGGGTGGGGCTTCCAAACCCCTTGTGTCACAGCTTGTCTGGACAGCAAATCTGCTCTCACCTTCATATGCCCTGGAATGTAAATTGTCCTGAGGAACAGGAACTTTCCTGTGCCCCAAACCAGAATCTGGTGCGCTAGCTTTTCCCAGCGGCGTGAGCACAGTCTGCCCAGGCGATTATTTACAAGACTACCGTAGTGTTGTCCACCCACACTAGGACATGGTAGCCTCTCAGCTGCTGAAGGGAGTATTTCAGGGCCAGAAATAGAGTCATCGTTTCGAGGCAATTGAAGTGCCACACGAGAAGATGCCCTCTCCAGATCCCTTGGGCTGGACGGACATCTAAGACCGCACCCCAGCCCGTGAGGAAAGCGTCTGTCATTAGCAGCTTGCGATGAGGACACGGACCTAGAGTGGGGTGGGGGGGGGACGGTTGGGTGTTAGATGTTTGGCATCCTGAAACATGGCAGGAGGGAACCGAACACCTAACATTTCGCTGGAGACCGCTGCTCCCCGAAACACCAGTGGTGGCGGAGATTGAACCACAGCCTCCTGAGGGTGCCAGGAAGGAGTCTATATTCCTTATTGGAATTTTTACGCGCCCCTCCCCAGGGGGAGACACCCCCATGGTCCTGGGCATGTAAGCCTCAGAACTCCTCTTTATAGGAGATGATGCTCCTCAGGTCTGGCCTCTTTGAGGCGGACCGTGAAGCGCGGCGAGTCCCGCCCCAATCTCTACGGGGGGGTGCTCGGCTCGGCTCGCCACACTCTCCTTTTGCGCTTCACGCCTGGCAAGAACCAGATCTGGTCAGGACTGGGTGGCCGACCGCCCCGACCCCTGAGCATGGCGGGGGAGAAGCCCCACAAAGGCCTGCTCGTAGAGCTTCGCCTCCCGAAACCAAGTCACGGCGGTGTTTTCGGCGTGGCCAAAAAGGCTGGAGGGCGGGATGGGGGCATCAAGGAGGAAAGCACGACCCCTTTCCTTGATGCCCGTGAGGTTAAGCCACAGATGTCTCTCTGTGGCGACCATGGCAGCCGTAGAACGGCCGATAGCACGGGCCGTCTGCTTGGTGGCACGGAGAAATAAATCTGTGGCTCGGCGTAGCTCCGCAAACGCAGTGTCGTCGATAGACCCGCCAGTGCTCAGATCTCTCAGTAGGTCAGCCTGGTATGCCTGCAAAAAATGGTGTGGCAGGGCAGCACCAGCCTGACCCGCTGCCTCAAAAAGCTTTTCCCACCAACGAAGATGTTAGTCTACACGGCTTGGTGGGGAGGAGAGAGATAGCCCGCAAGCGTCTCTTCAATCTGGGGCATCATCATATAAAACCGCGCTTTCGCATCAACGACAATCGAATAAATCAATGTCAATAGCATAAAAACACGGGATGAATACGGCTTATTCCATGAATGAGTTAACTCGTCATGGAGGTCGCCAAAGAAGGGGAGGGACCATCATTGAGGCCCCTCCTCCGGCAACCTGACAGAAACCTGTCGTCTAACTTTGAGCGTTTGGGGGAATTTTTTTTTTTTTTTTTACGGCGAATCGAGGTGTAAGCGTTCGACCACGCGTGTTACCACCTCTAATAACTCCTATTACGCTCACTCATCACTAGAGGAGCGCTCTAGTGTGATAGTTTCCATCTCCGCGGAAGCGAGAGAGGAAATTTCTCAAGGACGCTTGAGAAGTGAATGGTAAAGGCTCATGATCCGGCGAGAGAGAGCGAGAGAAAAGGAAGATTCCGTCTCATGCGCTTCTGCCAGATCTGCACGCGAACCCCAGGAATGCGCCACTTGCACACACGCACACACACAATGCGGTCCTTGAAGACAAAAAGACCTGAGGATGTTTCCGGTTCAGTGATATTTATAACCTGCAGGTGATCCTGCAGCATCTGGACTGCATACTATATGTTTTGGGATCACAGCTATAGCAGGCCTCTTTTAACTGTTTGAACACTGGACCCTAATCTTTCACCACCTGCAGCATATGGCTGGAACTTGTGACTTATAGAGGTTTTCTAACTGAACCTTGTGGTGGGGAGAGACCCTTGGCTCTTCATTATTAACAGTGGAGGGAGAGGGATATGATGAGGAAGAGGTCATCATCACATATACCACTCAGTATATGCATTTGACTGTCTGACTGGAAAATGTGTCTCCCCCCTCATACTTCATATCTGACCCATCAATATCGGAATCACTGGGGATAGTATCTTCCTCATTTTGATGAATAAGTGCATTGTTCCATGTTTTGTCATCAGGATCAACATATCTTGAATGTGGCTCCAAGGTAAACCAAAGGAAAGAACAGTCCAGAAATATAGGTAGAACAAAAACTATGCATGTGTACAGTAAGTCTGCATGTAGGGAAACAGCTTTATTTTTAAGCTTTTTATTAAGACCCTTTTTTTTTTATATTAGCTTGAAATAAAGTGATATATCATTCACTATAATTTTTAGAGCTTTATAATTACAACTTATATGCTCTCTATTGTGAACAAATAGATCAAATGAGTTAATTAGTCAATTTAATGTTGCTTGATATATTTTTAGCAAACCCTAAATGTAGGTGTTACCTCAAAATGAGTTCCTTTGACTTTTTCCTGACTAATATTCATATTAAAGACAATATTCAAGAATACATCCTCAAAGTTCATTAATTTGTTTAGCTAATTTTTCTTTTTAAATATGTACTCCATTAAAAGACAAAAATAACAGCAACTGCCCATAATATTTTTAGTTAGGATTAAGAACAACAATTCTTATAAATTGAAATCTAATGTATTACTTCACATGTGTGCTACTAAATGTGTGCCAGTGATTAATTGCTTTCATCAGGATTATGTCATATTTAAGTGCTACATGAATTTTTAAGGCACTACTGTACAATTATGTTTAATTATTATAATTAAGAAGTTTGGGACAAAGTATGC
This sequence comes from Clariallabes teugelsi, assembly GCA_030014215.1. Taxonomy (NCBI): domain Eukaryota; kingdom Metazoa; phylum Chordata; class Actinopteri; order Siluriformes; family Clariidae; genus Clariallabes; species Clariallabes teugelsi. Next base: position 24,740,843 of record JAQMYG010000023.1, on the reverse strand, counting down.
AGTATGTCTAGCTCAAATGGACCAGTACTTCTCAGTGTAGCAGTAAGGATTGTTAAAAAGAAAAAAAAAATTCCATCCTTCATTAAGTGTACTGATTATCATATTCTGGTTTTTGTTCACCTGAACTGGTCCTATTGGTTTAGCACAATAGGAATAGGCAAAGTTTAACTCATGTGACATTTTACCTGTTAAATCACTCATGCAATAATCTCAGTCTGATAAGGGTTTGTGAGGTCACTTTCCTTAATTTCCAACAAATTGGCTGCAACTCGGTTGTACACTGTATTGTTGAGAAAGTATCACTCCATCAACCAATACTGCTGATGTCACTTCTTAGTTGTGAGGGCTCAAGTGATATTTATAACAGTTCATAGTGTAACTGTAGTTGTTTTTAGCAGAATCATGGAAATTCTTGAGTGAAAGGGAGAGTTGAACGAATGATAAATGACTAGCACTATGACTTTGTTTACTGTATAGTAGTGATGCGCGGGTCGTCTTTTAACCCGCGGACCGGGTTGGGGTGGGTAAAGAAATTGTCGCTTTATTTGCGGGGCGGGTTGGGGCGGGTCATTAAAAACAAAATTAAAAAAAATCCATGT
>JAQMYG010000023.1:24680215-24693720 GCA_030014215.1 Clariallabes teugelsi | reverse complement strand
GAGGAAACACGTGATAGTCTTCGGCCCTCCCGGCTGAGTGGTAGTAGTAGCCTTAATGTGGGAGCCCCCTAGTGACGTGGAGGAATTGGACACGACTAAATTAGGGAGAAAATCGGGAAAAAATAAATAAATAAAAAATAAAAATTAGAATAAAAATGTTCTTCTTATTATTATTAATACTACTACTACAACTACTACTACTACTATTATTATTATTATTATATTGTAGTTTTTCATTGTTTACTAGTAATCATATGTCTAACTGATATTACCAAGCAACATTACTGATAAATGTCACCAAGGTGTAGATTTAAAGCCATGACTGGTGATCTTCCACCAAGGCCAACTGCTGCTTAGACACTGAGTGTTTAATGTGTTTTTTTTTGAAGCATAAAAATGTCCAGTATGTAAAAAGATTTTTTTTCTGTACAGTAGCCAATTTTCTCTAAGAATGTGTAAATGTCAAGGATCTGTGCCTTGAAAGGACGTTATATCTTCCATTCTCGTTAACTATTTCTCAACGTAATTGTGACAACTTGTTACATACCAGAGACAACTGGTTCAAAGAACAATGTTTGCACAGTGCAGCTTAAATATTTTTCAAAATCTAACGCAAAAAAGTGAAATAAAATAAAACATCTTTTTTCCCTAGACAGGAAATGTCATGGAAATTTTTGTAATCCATTAAAAAAAAAGAATGTTTTGAAATAGACCACTTTTCAGATAAAACAAAATGCAAGTTATAGTCAAAGTCTACAGTAGCAGGTTCTTTTATTTCTCAAACACTCTGACAGATCAGATTTACACCTTTACACCTTTTACATTTCCACAAACCACACCAAATAATGAATTTATTATTATTTTATTATATATTTCCTGCTAATTATAATAATCTATTTTACATAAAACAAAATAAATTACTTTACAAGGTACGGTTTACAAGGTATAACATTTTAGCTGATGCCTTTAATCTGTACACTTCTGTACAAGCTAGAGGGAATGAACAGAAACAGAGCAATATATAAGGACCATACATAGCAAACAATGCAAATAGGTTGATGATGTGTCAGATTTGGGCTGCCGGTCTGAACAGAGCCGAATCCGATCCGATCACTTCAGTCCTAAAGATCAGATTTGTGTAACAAATCGGATTTGTCCACAGTCTGAACAAGGCCTTAATTGTGTTTTGTATACTGCATTCTTCGCTATAACGGTCACGTGTTTGCAGCTATGATCTATCCAATTACAACTTTGGTTTCTTCAACTGAGATTCAGATTTCATTTGACTACCTTTAGTGTTGATTATTGCGAGCAATGTGGTGGTTAATTCATGTGTGAAAATGATTCCTCATGCTCCCAGAACCACTCTTTCACAAAATGAGTCATGGAACAGTTCTGTGCCATCAGGAAAGAAAATAATGCATTGATAGTACAGTATAACCAGTACATTCAGGTAATCAGCTAACATAATTTTATTGCGTATTATCACATACAGTAATGTTGCTGAGCCAAGACCTGACCAATTAAAGCAACACCAGATAATAACACTGCCTACAGAGGCGTGTACATTGGGCACTTTGTACATTATGTACTTCCCTTCTTATCCTGATGTGCTCATTGCTATTGAATATCGTAAATCTAGAATTTTCAGACCACATGACGTTTTCTTTTTTATCTCTCCCAATTTTTATGGTCCTCATGATTTATGCTTAAATCTTTATGCTTTTATAGTACCAGAGAACCAGCAAAAGCTCTGTCATCTTCAGGTTGTTTATTAATCATACTTACCATGCCAAAGGCAATTTTACACAATGCCAGATTGTGTGTTTATTGTCTATACTCACTTCATTACATCACTGTAAAACAAGCACTAAAGACATTGTGTTAAATAGTTGGGTTAACTAGCTAATGCTCCAGTGAACTAGTTATATTAGAGAGATAGAACATCGGTATTGTTTGGGTCAAGGTTGCATTTAATAAGCGAGTCTTCGCCTTTAGCCTTCACCCACGCTAAACTGAGATATGTAACAATGTGATAAAGAAAAATGATCCAAAGCCCATCTTCCTGCTGGACAGCACCAGACAAATGCTATAAAGAAAAGAGACATCGCAAATGCACATCTGTCACTCGCTCAGGGGGTGATTTAATACCGCATCTAAAAGGAATGAGATGTTTTCTCCCATAGCCATGTTCCCTTTAATGATAGCATCTGTAGCATCACAATAATATCCTGAGTATCTACGTAGTGGGCCATTGAGCTAGGTAATATAAAAAATATCAATAATGAATGTAGTTAATTTGTAAACCATAATGCACTGCTGATGTGGGTATAGAGGTTATGTTGGATGGTTGACCTTAGCCCAAAATCTAAATCTGATAAACTCTAACAAGCCAATCACATTGATTCTTTCCATGATAGTACAATGAAACTAGGGACTGCGCAAAGCAGCAGTTGCCTCTGAGCGGATTAGTGGTTAGCACTGTCGCCTTGCACCTCCAGGGTCCGGGAACGATTTCCGCCATGGGGTGCATGATGCTTTGTGGGTTTCCTCCAGGTACTCTGGTTTCCTCCAACAGACTATAGACATTCAGACTAGGCTAACTGGTGTTCCCAAATTGCACGTAGGGTCTGAATCAACGTGTGAGTATGTGTTTGTGTGATTACCCCACCGTGTGCTCTAAGTCTTCTGTGATAGGCCTCGGCACAGGATAAAGTGGTATAGACGATCAGATGAGATGAGACATACAGTACATATAAATTTATGCAGACAGATCCAGCGATCTGTCATACCATTAACAATGTTACATGGAGAACAAAGTCTAGCCTGTCCAAACTGATCTCACAGTGCAGCACAACTCACCGAACAAAGTCAATGCTAGCCATAATAGAAAAGCAACAGAACACCCACACCCACATCCCACGCAAACATGGCCATGGAGCAGGCATGGAGCCCAAGGCCACTTTCTTCAGGTCACTCATTAAAACATCCAGCTGTTTTACGTACAGTATAAAACTGCACAAATCTGTATCTGTATTCTGATTATTTTGAAGCAAAAGAATTTTTCACACAAAATATCAACTATGTTTATTTTATGTCACTTTTACTGAAGTATTTTATGTAGAAATGTTTTCAGAAGCATCTTTGCAACTGTTTGGTTTTAGTTCTGGTTTTGGTTTTACTAACTCCTTTGCTTTTACTAACTGTATAGTAGTTGCTCCTTTCTATTTTCATGCATTTTTATGTGACAAAGAGAAAGACTTTGGTTTCCACTTAATATGTTTCATACTGTAGGCCTGGAGATACAAATGGGGCTTTCAAACTACAGTATGCTAAAGGATTGAAGAGCTAAAGAAGAAAAGCTTTTCTGAAGAACGTCTTGGTCACTCTGTTCTGCCACAAGGGATCCATCTCATGATTCTGGGAATTGCTGAGTAAAATTGTAGATTCAAAAACTTTTCAGTTCAAATATTTTAACAGATAAAATGTTGGCTCAGAACAATTCCTCTGCTGAAAGTCCTATATCCGAAATCTGTAGTGGCATTGTACTGTATAGCATTTCATTGTATTGGCTGCCAAGTGAAATTTCTTTTATCTCCTAAACCATATTTTTTGTCAGGTGTGAGTCAGGAGTCTCTGAAGTCAATGTCAGGACAGAATTGAGGCATACAAGCCTCTGCAGTGGCAGCGGAAAATCTGGAATTCGGATCAAAGGAGCCGATGTGACTGTCGCAGACTGTCGAAGTTGAGGAAGCAGCCGACATGTTAACAGCAACTGAATCTCAAGAGCTGTCCGTAACTAGAGGGGGGGAGTGCAGAGGCAGCAGTCACAGTTCATCCATGGATGATCCTTGGCCAGCTGCCCAGCAGCGCAGAACACTCCTCAGCATCAAAGCCAGAAAGAACATGCAAACGCACTGTGGCACTCATGGCACTCCATGCACCATCTCTACCTCTGATCTCGATTCTCCCCCCGAAACTGGTGCTCTCGCCGCCTCTTATCTGGGAGCACAGGATCCAAGGCATTAAGTAGAGATGTGCCACCAGCCATGCTGTACCTCACCCCCACGCATTCCTGTTGATGGGGTGGCTGCAGTGCTGAACGAGCTCATTAGTTTGCGTTTCTCCTTATGAGCGAGGAGCAAAACATTAGGGCTTGAATCAGTCAGGGGCGAAACAGTCATGTAAAATCAGCAGCATCTGCAAGTTAATGAACAGTACCCTAAGTGTCTTTTCACTTTGACAAACACCATTCATGGTGATACCTTATACAGGCAGGTGTGTGCCTTTTCTAATGTCAAATTAATTCAGTTAGACTCCGATCAAGTAGGTGTAGGATGCACCAGAGCTCAAATACAAGTGTCACAACAAAGGGTCTGAATGCTTATGGAATATTTAAGTCTTTATTAATTTTGTTCAGAAGAAATTAACAAAACAGTTCAAACACCCATTTTTACTTTGGGTCATTGTGGAGTATTGTGTGTAGAATCATCTCACTCACTCATCATCTATACCACTTTATCTTGTACACAGGGTCATGGAGCCTGTCCCAGGAAACTTAGGGCATGTGGCAGGGTACACCCGGGACAAGGTGCCAATCCATAGCAGGGCACATACACATACTCACACACTCGTTCACACACTACAAGTAATTTGGGAACACCAAGTAGCCTAATCTGCATGTCTTTGGACTGTGGGGGGGAAACAGGAGTGCCCGGAGAAAACTCACCAAGCACTGGGAGAACATGCACACTTCATGCAGATGGAAATCGAGTTTGGCCGGGAATTAAACCCGGACACTGGAGGGACAAGGTGACCTGTGTGTAGAATGATGGGGAAAAATAAGGATTTTATTCCATTTTAAGATAAGTATGGAAAATTTGAAAGGGTCTGAAAACTTTCCGGGAACACTGTATAAATATTATTTGTAGCCCCTCAGCTTTTAATGCGGGTCTCTCTGTAGGGATCCATACACACTCATAGCACAACTAAAGCTATTTGTGTTAATCATTGTTATTTACACAGGGCAACCATATTCCCCCTCAACCTGCCTCTTATGTCTGAGCAAGTCAGAGCCAAGGCAAGCAACGATTTTAGTACCATGGCAATTTGTATCAAAAATCGTGTAAGTGTGAACTCAGCTTTGGTCTATGTTTTTTTTTTTTTTTTTTTTACTATACAACACTGAAAAGTTGGCCTAGCAATTTCTCAATAACATTTCTCTATTTCAGATCTTCTGATCAGCCTTCTTAACAGTATTTCACCAGTTTGTGCAGAAAGTGGTTCATACGCTTTTGTGACTATTTAAACTGTGCTTCATGATTCAAAGAGCCCATTCAAAAATAACGGGCATGTCATATTCTCAACAAGTTCCCTCTTGACTAACACTCTGATGAAAAACATTCGTCCAGATGTTTCGTTCTCACAAGAGGTGGGCTGGGATGTATCTAAATGCTTGATTAGGCCCATGTAGAGGGCAGGTCTCTAATTAGCTAGTGCAAGAATGTGGGCAAAAGATCTTACCATCAGTTTCTGCTTTTACTTTAGATTCACTGAAATGTAACAACCCAGGAATGTAAACAAACAAACAAACAAACAAACAAAAACAAACACTACAAAAGAGTCTTTCATCATGCTCCTCTGGTGACCCACATACTGTATCTCTATGTTGTTTCTCTGACAAGATGTTGTGATGTGCACTGCTAAAAAGTATTTTGGAAGATAATGAAATTGCAAATGGGAAAACAAAATAGTAGTGGTTAAATCCCCAATCCTCCTCAAAAATCAGCTGGAACACCAAGCCCATAACTTATCCTTTAATCTAGACTAAAAGATGGACAGAGGTGTGTGTGGGACTAAAGAAAGCAAAGATTTAGCATCTGGCTTGTGCTGAATATAAATGTGAAACTCATTCAATTTTGCAGAGGTTCCGAAAAATTCTGGTGAACTGCTTTCTGATCTGCTGTTCAAAGACGTTGCAAACAATCATCGCATTTTTGGCACAATTTTTTATCTGCAATCCCAGAAACCAGTAATTTCCCCCTTTTATGCCCCATGGTTGTTTAGTCTTTGCCATCGTTACTGCATGTACAGCATCACTGTTTTGGATGGCAATTTGAAGAGCCTAGACGGAAGATAGCTTACAGATTTCTTATTAGTACTGCAATCATATTGTCACCAGATAAGTAATGAGCGATTTGTCACACAAAGAAACAAACCCAACTTCTATCATGCAATGGTAGCATTTGATAAATTTGAAAGATACATAAAAACTAAATTAGAAACAAATGTCCCTGGTTTATAACAGGTTGAACAGGTGCTACTTTACAGTTTTCACATAAAGAAAGTTCAGATCTTAAACATAATCTTAAAAGAGTAAAATAAAACAAAAATAAATATGGAATAGACATTTGATGAGCTGTATCAAAAGAAAAATATAATATACGTGTAACATGTATGAAAAAATCTAAACATCTACACTAGGTCCTTTTTTGAAGTCATAATTCTGAAAAACTTTCAGATTGTTTTATTAAGGCATTCTTTTAATGAGGTGTCTTATTATTAAGACAAATAGCAGGTCATTTTTAATTTAGCTAGTGTCTCCTGTTGCTTGGTTACAGTATAATGATGTTATTTGAGTAAAACTTCTAAATATTCAGTATTTTTTTTAAGGTGATCGTCATGTGCTTCATTCTACTTGGGTTAAATGGGAAATTGGAGAGTATCAGGGCCTTAAAGTCATCAAGTTAATAACAGATTACGATCCAAATCCAGAGGGATCTTTCTGGAAAACATGCAACACTATTCAGTTTTTATAACTCAGAAAAGGCTGGCACATTTTCCTTTAATTGTGAATATGCATACTTTTGGCAGCAATACAAAGCCACACATGCTGAACAGAAATGATTCATACATGAGTAGAAATCCCTGAAAATAAGCAGTGGGAAGTATTTTAATGGGAAGACCATTTTAATGGACAATCTTGCAGTACACAGAGTTGCTGCCATGAGTTGTATTCAAGACACAGATACAGTACATCTGATTATATAAATTTTTGTTGTGAGATATGGCCAGGTGAGTTAATGACCTCCTGTGTGTTCATGTGGACATGGCTAATCTACTTTCTTGCGCTAATGCCAATTTTGCAGAGGACAGATGTATACGTGCTGTTGGAGCTCATTAGGCTGGCTGTGAGTAAATGAGCCTACCAACTTCACAAGGACACCTCTGAACTAACACATTCTCCCAACAGTCCTTAGCTACAGGTCTCTCTGGCCAGACAAGCTGTTGTGCTTGCTTTTAGTTTACTTTTGCTTTAAATAACATATCTTCAAACCAGGGCTCTAACCAGGATAAAGTTCAACAATGTATTTTATATAGTTATTATACAGTAAATTATAGAAATTATCATTAATTTTTTAATTACATGAAAAAAGTTTTGTTGAACAATTTTATGCAAAAAATTACATTAAAATAAAGTGTACTGTATGTGTAAACCTTTTCGGCATTGGTGGCTCAGTGGTAGGTTTCTTGCCTACCATGCGGAAGGTCTGGGTTCGATTCCCAATCCAATGCCCAAACCCCAGCCACTGGATGCAGTGCCGGTCCGGCGTAGAACCTGTGCCAAGTTCAGTTGGTCACAAAACCTTATATACAAGCCCAACCCACTCCAGTTGTCAAATCATCCAAGCTAGATCCACAGTCAGTAATTTTCTCAGCATAGTATAATACATACAGCTAAATACATACAGCTAAATATTATCAGGACATCACCTTGTCCATATTAAATATGACAACTGGAAATAGGCTACATGGAATAAAATCATTCGAAATGGTTCTGAATTTTTGTGTCCTCACAGCTAGTTTTGAACATAATGCTTTAAACTAAAATCAGGCATCCAGCGGATTTTAGCTTTGCTAGATTAGCCTAGCTTCATTTAGTCTGGTCCTCTATTCAGCCATGTGAATGGAGTAAAGGATAAGAGAAGGTGTTTGGCCTTTGTATGATAATCCCTCTTACACTAATGTAAAGTACAGGAAGACAATGAGAACTGTATTTGAAGATTCTGTATACTATCAGCTTCAACCCAGAGAGGCGTTTGTTTTTGTTTGTTTGTTTGTTTAATTAATTTATTTATTGTGCACAAGGATATGAATGTGCCTTTTCGGTATGTTGTTTTATGATCCCTATGCCTTTAGAATTTTCTTAAAATGCAAATTTTTTCTTCTTTGTATATTTATTATGTTTATTTATTTGAAGCAGAATGACATGCCTTCATAGTAATTTACTGTAGTTCTACAGTATTATGAAAAAAATGTTTCACTGCGCTATTTTGAAGACCTCAGTCCAGTTCTGATTCCTGCAATAACTTAGGAACGAGATAAATGTGATAAACTGAGGGTGTTTGGATGTTTTCCATAAAACATATACTCAGTTTTAACTCCTTTGGATAGATTTGATTCAGAGCCATCTCTTCCATTAAACCTCATAAATATTAGCCTGGTTATTTTTTTAAATCATGACTTTAAATAGTCTTTGAAACTGATATGCAAAACATAAAGGCGGAATTGAAGCAGTGTCAGCCCCTGAATTTCTTTTTTTGACATTTTGTTAATAACTATACTGTACACAGCAGATTGGCGTAAATAAATAAAAGAGTTAACGGGAAAAGAGTTTTTAGAAATAGTTTAAAGGTTAAAGATAAAAATAAGCTGATCATCTTTAATGTACTGTAATCAGTGATATTTCAGGTTGAAATCTGTACGGCAGAACTTTCTGCCTAATTTATTAATACAAAAAATAGGGTTGTGTATCTCACGCTGTGTTTACGTTAAGTTGTTTCTTTCATCGTCAGCCGAATACACTCCCTGTTCGGTAATCGGAGAGTGAATCACAGATGAGATATTTTAAAAAGTACATGTAGATGGGATGAAGTTAAAATTTGTTAAAATTGGTTTCTGTTGATCAAGTAGCTTTTTAGTTGCTTATTTTAAGGTAGATTATTAAATCTGGCACAAAACAGTTCATAACATTGCTTTTACTCAACATTTTGATTTCACTTGGTGCAAGTTCAACTTCAGGCAAAGTACTGCCAAAGTTTTATTACATTCTGTCAAGTTTTGTATGATGCTGTTACAAAATCTGGCTGGACAGACATACATACAGACAGACAGACCATTTTATGAGACTGTTTTCAGGTCCTCCAATATATGAAACATAAAAATATTATTGAAAGAGCGAGTTCTGAGCATTGTACAAAACTTTCTTTTATTTATATAAATCTCTTTTCTTATATTCATGGAAGTGTATATAGTTGAGGAAAAAAAACTGTTTTGTACAGTAGGTTCTGTAAAAAGTTTTTCTATTATATTTTCAGTTTTTGTCAGTCTTATTACAATGGCAACATAAAGCCACAGAAACCCTGCTCTCGGTCACAAATTCTTTTTCTCCACAATATGCAATGCAAGGTTTTGTACATACATATTGCATACTTATTTGTGAGTCTCCTTTGGAGAACATACATTTGCAAAAATAATAATAATAAACAAACAAACAAATAAATATTATTTACAAAGTTTTGGAACTACTTCTACTAAAAAGTCCCCTTATACAGAATGTACATTCAGTTCAGCTATACTTTTGAGCTGTTTTATAGAGGGTAATTAAATCTCTAACTGTCAGAAGGTTTAACTGATGCATTCATTTAATTATCACCAAGAAAATTTAACAGACAAATTTATCTCCATCTCTATCTGATTTATTGTTTCTATCAATAACTAGAACTTTAACTGAATCAGAAAATTCCTTATTAAAGGCTAGGCTCAGGGAGGCAAAAACAAGAGCAAAAGCCAGCAAAGATCGTCAAGACATCATGTGTCAATTTCAAACATATTTTACAGTTTTAATTAATCCTTGCCTCACCTATCCACTGATCCTGTGCGCAGAGTGGCCAGTTATTTTTAGCCTTAGTCAAGGGAATATTTGTGAATACGTCCTGCAGTAGCATTAAATGTGGTGGGAGATGCACAGTGTCGGCTAGAGAGGTAGTGCCAGGAGACACAGAGGGGAAGGACTCTTTATTCTTGGCATAGATTTATATTTAGAGACTTCTCTCTGAAGCCATGTGACCTGTCCATCAACCACACCTTTGACCAAGTTAAATTAACTGATGGTAAACAAATTCCGTCCAACACTGCACTTTCACAACTCTCCAAAATCTGATGGTAGGTCGCTTAGGACAGGAAAAGACACCTAACCATTTCAATGGCTGGACACGGTGGATCCCACTCCAAAAGTGGAATTGAGTCCATAGATCTTGTTGAGCCATTAGATCGTACTGCATGAGGGCATTACTTTGTGCTAATTTTAGCTCGATAAATCGAGCTGCATAGTATGCAGCTCGATACTCAGGAGCAGTGTCTCTGTGATCTTCTGAGATCAAGACACTCCATTCATGCCACACATTCTGCAAACTGTAGACGCCAACATAATCAACATTATTTAAATGTTTAAGAATATTATCTGTAAGTTTGTTCACTTTTGCAAAAAAAAGAATAAGTGGATAGAAACCCTGTACGTTGCAGTATGAGAGGTCCTGCAAGTCTGCACAGGGTTACGAAGCACTGTATGGGTGCAAACTTCATACCATCCTAAATGACATCAGTAAAAATCGTGAGAAGGGACCATCTTCAAGGAAAAGTGAAATTCAATACTTAATTAGAATCAGAATTGGATTTTATTCGCCAAGTATGTTGACACACACAAGGAATTTGATTTAGGAATTTAATTGACCTCAGGGCAAAACTCCATGCTCCAGCTGTTCATGCTACAGGCACAAGAACACAAGTCATTATGGGGTTGTGTGTCTACGGGAATCAGCGCCGAGAAATAAAATGCCCATATTACTACCCATGTTGAGCTCTAGATTTCTTGTGAATTGGCAAGGACCCTTTGAGGTCACACAGCAAGTCAGAGAGGTTGACTGTGAGGATAGGCGAGCAGACATAGGCATTTACAACCTCCTCAAACCTAAGAGAAGCCGTCGCTTTAACTCTGGCAACAGTAGTTCCCAATTCAGTGGCCCAATTCAACTTGGTACCCTGTGGAGACCACCTCTCACTGTCAAACAGAGCAGAGGTCGAGAGTTGCAAAAGGAGGCTTACTATTTATTTTTACCTCCGTCTGCATCACATTTATTTCTGGACTCACAAAAGATGCTATAATCACAAATTATTTATTACTCCTAAATTATCAAAAGATCAGATTAACAAATTTATACCACAAATTTTTTAACAAAATATTTATTGCATTGTGGTCCACGAATCTCATATATCGAGTACTTTGCGCATACCCTCATGACAACACTAAGCAGAGTGCTGATAGGCTGAAGTGGAACAGCAATGCCGTTTGTGAAAATTTTATTACCATGCAATTAGAAAGTACATGTGTATGTGGCTTGAACTGGGATTTCATTGTGCATTGCCACTGGCAACATTTTATTTAATTATTTTTTGACTTTGTATGGCTCAGTAATCTCTCTCCAGTGTCTGCTTGTGGGCAGACCTATCTTTAGTTACCAGTTGCCGTAGTTTCCCTGGCAGTGCCAGGATTGTGCAATATGCACACAATCTAGGTAGAGAACATGCCTATGCAAAGAGCACCCATTTAATCCAAAATCAAATGTTTGCACCCAAAAAGAAAAATTAAATTAAGGAGGAAAGTGTATCTTGTGCAGCAGATCATGGTCTGCCTTTGCTTTTCACAATGTCTGCCAGCCAGTCTATTGAAATAGAACAGCAAAGACACTGGTGTTGCTCTATTTTGGCTAAATTAAACACTAACAGTAGCAGTAACAAATATGTCGAACAAAGAAAACACTTTTCATAGCCAGGGGTAAAGAAGCTAGAAAGTATCCTACCATCACGCCTCTCTCCTATCGGAACTCACCAACTTTCTTCACATTTCATTAGCAGAAGTTAAATGTCCCTCAAATATGTTGCATCATTTTCCCTGTCCATTTTGCCTCATTAACTACTGCTGTCTGACATCACCATCTCTCATTGTAAATCACTTCCAGGCATTTCTTGAATCGCTGCCTGAGTGAGCGCATGGTAAGTTCTCATCTTGGGCCATTGATAGACACAAAGCTAATTACCAACCAACAGGCTTGTACACTTACCACTGCACTGATCTTTTGGGCCTCAAATTTACCTCCCACAACCCAATTCTACGAGTAACTATTAGAATAAGATCAGTGGAAAAACACCTGCAACCATTTAACACATTTCACACTTCACACAAAAGGAGAATTAAATAGGTGTGAATCAATCCCTGGTGTGCTTACTCCTGGTGTGCTTCATTTTGGCAGGTATGATGAACACTCTAATTTCATTTGTGTGTGTGACCCAAAACAACTAGCCTGAAAGTGCTTGTGAGAGATTGTCTCTGAGTGAACCTTAGAGCTATTCATTCATAACAAGAACTCTACCGTATTGAGTCTTTTGTTTTTTGTTTTTTTTTAACTGTTACCCTATGATTACGGTGGCTTAGTAGTTAGCACTGTCGCCTAACACCACCAGTGTTCCATGTTTCCTCCCACAGTCCAAAGACATGCAGATTAGGTTAATTGGCATTTCCAAATTGCCCATAGATGGCCCTCTGGAGAAGGAAATGGCAACCCACTCTCATATCCTTGCCAAGAAAACCCCATGTCCAGCATCTAGGAAGGCCTGGCGTGCTATAGTCCATTATATCACAAAGAGTCGGACACGACTGAACGACTAAACAAACCCAATGATTAGGTGAGGCATTTGTCTAATGCATGCTAATATAATCAACAAATATACATTTTGACATTTCATCAGGTTTGAGAAATTCAGTTTAACAAAAAGTAACAATAAGTAATAAATCCAAATAAGTACAAAAAAATTGTAGTTTCTTTGCATTACAATGATGCGAAAAAGCAAGAGCCATCACAATTGTTTTGGTTTTGTCAAGCACTAACCCGAATGGATGGCCACCAGAAGTCGCGTCGGAGGAACTGGAGGGTGCGTCGTGTGCCTGGATGCCCCGAGATGGGGGAGGAGTGGCCCCACTGAAGAACTTCTGATCTCATGGTGTTGGGCACGTAGAGTCGTCCAGGAGGCACACCTGCCGGTTCGGCCTCTGTGGACTGCGCCTGGCGAACCCTCATGTCCAGGTCCAACTGAAGTGGTGCGAGGATCTTTGAAGGTGGAAGGAAAGGCGCGGGGTCCGCCCGGGGGGCGTCTAACTCATGTTGACGAGAGAGGGCATCTGCTTTGGTGTTTTTGGACCCCGGGCGGTACGAGAGGTGGAAATTATAATGTTCAAAAAACAACGCCCACCGCGCCTGTCTGGGGTTTAGCCATTTTAGGTTTCGGATGGTGATTAGGTTTTGATGGTCAGTCCGCCCTGGAGCCAGTGACGCCATTCCTCCAAAGCCCACTTTATGGCCAGCAGCTCGCGGTCCCCTACCCCGTATCGC
>JAQMYG010000023.1:24659936-24675807 GCA_030014215.1 Clariallabes teugelsi | reverse complement strand
TGATTGTGTGAAGCTGCTTTGAGGCAATGACAATTGCTAAAAGCGCTATACAAATAAAATTGAATTGAAAATTGAATTGAATTGAATATTACAGAGCTATCAGGGAAAATTAAATACAGTGAGATTTGCTTCTATATCAATGAAAGTGTACAGATGTCACAATGTTAAGTAAATACTTTAGCCCCATCTGCAAAACGGCAAGACATTTTATTCACTATAATACACCCTGTTACACAATTCTTAAAGCTGCCAACTGCTCTGTGAGCAAGGCATCCTTGGGGCACTTTGATCTTCGCTTGGTTCATCTTTTTCCAACCTACTTCCAAGAAGCTTAAATTTGCAAAGTCTGTGGTTAAAACTGAAGTGAAGGTCCAGTAAGGAAAAAACAGGAACTGCAAAACTGTTTTGACTGAAAAGTTTGGAGTGTTTTGGAACTGCCAACATGTGTGAACTAACTAACACTGTGACATCAGTTTTTGTGGATGTGTGTGCACTAACCAAGACCTTTTGCACTTGCAACAGTAATAAGACAGAATAAGCCAACTTGGTCAGGCCAAGGAGGATGTTAACAGAAGTGGAGAAGTGGAGCCTTGTAGAAGCAGGGCAGAAACTGACAGACAAAGGTGATCAGAGTGCTCAAAGATGTTACACTGAAAAGCTGGAAAAACAGATTTTCATATAAAGAGTGTATTGGTATCTACAAGAGACCATATGCCCATTACAGTAAACACAGTCCTGAATAATGAACTAAATTTCTTTATAAGCTTTTACACAGAAATCATGTTAAAAAGCCACTAAGAAGACCTCCTCAAAATTATGCTTTCTCTTGACTTGGGTAATTCATAATGAACCTAGTAATCCAGCATTGTCTGCATTTAAGGAGCATGCTAGTGTTATGGACTCAGAGAAGGCATCACTTAACACAACAGCATTGTCATATAACGTTGCACCACAAATGCCCCACATAACCCTACACAATAACAGTGGGTGAACTGAGTACTGAGGTGCTTTTGCTAGCTGTGCACATTTACATCACTCACCAAATGCAAAACAGCTGTGCTCTGAGATTAAGGAGCTCCCAGATGTTGATTTTTCCCCCATTTGCTGAATTAGGCACATTATAGCCCATCGGTCATACCCTAGAATTGGGGTGTGGTGGGGGTGGCGCTCCCTTTTTCACTGATCTCATCTAGCCCCTGTCACTACCTCTGCTTCCGGTTTAACACTGCAACAACACCTATCCTGAATTTACAGTACAAGAAAGGCGAAGGATTCCTGCCTTAAACAGGTGTGTTAAAGAGGCTTTTGCAACTTCAGGAGTTCATTTCAGAAGGACGTCGAACATCTGCTGCCCTTTTGAGGTTAGAACAATGTCCAACTGCCATCCAATGTGTCATCCTGGAGACCTTAAATAGAAGTGGGAGACCCATGTCAATCCTCCATCCTGATAAAAGGATATAAAAGGATATCCTGTACATTCTGTCGCAACTGAGGAACTACGGTCAGCCATAGGTGCTGTTAATCTAGTTCTACCCTGCAAAGTGCTGTTTATGGAACTCAGCTGGTGCTGTCCAGGCTGAGTCACCTATTAATAAAAGTGTCAAATGTCAATGAACACAGATCTGTCTGTAGAATTAATGGGACCCATTTGATCCTTCAGGCTTCAAAGGAGAGGCCATCAATTTATTAAGAAATTGGATAGTCAGTCCTATTGGAATATATGGTGGATAGTTCTGGGATAATAAAATTTGATGTTATGAAGTCAGTATAACTGTGCTGTACTGGAATAATCACCTAGAAATGAAAATTTCAAATGTCAATGAACATGCCTCGGTCTGGTCGAGTCAGTAAGGTATATGACATTTACTGATTGTACACTAGATTACATACTATTTAACTGGGTAGGGTGTTATATAGCCTATTTCACAATGTGAATAACATTGTAGCAATAACATTAAGTGTAGCATGCAAATAACATAATAGGCAAAACCCAAACAAAATGCTGAGGACCTTCCAAACCTTCCTCAATTTATCAGCCTAGTCATATTTCAGGGTTCAAGGTGTGTCACATACACTGCATGGGCAAAAATCAAGTCACCATATGGATTTTAATAAGCGAACACTTAAGGGCCTTAGATTGGATAATTACTGCAGTGATTATATAGGTTCAGCTGGCTACGACTCTTTTAACCCTGAGTAATGCAACGAGTAGCTTCTCATTTCATGAATGCATGTTATTGAAGTTGCATCATAAAAATATATAAAATTATAGCAAAAGTAAGAGCATTTCCACATTCATACTGCAATAAGAACTCTCAGGATTGGACCTGAACAGCTGTGTCGACGTGTGGTCTGATGCATCCAGATTTTTCCTGATTCAGAGCAATAGGTGCATCAGGGTAGGAGGGGAAGTGCATGAAGCAATGCACCAATCGATATTGGCTTTGGTCCCTGGTTTACAGTATTTTTGAGATGCATTGGTTTCCACCAGTTTTCCTGCCAGTAGGTGTATTCACTAGAATACCCATCGCCTAGGATCCCTAGATGCTTTAACAGGAGGAGAAGAACCTCTGTCATTATATGGACCATAAGTCAACATCAGCTAACAAACTTTTAATTTTAGCAACACATTTTGCTAAAATAAACAAACATTCTAGTTGTCTCATAAAAAATGCATGTATATGCCAGCGATCAGTCATTTATAATAAATGAAAATTAAAGCACAGACAAATTAAAATTAATGCAGTCAGTCTATTATTCAACATGATGTCGCATGAAACACAAGGATAAATGTGACCCATCACATCAAGTCATGTATTAAATCGCATTGTTACCTATGTATGACTTAATACCTGATTTGATGTGATGGATGACAAATTGCTTCACAAGGTCATAGATAACAATGATTCATCACATTAGGCTGGCAGATTTATTAGAACTGAAAAGACTTTGATGTTCACTTAAGTCACACGATCCCCTCAAGAAATTATCAAATAGAAGCCTTAGGCAACAAATAGGGACATTACATTACAAGTACTTGGTGACACTTTTCATCTTTGTCAATGCCTTTCCTGTGTTCTAGGTCTGGTTAAGTCAAGTTCTCCTTGACAAGCTCCAGCAGTTCAGAATGGGATCTCTATAAACTATGTATATGTACTGTATATGTGACTCATTACATCAAATCAGGTTTTAAATTTGCATAGGGTAACATACTGTACTGTATAACTATAGCTAAATATAACAATAGAGATAGCTACATACATATTTATCTGAATCAGGTTTTTTTTCTCTCTAGCACAATATGTCTAGCACAGAGCTAAATATAAAGGATTAAAAAGAGAGTGATGCAACCAAGTTCAGGAAAGATGCATAATACAGACTTCTTTGAAAATGTCTTATGACATGGCCTCAAACTGTAGGCAGATCAGACTGACATTGGGTTATGATACATAGAAACATTGAGATAGGTGAAGCAATGACAGGCTGACTAGTGAAATAAAAATATATGCATATTATATTCCAAGAATTTTACATTTATTTTAGATAAACTATGATTATTTAGGGCATTGGTGGCTCAGTTGTACAGTAGGTTTCTCATCTGCCCTGCGGCAGGCCTTAAACCCCAGCCACTGGATGCAGTGCCGGTCCCAAGCCCGAAGAAAATGGGAGGGTTGTGTCAGGAAAGCGTAAAACATGTGCCTGTGGTCGGTCTGCTGTGGTGAACCCTCAATAGGAACAGCCACAAGACTAACAACGACAATAAACAAACTATTATTGTTTGTTATACAGTAATACAAACTGGAAAGAGTAGCATCTCTGGCATTGAATTCCTTAACCCATTTCTTATCCCGAAAGAGCAAAATCTGCATAAAATATACATGAAGGAGGAAAACTCAAAGGCAAAAAGGCATGGCAGAGGTTAGATCAGGATGGACAGACAGTATTAGGCTGACAGGAATGCTATGGTAAAAAAAAAATATCAACAAAACTGGCTAGCTGATGATTAGAATTTTAAGCTAAAAAGATTTTGGATTTCTCCAGAATTAGCTTGGAGTTATGAACAAGCCATGCTTCATGATTTGTGGTTGTCAGCCAGTGTCTCTGTAAGCTGGGGATGAACACTATCTAGTACTCCAGTGTTTTCCAGCATTGGATTCCTTCTTATTCTAGGTTTGGCAGGACTCTGCTGCTTCCACAAAATATGGATTATGCCAGTTCATATGCACAATGCATATTTTAATATGGAGCATAAATGCCTTTTAGGAGTTTCAGGCTGTCCAAAAAATCTAAATCCTTCTCTTTGGCCTCTCTCTAACAACAAAGTATTTTCAAAATGTAGGTGGTTCTGTCACCTCAGATTGCCAGAGGTATAAGAATACCGATATTATTTTAATAATAACCTTCTATATTTCTCCACAAAGGAGCAGGCCATCTGAAACATGCTCACTCTTCATACCCATATTACGGCGCACTGGGATAATCCAGGTAATTTGGGAGCTTATTTAATCACACATGACCAAAGATTAAACCTATAGTTCTAAAGAAACCTGAGATAAGAGGATTACAGAGGGTTAAATATGTTGAGTGTATAATAAATACTAAGTGTTTTTGTAATGTGGACATAATTACAAGATGTTCACTGCACTGATGCTACACTATTACACACTTTCTTCTTAGCAGGTGGAGCAAATAATACAATAAAAAATGGATATTCTAGCCAATATTAACTTGGATATACTGTAGACTCTGTAGATTACTTTATATGGGCCGCATTCTAGCTCATTTAATTTTTCTTCCCTATCTGATTAAAAAAGGATCCATGACCCTTGATTGATTGATTGATTGATTGATTGGATAGTTTATCATCAATGTACTACAGTACATGCTAAAATAAACCATGTTTAGTCAAATGCATGTAAAACTTAAGATCAATCTTGCAAGTTAATTAGCTAATAGAGTGAGTTAATAAATTCATACATGCAAGTAATGCACATATACACAAGGTACATTTGGGGGTAATGGCAAATACTGTTCATGTAGCACTATACAGTATACAATACACTATACATGACACAATATATAAGTTGAGGAAAAATTGTGACTATGTACTGTATATGTTGAGCAGACCTCATAGTTCAAAATTAAATGATGTAGAACTGATGTTTGCTAGAATTTTTTTTTAAATGTAAAGGACAAGAACAAAGTAAAGAACAACTACGTTTTAGACAATAGTTTATTTTAAATTCATGCTGCATTAAATTTTAAATGTAATAATAAAACTGCACATTTTTATTCAATTTACTTATTGTTCTAGTAATTTTAGCTCAGTGTAACTGCCCAACATTCCTACCCACCTCCACACCCGAACAGCCCCTTGGCCTTAATACAGCCAGCATAGCTTGATAAATGGACAGTCAGCTCAGTTTATTATGATGAATGGGAATTCTGCAACAAGGCCAGAAACAAGGAAAAGTGCTACCGCTGACAAATTGAAAGCTGATGCCTACATGACCTACTGAAAATCTAAGCAGTTTTGTCCATGTGTACTTTTAAACTATGGATTGATTGAGCATATCTTATATGTTATTAAGAAACACATGGTATCTATATAAAACATAAAAGAAAAATAAATATATTTACTTTACTGTACAACTTACTGAGAAAATTAGAATTTAATTTCAAGGTGTGTTTGCTTAAAAAGAAAAAAAGAAAAAGAAAAACAACCCGAGAGGGTGTTTGAGGTTGGATTGTCTTCCGAAACCAACCACACCAAAACATACAAACTCACCTATTCAAATGGTTTATCTTTTATATAGCCAATAAAAAAAGTCACTCTTACAAATGTGTACCATACACAGCATATGTAACATGAATTAAATAAAAAAAATAATTGAATTGACACCCAAGGTTGCATAATACAATGTATGCACCCAAAGTTTTTTGCAATTATTATGACTTATGTTTGTTTCCTTCTTTTTAGATTGGAAAATACCCAACTTTAAGCATGCCTAAAAATGAACATTCCAAATAATGTTTGTTTTTCAGAAGCTGGTGTATGGGTGTGTGGTTTAAGGTTGGACTGTCCCAGAAACAAAATAGCTAGGAATCTTGAAATACCATAGAATTATAGTTCAACTTAAAGAAAAGGGGGAAATAGCAATGAAGCCTTGACCTGAGTTTCTGAAAGATATCTTCGGAAGTCTCATTCTTTAGCTAGAATCGGTGCCCTAATAGCTCATAAAAGAAACTCAATGTATTATTAACATATTTCTGGGTCTACTGGTGGCACAGGCTTGCAGTGGTTAGCTCCCACAGTCCAAAGACATGCAGATTAGGCTGATTAGTTTCCAATTTTTGTGTAGTACTGTATGAGTGAGTGAGTGTGTGTGGGCTCGTGCCCTGCGATGGATTGGCACCCTGTCCATGGTGTACCCTGCCTCAACATGACATTAGGGTGAATGGTCATTACTCCACCAATCCAGAGCTTTCTGTTTCACACCTTGTGATTTACGTACCTATTAATGGTCATGTCATTTATACATGTTAAAGTGAAGCGATGGTATCATCTATAAATGACACGACCATTAATACATGAAAGCATCTACAGTATTAATGGTCATGTCATTTATAGACGCTACCATCGCTTGACTCTAACATGTCTCCTCTTAGTTGCCGTTTACAAAGGAACCTTGCCTACTTTCTCTTTTAAATCATCTTTCTTTTCTTCCTGCAATCAATACATTCTACAAACAAGCGTCATTTACTGCCACTTTCTTCCCTCTGGTCTTTCAGCATGTCTCAACCTGAACTCTGATCCCATGTCTCCAATCCACCTCACTCTATGGATTCTTGGGTGCTTCTCAAATCAGAGTGAGCAATACCGCAACAATCTAAGGTGTCTGGCAAAAATCCAACTTTCAGACACAGCTGGCTAAGTATCAGTCACAGATTGTCTCAATCTCTGCTTCCATTCCCACAGCAAAACGATTTCTTCTCCGAAATCAGCAGCTGTATCTTTCTGCATACAAATTATCTTCCACTCTGTCTTCTATTCATAATCTGCCATAAAAGATTGTTGTAGCTTTCTTATAAATATGTGTAAACATACTGTATAATTCTCTTAACTCTCCAAGCTTTTTTAGATTTTAATGTTAAATGCAAATGTAGCATTATCAGCAAATTAGAAATGTTTTTACTAAAATTATAATTAAAATTAATTGTAACGTTATGTTATGTTAATATTTAATATGTGCTTCACTTCTGAGAATCTACAGTAGAATATAAAACTGCTGCATGCAGATTAATTCATGCACAAGCTCTACAAAATACACTTTATCAGTGACACCCCTAGATTAGGCTATTTATCATTTTTTGAGAAATAAGAGTTTAGTGCTGCATATTAAACTGAGCATTTATTCCAGTTGCACAGCCGAGCATTAAGGAGGCAGGATGAACTTCAATGTCAAAGACAGTGTAGACTAATTTGATGCATTCTGAATCAGTGAAACAAAGAGCAGAAAACCTGCCTACTAAGATCCTGAAAACTAGAACTATCAGAATCTGCCTTTCACTTTTTAAGCTCATTAATTCTTATCAATTTGTTTTCACAATTTGGCAAACTAGTTAAATAGGTTATAGTCATTAATCCTAGTGGGTGTTTGGATGTTAGGAAAAAGTAGTTTACCTTTGAAAAAGGAAATAGTACTCCTTTGATTTGACTAAAATGGCCGTTCAGTAGCATAACTATTAATTATTTAATGGTAAACTGATGACATTTTTAATAACTCAGTCATATAGTACTTATTTCATCAACGTCTCATTGTCTATACCACTTTATCCTGTATACAGGGTAGCAAGGGGCCTGGAGCCTATCTTGGGGCACGAGGCAGGGTACACCCTGAATGGGGAACCAATCCATCGCAGGACACACACACAAACACACACTATGGGAAATTTGGGAATGCCAATTAGCCTGCATGTCTTTAGACGGTGGGAGGAAATTGGAGTATCCCAAGGAAACCCACCAAGCACGGGGAGAACATGCAAACTCCATGCACACAGACCAGAGGCCGGAATCGATGAAACATAGGAAGACAAGGCCAGGAATAGAACATAACTAATGATTATAGTCACCACTGAATTAATGATAAGGTAAAGACTTCATTTATGCAAAGTTAATAAGTTAATATACATTTAAATGGTACAAAATAAGCACCTACAGGATGAAGATTTCATAATTTTTTACTGTTTAGTTATGAATAATAATGATAGTAATTTGCTGGTAAATCTAGATTTAGCTGTCTTTTTGAAAAAAAAAAACTGTATGGAATATGTAATATTCACCCAAATAAATACGTACTAAATAACTTTGTTCGCAGGCTTATACAGTATTTCCCATCTTTTTCAGACAAATCCCACCTTTTCCATTACGATTGATTACAACAGTTAAGTCTCATCTATAATTAGTTAGATCTTCACTGCACATGCCATTTTCTCTGCACAATTTAACTAATGCATATTAGTGTCATGCATGCTTATTAATTATTAAGTCTTCGTGTCAGTCACTCAATATAAAACACATATGTATAAATATTAAGTACTTTAATATTAAGTGTAACTCCTTGTCTAGCATAACCTGTAAGTCTAGGTTGGTTTGGGACATTTTTTCTTAGACATATTTTTTATTATTATTATTATTTTAATGCATTTATTTCTCCTCCCAGATGGTTTCCAATATACAACAGGGATATATTTTCTTAATTATCATGTAACATATCCACTTGTTTTTCTCTGCTTCAAAGGTCATTCTGTTCGGATCACTTTTGTACTTCTAGTGGGAGTGAAGCAAAAGGTTTGTGCAATAAATGCTGAGCTGCTTAAGTTTAATTGCTTGCAGTGGCAGTTGAAGTCAATATCCTGGTCAATGGGCCATGGATCCCACAGGTTCATTTCCCTTAATTGCACTACATGTGCCTGGCCAGTGCCTAAGTACCATCATTAAAATAATTACCAAAAATAAAATAATAAGCAAAAAAAAGGGGGCAACAATGCAATTAAATGACAACACATAGGCACCCCTGCACCAGTGATCTAAACAGAATATTAAAAGTCAGTTTGAATCGTTATATTTGTTTATTTATTCTTATAAATGCAATAATATTGTGCCAACCACATTGCAGCACTATTAAAATAAAGCTATTTTGCAAGCCATTGTATTTAAGTGCTTTCCTGCATCTACATTAAATCTGAATCATTATAAAATATAAATTTTTTTATTTATTTATATTTTTTACAGCTTGATTTGTACCAACCGAAGCAAAATAGCACAATAACTTTTAACTCAATTTTGGGATTTACAGTAACAATGTGGTCAAACCTGTTTTAATAGATATCAAACCGTGTATGTGAAAAATTTTACTCCCAGAACAAACACACCAGGAATTGATAGTGTTCCTTCACTCTCTATATAATGGCATAGAAATATATGCATCATTTAACTGAACCCATATTATAAAAAAAAATTGATGTGGGAAAAGCAGCAATCATTGGTTGACTGTTTATTTTTCTTTATGGATTAAACCATTTCCTGAGGATGCTACAGTATGTGCGTGAGTTTATGAATCTTATACTCGAGGCCTTTCATGCAGAAAATCTAGATCATAATTTGAATCTATTTTGTCATACGTTTTAAGACCAAATAGAATTTATTGTGCAGTGTAGTCTCAAATTGATGGATATGGGAGAACTATATCTATCAGGAACTGAATTTGAGGAGTCGCAGGTGCAGGTACAAACATATTCTTTATTAAAAACACACTCACGCTCGAACAAATCAAACTCGGGCAATCAAGGTCACAATCCAAAACAAGCAAGGGTCAGCCGATCAATAACAGGCTAAATTGGTCTAGACTATACTTGGAAACAGTAACTAATTGGGTCCCACACAACTTGGCAATCCCAGCAAACAAAGGCTTGGTATCATTCTGGATTTTACTTACAGAAGAATATCCTTAACAACAGTATATCTATTTATATTATAACGTGATTGCAAAGCATTTCGTGTGTGTGTGTCTTTAGAATTCCAGTGACCTTGACAGGTTGTGTTAGGGGTTGTAATTCGCACCTCATTGTGGAAGAATTTTGGCCAATTTGTCACTGGATTTTGACTAGGCCATTCCAAAACCATGATTCTTTCATTTTCAGCCATTCTGATATAGATTTACTGGTGTACATTGGATCATTGTCCTGTTGCATGACCCAATTCCAGCCAAACTCCAGCTCTCCGGCATGGCCTCACATTTGCCTTCAGAATATTCTGGTATACAGAGGATTTCATGGTCAACTTATTGACTGCAAGGTTCTGTGGCTGCTAAAAGGCTGTTTGGTTTTCCCCAAAAAATGGAACTGGGCATTAAGGCAGTTTTGTGAACCTCGGTCATGCTTCCATGTTTTGTTTTGTTTTGACAGAAGAGGTAAACAAACTGTACTTGATCAGTCTTCTTCTAATTGTGCTGTTGTGGACTTCAACATTCGACATGCTCAGTGAGGCCTGAGATGTAACTCTTGCATTTATTTTAATTATATATATATTTTTATTTCTCTGAACATCACATGGTCTGACCTTGGGGTGAATGTTTGGAAATATTTTTATAACCTTTCCAGATGGAGGTGCAGCATCAATTGCTTCTCTAAGACCACTGCTTATGTCTTTCTATATTGGCACTGTGCTAACACACAAATGAATGATCCAAACCAATCAAGTGTCTAGTTTGTTGATTAGTGATTGTGTCTTGCATCCATTCATGTACTATTGTGTTAGTGTCGTGGCTATTTTGGTCTTTTGTTGTTTGATGTACTTGTGTTGTTTTAACATCTGTGATTATGCTATATTGGTCAGGAGAACATGTTTCAGTGGCTATGTTCCATAGGTAACACAAAGCAAAGCAGAATATGCATTAGGATTATATATTATATATATATAACACTTTTCTATTCAGGTTTATGATAATTTCCCCTTCAGAGAGAATAACTGCCTGGGGCTCATGCATATACTTTTCCTTTTCTATTAAAGTTTTTACATAAACATATAACATGATCTTTCACCTCTTGAGGGTTGGATATATTTTGCCTTAACATGCAACCATGATCTTAATGCCTCCACGAATTTCTACTAGATGCATGGACTCATTTTTAGTAAACTCTTAGTAAAGTCTCTTAGTAATGTCTATTCTATAACTGCTGGGCATGAAATGGATACACGATGGATGTAACATCAAGCAGTAGCAGGGACCCTTGCACACAGATTCACACCTATGGGCAATTTATCCAATTTTCTAGTGGTGGGAAGAAATTGTTGAACCTGGATAAAACCCACATAGACAGGCTCCGCCCAGGCAATAACCCAGACTCAGAATCAAACCACAGGCCCTGAAGCTGTAAAGCAGCAATGCTAGCCACTGATCTACCTCTCATAAGGTAAAGTGGAAAAAAAAAAGAAAGAAAACTCTATCATCCTTGTCCTCCTTCTTCACCTCCTCCTCTTCCTCCACATGTGTGGGTTATTATAAAAACCTAAATGTCATATTTGAAGTTGAAATTGAGCCCATAAATACAGCTTTTGATTACAGTATTTGCTCTCAGCTCTAGCAAGCACGAAACCATTAGGTGGATCTAAAGAGTGTGTTGTCTGTTTCATAGAAAATATGAGTTACTACTGGTTACAGCCTGTTAAAGATATTAACTGGACCCAAGCCTATTTAAACAGCATAGATGATGTTCGCAAGGCATTCGATCACTCGCTTTCTCAAATTATGCAGAGTTAAAATATCTTCTTGGGGAAAGTGCTCTAATGGTCATCTTTGGCTGACAGCTTTTTTTAGGCAAACAAATGCACGCCTTTATATAACTGGGCACTAGAAGAACATTCTCAAGCTGTTGTTTTGGTCATTTCTGTGAACCGTGGTAGATGGCACCACACATCATTAACTACAGACCCAGTATAGGGAGGTCAGGGAGAACTTAGGTGAACACTCTAAACAAAGATTCGGCCAAGAAAACATTTGATACACTGCTAGGTGATCTGATAAAAAGTCTTGGCAGTTCAGGTAAAGTGGGCAAGTCAGTTTTTGGATACAATGCATACAAAACCATTTTTTTCTAAACTTGGAAGTAGTCTGTAAATTCCAGAGTGACTGAAAGTTTTGTCACCTTCTGCTAGAAAAAAAAAAAAAGAACAGCTTGCAAAAGACATATTACTCATAAAGCAACAGTGCAGTGCAGTTTGAGACCAAAAACCCAGAAAATTGTTGACAAGCATCTCTCGCCAAGATTAATATGATTCCCTTATGCATATTTAAATCAAGTGTGCAGTGTTGGTCAAAAGTATGGAAACAAAAGTCAACTTCACTGCTTTAATGACAGACATTCACTTTTTTTTTTTAAATTACAAGATAGGATTTTTTTTATATTATGCAAGGAAATTGCTCTACAAAAATCAATATTTAGTATAAAGTCGTCTATTCTTCAAAACCTGGTGATTATGTCAAAGACGTCTACAATACTCTGGTGTCACTCGTTCAACCAGTGCCTGCTTGATTGCCATCTGAAGATCATGTACTGTATAGAAGACAAGTTTCTTGACTGCAACTGCTTTAGTGCCCACTGTACAAGTTTCTGGAGGCATGTTATGAAGGGGTATTAAAAAAAATTGAGATTTGCACGCCATAGATCAAGTCACAATTTTCTGTACGTCCTATCTCAGATGCCTTAAAAACCTGGCAGTAGAATTCGCTATTGACGGTGCATGGACCCCTGGGGACGAATTCTCGATGCACAATGCCGTGAATGTCAAAAACGGCGATGGAGTTGATGGACTCTTCCACTGTGAAGACTGTTGCTTCGTCTCAAGGTTGTACCCATTTCATCACCAATAATGATCCTTATTGAGCATGTTCAAATCGCATGTGAGGATTGCCTAGACTGTTCCATATGACACACCAACAATGGCAGCAATGTTATCGATTGTTCTCTGACGATCATCATGCACAAGTTACCAAATGACATTTTCATGGGTTGAGTTTGTTGAATATCTTCCTGATATCTTAATGTCTTCCAGTGGTATTTCCTGACAGGCACAGTGGAAAATTCAAAAAAAAAAAAAAAAAAAGAAGATGTATGATCTAGAGCAATGGTCCCCAACATTTGGAGAGGGTGGGGGTATATGGGGGGCGTCAGATAAGACTTCCGCATGATGGTGTGCCGGCAAATACTCACAAGCTCTACTCCTCTCCAGAACACCGGTTTTGCGACCCATTCCTCGTCACTGAAATGTGCTTTTATGAGATCAAGCTTTGCAGCTGCTCTCAAAATGGCGCGCAAGACGTAACCGAGAGAATAATCCGGTCATTTTTCAAAATACAAGGTTTTTCAAAATAAAATATCGTTCAGACTCAGATAATACATAAAACGGAAATATTTTATTATTTATTCTGCGGCCCGGTACCATTTGCTCCACGGAACGGTACTGGTCCGTGACCCGGGGTTTGGGAACCACTGATCTAGAGTCCCTGTTTTGACCTCAAGTCTCTAGGTGTGAATTAATGTTAGTAAAGACATGTGTGTGTGCTCACAGTGCCATACTAGTGACCCTATCCAGAGTGATTCGCTTATGTTGCACAATGTGCTCCAGGTCCACCACGGTTCCGAGCAAGATAGAAGTAACATTAGATAAAAATGAATAAATAAACCTTGCAATACACTTCCCAGGAAGCTGAGCTTCACATAATCCTGTCAACCCAACTACCTGACTCAACAAGCTCAACCCATCAACTTTGTTGGAAAAAAAAAAAACCTTGCATGTTTTTCACTGCGGTACACATGCTGTGATGAATTCGTGTTACACCTTGTCAGTTAAAAATATAAGCTCTTGAATGCCCCCTCCTTGTTTCTAATGCAGGTTTGAAAGGTTTAAATGCAGCACTTTTCAAGCACTTTTCACTTTTTGAAGCACTCCAAGTGATTTATTTAATGATAGAGTTATTTATGAGGATTTTATTTCAATATTTATGAGAAGTGTGGTATGACAAGGCTATCCAGATGTAACGGAAATGAAATGCAAGTGCTATTTTTCAGCTCAGAGCGCTAGCCACAGGTTTAGGAAAATGCCGACTATGTAGCTGCATTTAATCTTTGTTGCACGTCTTGTGTATACACACTCAGTGCCCCGAGGTTCCTTTTGGCTGCCTGATCTATTCTTTTTGTCGAGTTTATCCTCTCCTCTGCATTTCAGTCATGCGGGTAGTGTGAGTGATGAGCTAAATCAGGCAGAGTTATTAGCT
Source organism: Clariallabes teugelsi (assembly GCA_030014215.1). Taxonomy (NCBI): domain Eukaryota; kingdom Metazoa; phylum Chordata; class Actinopteri; order Siluriformes; family Clariidae; genus Clariallabes; species Clariallabes teugelsi. The sequence continues at coordinate 24,661,471 of JAQMYG010000023.1, read as the reverse complement.
GTTGTACTTTTAAGCTTAGAGACATTGTTCAGAATCTTGACTGATCACTGGATCACTAAGCGTTTTTAGCTGCTTTGCTTTCCAGCGCTACACATCTGATCCCTGATCTTTTTATTGGATCTAGGTTAAAACACTGTATGCATTAACTAGACGTATGTACAATACAAGGCATATGCAAATAACTTTTGCTTTTACACACAAATTATACTGTATAATTGCTTTAAACAAAGCATCAGGTACAATTTGTGCAGATTAGCTGCTTAGTTTTACTGATCATTCTGCAGCACCAGTCACAGTCTTTCTGAGAACTTTGTTGCACCGGCTTCTTTTTTCATGCATGCAAATTGATAATAATAAAAAAAAAACAGAAACTTTCTTTCCTTTCTTTTTTTTGTCTGCAAAAGGGTATCTTATATATCCTGCTTTCTTTTCTTGCTCACAGACTTTTTCCCTGTTGGCTTATTTAATTATTTATAATAAAAAAATAACCCTACAGGGCTTCCAAAACTATTGCATAACACTGTACTTTATATCTGATATTACAGAATAAGTTCATATTTGCATATTAAAAGCATATTCAGATAGGTGTGCATCCCAATAAAAATGTGTTTATAAGTTATAAATCATGTAACTACTGTATATAATCGTCCAATTGCTGTTTAAGCATTAAACAATATACTTAAATAATATTAGATTATTAGCCAAAATAACAAACTTTCAGCAATATTCCAGAGCTATGTACATTATAGAAAGTATGTAAATGTACTGTATCTAACAGCAGACTGCCTTTCAAACAACACTGATCTGTTTTTAAGTGTCTCTGTTTGACTCATTTTCCTTAATTACTGGGCAGTTATTGACTCTTTGTCTTTGCCTGCAGACTCTAAGGACATTCATTTGCAGCTCTGTGAGCTCATTTAGCACAATGAAAAGTATTTAAATGGTTAGAACTATCTAGATTTGTGCAAAATGCTTATCCAATAAAAAGTGATTAAAAGTGATGATTTGTGTTACTGACTGATATTAATTAGGGTATTAGGATCTTCTTTTCACCATAAAAACTAATTAATTATTTTTAGTAAGTACAATATAATGTATATGGTTGTGTACTATTTGTTTACAATCCCACACTGCACTACCTGATATGGCAGAATGTAATTATAAAGTCACATGTGGAATGGATCAAGTTGCAAAAATGTGCTTTTTATTTCTAAGAGTAGAATTTCAAATGGATTAAAAACACAAGACAAGACTAGCTAGACCAAATTAAATAAACGATTTAGTCATTGGTGTGTGTCTAGAGTCTGTTTTGGTGATGGGACGCAGGTGTGCTTAATCAGAATCCAGGGGAGCTGGAAAATAATCAGGAGATGTAGAGTGGCCATGTTTGTACTCCATAATGCATTCTGGGAAGTGGAGTCTCTTGCTGAATCAGTGTAGACATAGCACATGCACATATTTATTTACAAACCGGATTCCAAAAAAGTTGGGACACTAAACAAATTGTGAATAAAAACTGAATGCAATGATGTGGA
>JAQMYG010000023.1:24641836-24657713 GCA_030014215.1 Clariallabes teugelsi | reverse complement strand
TTATGCAGCTGAAAGTTCAATATAACAGAAGTTCTTTAAATTAACATGAAGTCCAGTTCAGCATAGGGATGAGTCAGGAGGTGCAGAGGGCAGATGGGGTCTGGATCACTGGGAGCACAGGAGCAGCATGTGTAGCTCCAAACCATCATAAAGCAGAATCCAACTGGAGCTGGTCCTTCTCTGGATGCCTCAGGATTCTTACAGGGTTCGCCTTTGTCTCCTGAAGCTGGCACAATAATCACAATACTAAAAAATAATTTACAAAACTGCAACATGTAGTTAAAAAGCTAAGAATATGATAGCAAACTAAAACACAATTCTAACCAGAAAGGGAAAGTCCTTATTGAACATTACATTTTTTTTTTTTTTCAAAATTGGCTACGGGTATGCAATACTTTTAAAGATATCTATGCTGTAGCTAGAGGATGCTTACAGTAAGAGGATGTATGTGTATGTTTATATAATTAAGGGAAGTCATTTCATGTTATTTGTTGTGAACTGAATTATATGAATGCTGGAAACGCCTTAATGTTTCACCTGGTGCTGCATGGCATTTGAAGTTACTGTACCCCTGTCTGTTAGTTTTGCATGTTTGCTGTCACCTCTAGGCATTTTTTGGTCTGCAAATTTTCCACACACCCTTTGTGCTTTTGGTTACCCATTATGATGCCATCCACACATGTTTAGTTCTGAGCCATGGTATCTGGCATGAGATACAGAGAGAACAGACATGGAGGGGCGGTAGCAAAACTTTTTCTTACAATGTTATGGAATAGCCTTTCAATTAATTTTCGGGACACAGACTCTATCTCAGGATTTAAGTCTAGGCTGAAAAGCTGATTTAGATTTGTCTTAGGCAAAGATGCAGATATGGGGGACTCATGGATTTAGAGTTTTATGATGAATTGGTATGCTTGGATGCTGTCTTCCCCCACTCTCATTGACCGCTCTGATTGGTTTATGTTGGAGCGACTGGTTGCCTTACTTTCCAGGGCACCATCATGTCTTTGTTTCCTTCTGGCATATCTAACCGTTCTCTCTCTCTCTCTCTTTCTGTCAAACTATATATGGCACTCCTGAGTTACCAGCGACCCAGACCCTTCTGCCCTCAGGACCTGTCTGACATACCCTGTTGCCCCACTTCTGGCTGGAGTTCTCATGGCAAAGAAGCCACTGGCTGCTGAGGATGGCCCCATATGGTCTGCTTGGGATGCATGTGGTGACCAAGGACAGTTCCTCTTGAGCATGAACATGATCTTGGACTTTTTTTTTTTTTGGATTGTGACTGAAATTCCCATGAGCATTTTTGTACAGTTTTTCCAACAGTGAAAGTGGACACCTTTCCTGTTAAATTGAACTTTCAACCTCATAGCACACAGATATACCAGGGACTGATACGGGCATGCTGAGTCTGGTTCCACTCAAGGTTTCATCCCGTTGTCATCTTCTTCAGCTTGGTCATTGGGGACAAACTGGTAGTTGTAGTTCATACTTTTTCTCATACCTTTTATAATGTATACAGGATGTAAAGCTCAGGATACAGGAAATTATCCACTCTCTCAACTCTCCACTCAACTGTCCACTCTCTCCAGAGTTGTCTAGCTTTGTAATCTTATCCAAGTAGGACTTTGCATCATTGTCATAGACCAGTGCCACCACAACAATGTCATCAGCAAAATTGACAATGGTAAACAGAGAAAGAAAAAAAAACTCAGCCAGTTGAATGGCATGAACCGGTACTACTGGGTTCAGTCATGTCCCATTAAAGCAGGTGAGATTGCAGTCCCGAATGTCACTCTATAACTTAACCCTGGCCTTGGGGTCATCAAGCCTTTTCTCCAGAGATTGGATTTTGGCTAGCAGGATGCAGGCAGAGAAGCACAGCATTTGCAAGCCCTCAGACTGCCCTGCCAGCTTGTTTCCTTCTCGGCCACCACTTCAGGTCATTTCTTTTTTACGCCTCATGACCTCATCTGGCCAGCTGGGATTTGGTGTTAAGAATAGCAATAGGTTAATGAATTATAAACTGATAGAAATAGTGTGATTTTTATTATATGTTATATGTCAAACTGAATAGGAAAAGAGGTTAGAGAAAGGGGAAGTACAATAAATAAACAAAAAACAACAACATGTTGATGGCAACTGCACCAGTGCCATCTTGTTTTGCCCCTTTCCTTTTAATGGAAACATAATTTCTCCCGGCACTACAGTACTCATCAGTTTATGCCCCCATTAATGTGCTCATGTCAACCAATGAACCAGAGAAATTCTTCAGCACAGGCTGTCTATAGTCTTGCTTTCACAAACGAGATACCTCTCCAAGCTTTTCTCATTAAAAAATGTTGTGTGAACCACACTATAATTAAGTTGATGAATGTTACTGGCTCTCATTGCACCTATAATAATTTATGGTTGAGGTGACCCGAGTCACTGCCATACACATGGAGCATCAAAAAATGAACACGACACCGGCAACACAATTCATCTTCTATGTACTCATGCTCACATATAAATCTGGGTACTGTGTCAGTACTTAGACAGGATTTAAGACAGATAATGAGCATCTCAGTTTCAAAGCAAGTACATATGTCTGGAGTCATTTTTAAAAACTGGCATGAAGATGAGAGCTCATAAAATGATACAGAGTAAGTGTGCTTGATAACGTTTCTCTTAAGACTGCAGACAGTGACCGAACTTCAGAACGAAGTGCAGACAAACCAACGAGGTTACAAAAATGATTCTACTGAAAAACAAAACAGAAGTAATCACATATCAAGACTAATTTATTGATTCATCATCATTAACTTTAATACAGGTTGGGTATGAAGTGTTTTCCAACTAGAGATTGAATCTTGAGATAGAATTGATGTCTGGGCCACAAATATGACAATTATTTCAGATATCACAGATTTTTGCCATGGGTTTTTTTTTTTATTTTTTTTATTTTTTACATCAAGCAAAGTAACTGGAGATTTCAGTCCACCACTTTTAGTACAGATCAAACCCAGAAACTGATACCTGGGCCACATTAACTACTTTTACTACCATATTACATGTGTCAAAAAAGCACACACTTGAAGATTATGTATACAAATTTGTAAAAACAATTATCATTTTTGAGCCTTCAATCTTTCAAGGTGTCTGGTGAACAAACACAGAAGGAGTTAAGTTTGGACTTTAACATTGGATTTTACACACTGCTCATAACAATCAATCTGGGATGATAATTGTTTAAGACCAGCCAAAAATTGGGACACCTTTTGTGATTGATGAGAGGAGTATAAATGTCCCAGACATAAGGTGACCCTTGGATGATTATGTGTTTCAGTGATTAGGTGGTTGAAAATCCCATTTACGGATAAGTCTAATTTCTCTGGCAAAAGAAACATGGTACCACAAAATAATATTTGACATAAAAGATTCAGGAACGTAGCATACTGTATATGTAAACATACAGTACCCATCAGAAAACGTGTGCTTTAAAGTTCTTCTATGTTGGATTTTTCTCCACAGGTAAGGTAGGTTTTTGACTTTTCTACTCTCTTTATTTGAGGTCTGAAATTATTTGTTATTTTAGGTAATTAGTAAAGCTTAATTTCAGGCTCCCTTAGCTACATATATTGAAGGCATATCCAGCTCAAAATGTAGTGTGCTTTAAGCTTCTTCTATGTTTGATTTTTCTCCATTGGTAAAGTAGGTTTTTTACTTTTGTACCACAATATTTTTTTTTCCATTCTCCTTGGAAAAGAGTCTTGGAATCTTTGGCATGGAAAAGCAACGGTTTTGCCTCCTAACTAGAAGATCGGTCATACTGTATAAGGTGACAGGATCCACATTTGCTCCACGCAGACTCTCCACTTGTGTCCCACAAGGCTCAGTACTTGGTCCTCATTTGCTCTCCCTCTATACTCAATCTCTTGGTGAAGTCATATCCTTGCACAGCTTTTCATACAATTGTTATGCAGATGACATGCAACTCATTCTCTCCTTTCCTCCCTCCTTTCCACCTGGATTTCAGCACGTTTGGCAGACATCGCATCCTGGACAGCAGCCTATTAACTGAAACTTAATCTCAGTAAAACCAAACTGATGTTCCCCCCGTCATCCACCTGTCAGGATCTTATGACCTCAATGGACAACAATCATATCACTCTTTTAGCCACTGCCCCTTCTTTTACCCCACTAACATTTGCTAACCTTGCTCACTCTTGTTGATTTCTTATTTATAACATCAGCACATCCAGTTATCTCCTCACAGACCACACACAGTGCTTGTTCAGTCAAGACTGGACTATTGCAACTCCCTCCTGGCAGGTCTCAGGTTCTAATTCAGAATGCAGCTGCATGGCTTGCTAAGTTCTCTCACACCACCCCACTTCTCTGTTCCCACCACTGGCCTTTTGTAGCTAACCGCATCAAATTCAAAACACTAATTCTTGCCTACAAAGCTAAAAATGGACCAGTACCGACTTACTTCTCAGCTCTAATCACACCCCACACTGCACCATGTTCTATCCGATTTACCATCACTGATCGACTGTTCTCACCATCTTTCAGGAATTGAGGAGTACATGCATCTAGACGGTTTTCTGTTCTGCCTCCTAGGTAGTGGAATAAACTTCTGTATAGCTGAGACACTGACGACTAAAGACCTACTGTATCTTTTCCTTAGATATATTTTAGTGCGAATTTGTGCCATAATTAAATCAATTATCTTAAGGCATTATCTTAAGGCATTGCCATGATATTGTGTTTACACGAATGGACAAATGTGAGGTCACTGTGAGGGATTTGGGATTCAGTCTTGTGTTAGAAGCTAGTTAGCTTTTAGTACTTTGTGTTAGCCCTATATAAAACAATATAGACGGTTCAAAGGCAATTTGGAACAACGTAGAAGTAGTTACTGAGGATCTAAGTGTTTTTTAAGGCTAGCAGCCTTTCCCTTATTTCCTGTATGGCAGACAGTACCAACCTACAGTACATCCTCCCCTGGCTGTCTGTGCCACCCCCAACTTTCCCACTCTGTCTGGTGAATAGGTCAGACATTGGCTGACAAGATAAAGTGATCCAGATACAACTGATATCTTAAGGCTTTGTGTCTATGGCATAGCATTTTCACAGGATCATGCTGAATTGATGCCTGGGGTGCCAATGCCAATGCTAAAAAATGAACCAAACCGCAAACTCATTAAGTAGGAGATAAAAAAGCATGGTCATGTCATTTCACACATATCCTGTACAGGGGAACACACAATCTCTGCACTCCTGCAGCTCACACCTCCATGCTAGCTCTCTCCGGTTGAGCTTGTTGCTAGGCAACAATCATTGTGTCAATGATTAAAAAAGTTTGATTTGTGAAGTTTCACCCGCAATGCGTTCCAAATATGCATTGAAAAATGATTCATGACTGTCGGTGAAATGACAAGTTCAAAAGTCACAAAAAAAAAACACATTATTGATAGTATAGATGATAGATGAAACATCTTTTGATGAACACATTATTTTTATATAATGAATATTAATTATTTTTCAGCTGAATGTGATGTAACATGCAGGAGATCTAAATTTGCAGGGAATCAGGAAATTAGAAATAAGCATGGCCTTTTAAAAATGTATGATTTTTAAATGCATATATAAAACAGCGCACAAAAGGGCAGAAAGTGCCAGATATTCTGCTTCTTGCATTTCCAGCATCAGTCATAATAAAGGTAAAGCACTTAGAGGTCAGTGCGCAAATCAGATTTCAACAAAGAAATATTCATATATGCATCCATACTAGATTGAATATGGCTCTGTGCACTTTATATGCCCTCAGCTGACTCACTTCAGTGAATATCCCCAATGAAAATAATAAAATATTACACTAGCCATGTGCACTCTTTCACTTGCTTTCATAATATGGCCATTATTGGAAAGTTTCAGTTTATATTGCTTCTGTCTACTCTGTGGGGTGACACGGGGTGAGAGCGTATAAGGACAACACAGAGAGATGTGTCAGGGTCTGAAGGACTGGGAGAGATTTGTGACTGTGTGTGTGTGTGTGTGTGTGCGCACACTTGTGTGTGTATTAATAATATTTATCCAACTTTCACAACCTACTGGAACAATAACACAGAATAATGATAATTTCATTGCTTATGATGCACGTTGTAATACTTTGTTCATTCACTGGTAAAAATACATGTAAAAAACATAACAGATTTTTTTTTCTGTCTGAAGCTTTTTCAGTAATGCAAGTTGAAAACCTGGTTGTTTATATTGTCTTTGTGTGTTTTGTGCTAATATAACTTCCTATAATGTAAAAAATTATGGAAATACTGTACTTAGCATTGCATTGTTCCTCCATGATTATTCAGTGATAATTTTATTGCAATAATAATAATAATAATAATAATAATAATAATGTTCATTAACCATGTTTACCATGTTTTTTAATATATCCAAAATAAGCATAACAGCTCCAGGTCAAGAAAGACAATGCTACATCCTTACCACTGCAGGTTTCCACATCACTCCTGCCCACTTGTACACATTCTTACTGCCTCCACCTATTATTTTAGGTAATAGGGGTTAACCCAAGATCAGAGTAGAACCAGAGACCCTAGAGCTGTGCCAGGAATGTGAATTTATAGTAATATAAAACTAGTTATATATAGTTATATGTACTTTGCATGAATTTTGAAGATGAGCTTCCTAAAGGAATCGTATGTAAAGCTTCACCCTTGCTTGTTAATTAACTGGGTAGTGGCAAGACCAAAATGCCAGGGGTAGCTCAGTGGTTAAGGCATTGGACTACGGTTCGGAAGATCCCAGGTTCAAACCCCACAACCACCAAGTTGCCACTGTTGGGCCCTTGAGCAAGGCCCTCAACTGCTCAGATGTATAATGAGATAAAAATGGAAGTCGTTCTGGATAAGAGCGTCTGCCAAATGCCTAAATGTAAAATGGGGGAAAATTGTGTAAACATATCTTATTGGTGTTCACACCTTTGTGCTGCATGATATCATATAGTAAACACAATCCTTTATCTTGGCTCTATACTGTCCCAGAGAATTCAGTTTCACTCCTAATAAAACACTCTTTCTTTTAGATAATCCATATGTTTGATTAGCCAGATTAGATCTGCCAAATTAAGAACTGAATTCTGTGGAAAGTTAAATCTCCAAGAACAAGGTTAATGATTATTCCCTTACAAGAGCTTTAACTTCTAAAGATAAATCTCAAGGCATAAGGGCTTGAGCTTACAAAACCTTGCATCACATCTATCCAATTAAGATATTTTAATATGTTCTTTCTTCATGAATTGTGGAATTTTCATACACTCTGGAGAAATACTGATCAAAAACTCTTCTGGGTTCTTTGTATGACTAAAGGTTTGTAGAATCTTAGAACAGTTTCCTAACAGATAAATATAGAACCATCAATGGGTTCCTTGGAAGGACAAATAAAGGATTTTATTTTTTCCTATTTTCTTTTGGATGATTGAGACAACATCTGCACGATAAATCATAAACAGTATACTGCACACAAAAAAAGAAGAAAAAAAAGAACAGGAATAGCATTTAAACAAGTGCTGTGCAAATGGTATCATATGCTACTGGTTGCCATGGTATTTCGATTTTAGTTCCTTTTCCCATGAAAATATTCTATTTGTCAGGCCCTAGCCAGTCTGGGTCAGCCGAGCCTTAATGACCTCTGCAGTGATGAGAACTGGAAAAAAAAAAAAAAAGAATAAAACGTCTATAAGTAATGAGTGCTGATAGCAATATATCACTTGACCATTAGACAAGGATAAATTTATTGCTGTTATTACACAGTGCCCTCTAAAAAATATTGGGTCCACAGACTTATACATACTATATCACTTATATGAAAGATGAAGTACTGCAGTTGAAATTCTTCACTACTTTCTTTCCAGCACTTTTGTGGGGAATGCACTTTACTGATTCATTCTGGGCCAGTTTATAAATTGGAATGTTTGGTTCTGGCTTTGATGAGGAGGATAAGCATGCATTTCTGGATTGTTCCCAAACTCTGGAAGATGCATAAGATTTAACTAGTATTATGAATTTCTTTACATAAATAGGTTTGGTTCAATTTTCATTTTATTACTTGAGTATGTGTTTACATATTTAGGATTTAGGATTATAGACTGTAAAGCCTGCCACAAGCTTAGATACAGTATGTGCATAAAGTAGTTTAAAGCAAGTCCACAATCATTGTCAATGGCCAAAAGATCATAAATGGAACAAAATGTCACAAATCGCTTTTTACTACAATTCTAATATACTAAGTACTAAAGGCAAATCAGGCAAGAGTCAATAATCATTAAAAGCAGTATAATAAAGGAATATCATACTAGAAATACTGACATCATAATGAATATTTACTTGACTGTGCAGGGACATGCAGAGACCTTTAGATAAGCAGACTCTCAGTTTTAAAAATAGTGATATATAAGCAGACCGGAACGAACCACATCGATATATATTGTATTAAGATAAGCATTTATAAAATGATGCCATGCTCATGAAGTGGGTAGTGTTGTTGCCTCAGAGCTTGAGGGTTCCTGTGCTTGTGGAGTTTATGTGCATTTTCTATAATGTTCCTGGGATAGAATTTGGAATAACCTGCCTCTCTCACCAGGATAAAGCAAAAATAAAAGACAATTTAACATTTAAAGAAATTTTTTTAAAAAAGGCCAATAAATAAATATGTAAGTAAGTAAATGAATTACATCTCTCATATAACCCTATCAAATATTTGTTTAAAAAACTAAAATAAAATGTTAGTTATGCATGATGAATAAAGAATGTCCAAAAATATAGATGGCAGCTAATGCCAGTGTTAACTTGTGATATAGTTTCTTTATGTTAACCAGCTACAGTAGTAAGATAGCTTAATATAAGGTACTTACAGTATGCACGACATGATAAGGATATGTGGAGATAGTTTATTAACAAGGCATCACATTGGTTATAACACTCATCCTTAATTATTTCTACAACTTTAAAGTAATGTTGTTCCTGAGAAGGCAAATCTGGTGTGAATTTCACATGTCTATCTACAGGTGTTTAATGGGTTTAGGTCAGTGTTCTGTGCAGACAAGTTCTTTCATATCCACCTTTGTAAACCATGTCATTATGGACCTGAGCAACGTTATGTGGCAATAAAATGAAGTCAGCTAATAAATTGAATGACCAGGTTATCCCATCAGTGGAGCTTTTCTTCGCGGATGGCATGGGCATATTCCAGGACTCAAATAGTAAAAGACTTTTACTAGGTTCTGGGAGAATGAGGAATCATTTTCACACATGATTTGGCCACCACATTGGATGGTTTTATTAAAGCTAAAGGACGACAAATGAAAGATTACAGTATACACCTTTTTTTTTTGGCCAGGCACTGTAGTTGAGTGCAGCTCATTTGTTGCTAAATCACTGCTGGTCTGAGTCTGCAAACCAAACATTTCCAACCATTAGAAGTGCTATGCTCTGAAACTGTTTACAGCGACTGCAAAAATACTGTAGGAGCCATTGTCTATAACCTACATGTACAGCATGAACCACAAATTGCTGTTTAAAGAAAGACCTGTCACGTCTCCTGTGCCAGATTCAACATAAATCAGAAAACCTGGACACTAAGCTTGAAGTTCTGTTTTTGAATAAATAAAGTTTATGAAGTATATTTTATTAAGTAGAGTATGCTCTTTCTGACCTCACCCTAGGGGCTTTAGCTTTGTGAATATTTTCAGTCTGTGGATTTGTCTTTCATAAATCTAGTAGTATTAATGTTTATCCCTGTTTAAGGTAATGCATAAATAGCAAATGCATATGCATGTTTCTCATTTTATTGGAAAAGAAAGATGTGAATCATCAGGGATGATCATAAATTTGCCATGATTTTTTTTTTCCATTGCTGTACTCTGCAGCTTAAGCTTGGAGTGTAAGCTGACAGCGGTCATCCTGTGAGATCTACCTATAATGACAGACAGCACAGCATTGCACTGTTTCTCCCAGTTGGACAAAGGCGCTTTGGCAGAATAAGTACACGCCTTGCTGACCTTATAGAAAAAGAAAGAAAATAGACTTTCAGCAGTCCATTTTCTGTGTCCCTGAGTCTGAAAGATCAGTCAGGATTCTGTCTGATGCAAAATCAATCTCAGAATGGAAATAGCTCAGGATGGAAGGATAGGCAACATCATCCAGAAAAAAATGTAAGCTATAATTTCATGGGTCAGTGTATTCATTGGTTCATTAATATGTATTAATTTAAGACCAAAAATTTGTAAACATCAACAGGCCAAAATAAATTGGGTTGACAAAGCTAGCAAAGTAAAGATGAAAATCACAAAGTATGTCCTACTGTATCTGTAACACATTCATGTGATTCATGGTATTTGCGTAACACCAATGAGTGCATATGCGGAAAAATACCTGTATACTATTCTTAGTGTAACTGAGAATGTACAGTCTATAAGAGTTTGTAATATATACTGTACAAGTCCTGGCGTTAATCATTAATTTGTTGGTGGGAAATCTGACTGCATTTTCTTGCTCATTATAAATCGCATGTCATATCAGTGTCATATCATATCATATGTCAGTTTTATATGTATAGTATAAATACCAACTAGTGAAAAGTTGTTTAAAATAAGTTGTTTGTGAGATTGGATTGCATAAAAAAAACTATGTGTAGTTTTAATGGGAAGAAGAGAACAAAGATCAATCAATTTTTAACATCATAACAATATATGAAACAATATGTTTCTCTAGATATACACTGATATTCACCCTCTACTATCTCAAGTGGCATTCCTTTCAATACCAGTCCTTTACAATGAATAATAAAAAGATTATAAAATTATGTCTTATGTTTTTTGCATCCTTCTTGTTTAAAAAAATATTTTTCTTTATTATTTAAGCCATGATATCACTCTTTATATACCCACATACTTCACATACATGCCCCGCCTCATGAATTTTTTCAAGAAATTTGTCTCAACATACAAAGCATTTTTAGCATACAAGAGTTTTGCAGCCAGTCTCAAGATTAATCATAAGTTAAGGTTAACTGAGATTTAATGTCTACTTTTACACCATTACTACTATAGTGATGGAAATTGTTAAAAAAAAAAAGATTCGGTAGCTATAACAGATTATCTGCATTTACAGTACCTTATTTCCTATGGGAATGCGAATTTTTTTTTTCGATATGAAATTTTGCCTTCGGAATGGATAAAATTCGTATGACTTTAATTTAGCTATGACTGTACTCACAATTTTCAGTGCTACAACTATATGAATTTCAGCGATATGAGTATCAGTTTCTTTTTGTAATACAAAATGCAACTTTTCATGATGCTAAATGCAAATTTGGTGTGTGATAGATAAGTTGACATTTGAATTAAAGAAATGTGCAGCTCACATGATGTGTTGTTTTAAATAATAATTCATCAGATTTTACTCAGATATTACATACAGTACACCGGCCTAGCATCTTAGTTACTTGATTAGTGCTGAAATCGTGAACAAATCTAAATTTTAAATCCTTATAACACATATTTTCCACTTTCTGTTATTTTTTTATTTGTTTGTTTGTCTGTTGATTTATTTTTAATTATTAGCATATGTACCAGTTTTTCACGGGGAAAAAAGTTTGTAGAAATAGTTAAAAGGTTAAAGCTAAGAATAAGCTGATCAGCTTTAATTTATTCAGTGATGTTATTATTTCAGGTTGAAGCCCACATACTGTACATATCTGCCTGTTTTTCTGTACAGCAGAACTTATTAATACAAAGAAATGTAATTTTGTAAAGTAAATGGTTAAATTCAGCATTCGACTGTTCATAACATCACTTTTACTCAACATTTTGTTACTTGCCCTTACCTCAGACTGCTGCAGTCATGTTGGCACTAACAACCTGTTTTCACATTAATGCTTTAATTAGCACCACGGTTTCTGAACATAACTGGTTTTAAATTTCCCACAGGAAGAATAAACATACAATGATCTGTTCATACATCTTTACAGATTCAGTATTCAAAAGTTAAAGACCTTTTTTTTTTTGTACAGACAAAACCTTTCTTTTATTTATAAAGATTCTCATTATTTTGTCAGGCTGAGCTAAATCATTAACTGTCCATTGCTGTCTGCTCTTGTCCTTTTGCTTGTTTGGAATGACGGTCAACATTTTCAGTTATCTGTGAAAGATCTGGCATAGTCTTTCTTTTTATTTAAAAGAAACTTTCAGTGCCACCAACTGCTGGTAATATTTTTCCAATACTGCTATTTAGTACAGTAATATCCAACAAATTGAACATAAGCAGACAGTAACTTTTGCACCTGCAGCAAAATAGCAAATTTATTAAGTAACTCAAAGCTTGCATAAAATGAGGTCAGGTACAGATTAGTTTTATGTCTGCATACTGTATGAGGTTGTGTAGGTGCAGACCTGTCAGAGTGTCCATGCTGACCGCTGTTCACCTACAAAAGTGCATGGATCTAGGTCATAAGATAGCCTGCTCTGATAAATCATGTTTTATTTTACATCATGTTGATGGCCGGGTTCGTGTACAGTACCTGACAACAGTACTCCCTAAGGGCAGTGGCCTCTATCAGCAGTATAATGTTTTCTGCCACACTACAAAAATTGTTCAGAAATTGTTTGATGGACATGACAAATAGTTCAAGGTGTAACATACTGGACAAACTAGGCTAATCCATGCTGGCCTCACTTAAAGGGTACAGTTGCTAATATCTTGGTGCTAGATACTGCAGCATAACTTTAGAGGTTTTGTGTGCATGCATCTTGGAGTACAATGAGGACCTACACAAAATTAGTCTGGTGGTTTTAATGTTATGGCTGGTTAGGGTATATCTACAGAAACATATATTTGTGATGTTTGAATTAATTTTTGCATTGTTGTGCAATATCATTTCTTTATTTATACATAAAAAAAACTGTAAAGGTGGCGTGTGTATACATTGAAGATATTTGCAAAAAAAATTTGCGGGGATGTAAGATGAGTAATAGAAGACATGAAGATGGTTTTTGGAATTTTTGTTTGTCTGTTTGTGCGCGTATCATTTAAATACTTTAAATTGGAATTTAAATAGAAAACGCTCTCTTATATATATATATATATATATATATATATATATATATATATATAGTTTATCTCAAAATTCAACAGATGGCGCTGTACACTTTTTAATATGCACATATGCAATTGAAATCTACTTAATAAACGCATGCGTTCATTCCACGCACTTCACAATAACACGTAAAAATGTTAGTTAATTCCAAAATTCAACAGATGGCGTTGTACATTTTTTAAACACGCTTATGAGCGTGCAATTAAATGCCATGTGAATGAAGTTGCGGGCACATCTAGTTAATTATAAAATTCTGGTATCGAAAGTGATGCCACCTGTGATGGAATTGTTAATGAAAGCCATTGTCAAAATAGCCAACTTATTCAAAGGCAATGCTCTCAACATCTTGTCTGTACAACATCACACACACACACACACACACACACACACACACACACACACACACACACACACACCTTCTTTTTCATTCTGCATTCTGATGGTTGTCAATAGTTAAAGGTGGTTAGCCACGTGCAAAAGTTAAGGAGAAAAAAAAAACCTCCTGGAAAAGCAGTCATTACTTACAAATGTGTTGAAGAGAAATTGCAGTAAATTCTAATATCTTACAAATTCTTGTACTATTCTAAATGAACTGAACCTGAAACTTCAAGGTCAGGACAATCTTTTCAGACTCAACATTTCCAGTATTTGTTAAAGCTGTGAAAACTGTGATTTAAAACATATTAAAGGAATTGTCCAACCATGAATAACCTCCCCAGAGCAACATGTCTATCAAAGAAGGGGCCACTAGTCTAACTTGCATCATCAAAGCACATCTGGATAGACTAACAGTGCTAACTTTATCCAATGAAGTTTTATGATCTGAGCCCTGCCACTTTAAACCCAGAGATTCAATAGCATAATTAAACCTAATGCACCCAAGCAGAACAAGTATTTTATTTCTGCTGCCCTTAAATATAATAGTGAGTATTAGTTAGTGCTTTTGACATGCCTGCAGCTCTGTTTTCTTGCGAACCACAGCTTGACAAGAGTGTACTCATTAAGTACTGTATTTCATTTTTGGGGTTTTAGGAATTGTAATGTGAGGTATAGGCATTAGTCATATTGCCTGCAACATTTCAAGTCACATTTCAATTTGTGTAGATAATAGGTTTGATTATACTACTATATACATTGTACAGATCACATGTCCATCCCAGGATGTCTAGAAGCAAGTGTAAAATCAGCAGCAATGAAGCTGGTACTGCTAAGAAGCACTAAGCAGTAACAATGGGAACAAAAGTGAAAATAATAGAGAGAATAGATCGAGGTGAACAGATGGCAGACGTTTCTCATTCTTTTTACATGAATCATTTAACCACTGGCACGATTCTAAGGAAGATCAGGGAACATGTTATACTGTGTATAGCTAGTTAGTAGTGTTAGTATCCCGGTACCTAGACAAAGTTTGTTGGACTTACGAACAAATTGGACTTTCGAACGATTTCTCGGAACAAACTTGTTTGTATGTTGGGGACTTACTGTTCTACCAGAGCAAGTCAAAAGCTTTTTGTGGGTAATTATTGTATTACAAATGTAAATACTGTATGTTATGTATACCCTTTAACATCTTTGAGTACAGCTTATAACTGAATTGTATCATTGGAAAATTCCTTATGGAACTTTTTACCCAATAAAATCCATTATTTTTGCTTTTCATTTTCACTTTTGTGACAACAGCAATGACATGAACTTGTTTTTTCTCCGTGTTCAGTATTTTATTCGCCTGCCTACTCCTTCACATGTCAAATTAAATCTTGCAAAAAGAGTACTGCAGATTATAATTAGTGTTCCATATTTAGTTGCTTAAACCTATTATCTAACTCACAAATAAACTTATTTAAACTAAGAAAACTTTGAAATTACCTTTAAACGCATGTTTTTTTTTAACCAGTGCAGATTTTTTTTTTTAAACATTTAGGTGACAACATGCAAATTTACATCCATTCACACATCAAGCACGTATTACTTTCTTGTGACTGCCATAGTCAGCAACTAATCTATTCTTTATGCTGGTAAGTGCAATAAATGAGATCTCTGCATGCAAATGGTCAGCACAAGTTCTAAACATACACATCTTTAAATGTGAGTATTACTTCATATTTTATGGATTGAAATGTATGCTACGTATACACACATTTGATTAGATGAGACACTTGGACGAGAAGTTCTGTGATAGAACCAACCATCACAAATTTTTGGATATAAATCATAGTGAGAGAAGCAATCATGTTGTATTCCAAATAAGGAACTCAATACAGAACAATTCCTGGTACATATGGTTTTTAAATTCAGACTGGAAGTGGTAGTGTCTTCACCAACGATGTGCTTTTGAGCCTGATTTCATAGCTATAAGTAACTTGTAGTTCAGGTGTGGGTGAAACAAAAGTTTTTTGCACTTTATTTAGGAAAACCTAGAAGATAAGCAATAGTATTAGTCATTATTATCACAGCTGTTCCTTAGTGCCATGTTATGCACATTTGGAATGTATAGAAGAATTTTCTTTTGCACCTTAAGCTCATATCGAAAGGATCAAAAAGGTTGTATAATGTGCTGTTTTTAAAGATTTACAAAACCAAAATTTTCCATATACAGTGGAACCTCAGATTACGAGCATACTGTAATTCGTTCCGGAAGCGGACTCGTATTCCAAAACACTCGTAAACCAAATTTAATTTTCCCATAAGAAATAATGGAAACTCAAATTATTCGTTCTAC
>JAQMYG010000023.1:24625090-24636761 GCA_030014215.1 Clariallabes teugelsi | reverse complement strand
TGATTACTTTTTAAAGAAGTAATTTTGTAATGTAATTAGTTACTTTAAAAAGTAACGTCCCCCAACACTGATTATACAATATGCTGGAAAGAGAGTAGGTGGGTAGAGTAGAAATTGTGGATCCATCTTCTCTGGGAAAGCTATTTGAAATGAAATCATAAAAGGAGAAAGAGAGGGGGGAAAAACAAACAAACAAATAAAAGATGTAATAAGAAGTGAATGCCAATTGGTTTAGAACAATGTGCCTGGCAACCATTTTGTGAAATCACAAGGGAAATAGAATATTTTCACCCCCATCAACTCACAATTGGAACAGGCACTGGGTGATATATTCACGTAACCGAAATAAGCTAGAGATTTAAAAAGTAATGCAATTGTAAAACCAATTACCATAAGAGAGATGGAACAGAGTCAAGACACCTTATAAAGATTCCTTCCAAAAGATTCCTTCCATAGCAAATAACAGCAGGGATTTAAAACACTCATTAAAAACGTGGGCCTAATACAGGAACCAACAGATCAGGGATCTTTTAACCGTCCAACACGGTTTAGTGTTTCTTCTGCTTAAACACGGCTGATTCAACTAATCTGTTTAAGACCAATTTCAGTGCGTGTATAAGTGTTGGTAAATTACAAACTGTGGCCCTCAAGGACTGTATTTTAAGATACCTGCAATAGATATTTCAGAGATTTACATAGAAGAAAAAGAATGTACAATTTATGATTAAAGCAAAGAGATATCATGGTCAGAAATTCATGCCATCGTACGCCACGGTAACGTTCATTAATATTCAATATTTTATCAAATGACTGAGAAGTATAGGAATTAAACTAAAGCTTGATGAAAGCATGAAAAACAAAATCGACTAAAACTGATCAGATTTTACAACCTTGATGACTCACCAAGCCAGACCAACAACACACTGTAGTGTCCTAATAATCCATCCAATTAGAGTAAGTAAATAAATAAATAAATAAAGCAACTGACCTCACTTGACCTTTTTTTCCTTTCTTTCTTTCTTTCTTTCTTTCTTCTTTTTTTTTAAATTTTTTATTTATTTATTTTTTTTTTTTTTACAGTCGTATGAATTCGGTTACTGGCTTTCTTAGACAATGCAATTAAAAACCTGTGTCTTGTTTCTGCCTAAGATTTTTCATTTATCCACCATCAGTAAGCTCTTTATCCTGGGCAGATCACAGTGGATCTGTGGACCATGCACACACGCATGCATAGTCAAATTATGGAGTAATTTAACAGCCAATCCAACTGTTTTGTGGTTTTGCCACAATCAGAATCAATCAAGCCAGGGATCCTAGTTATAAACAAAAAAATATTTAAATAAAAATGAGCTTAGAAATACACCTTTCTGTCTATCTGTCATTGAGAAATATTGGGCTTTTGGGAATTTGCCTGTACTTTTTGGATATAATTTTTTTCTGACATGTAACTTGGAGGAGGGCGGGTATGTGTTATGACAATAACAGCAAAACAAAAACAAACAAAGGCATACAGTATACTTGTTCCCTTGACCACCATGCCTGCATTCAGAGTTTGCCTTGACATTGCATACTTGCTACAGTGTAAGGCTTGGAGACATACAGAAATCAGACTCTGCACTTTGAGTAATCTTTCCAAAAAGAAAGTAAATATATTTAAATAACAGATGTCACGGCTGTCTAGTGATTTCATCCCAGCATCATACAAAGTTAAAGACCCATGCTATTGCACACCAGTGTTACAGTTCCCCAGACCTGAGCATCCAGAGCATGCCTTCATTTTCAAAGCATTCGTGAATGGAACTGCGCCTTAATGACAGACAACGCTGTTGCCCCATACTGAATGTAGATAGCAAGTCTTGAATGCGCAATAAATTCCTGTCTGTAGATGCCCTGGGAAAAAGGGAAAAAAAAAAGAAAAAGAAAAGAAAAAAAAAAAAAATCTCAACCCGGCTTTACTTTCACATTTCCCCCCCCAACGTTCTCCTCAGGGGCATGTGCAGCTTGTCTAATCTCAGCCAGGCTTGTGAAATGCGGCAGAGAGAACACTTCATCCTCTGGGTTGGAACAAGTAGAGAAAGGTGCTAATGATAAAATCCTCATCTTCTAATAAGCCTCAAAATCTCATTCCACTTCAATTCAAGGCTCTGTGGCTTCAGGTGAAAATTTCACAGGAATCGATAGTGAAAGTGTCAGCCAGAGAGATCCAGTAATGTGAACAAAGTCTGCACTTATCGGTAATCTTGCAACCTCAGTCTGCAAGCAAGAGGAAAAAAAAAAAAAAAAAAAACACCAACCAAAATGCATTCCATGGAGAAAATGTAGAAAAGCAAAATGAAGCTCTGACTGCGCAGGGTGGTCTTCTGACTAGTTCTGCCCATAGCAAGACTCTTCCCAAATCCCTGTTCACCCAGAAGGAACAGTGCACCTCTGTCAGCCTCTGGCAAGTGAAGCCCCATGACACTCGATGTCTTTTTCACTCGCTTTTCTATGAGTGACAGAATCGTAAGTGTCCTCACCGCAATGTCTTATTTTCATGAAAGCTCTCCCCAGAAAAAAAGAAAAAGAAAAAAAAAAAGAAAAACAGCAGACGTACAGTATTAGAACAGAGAGAGTTTGGGATAACAGACACTGCTGTTTTTGTCACTGAGGAACACGTGTGATCAGAATTTTTCCTGCTTCTTCATCAGGGTGTGATCTCTTTTGACTAGAACTGTTACAATATTTTCAGTAAATTAAAATAGGCTTCGATTCTGGTTTGTCAGCCCACCCACACAGCCTGTTCCTGCTTGTGTGGGCACTTGAGTGGGCAGGGGAGAAAATCCGATGTCAACCTGTCAAGTCAAAAAAAAAAAAAAAAGCATGCAAAGAAAAGAGAAGGGCAGAGGTGAAATACAAAAGGAGATGCAAAATAAATCTCAGGCAGATAAAGTTAGAATGTGATTACAGTATGTAAGGAATAAAACATGATTAACAGAACATTATAGGAAAAGAATCCACAATGTGATGATAAGATGTGACTTGATACTGTATGAAGTCAAAATAGTAGTAACCTTTTCAAAACATGTAAAATAAAAATGTAAAATCTGTTTGCAGAAAGCATCAGCATATCAACTATTACAGATATGTCTATGTTAAAAACAAATCTTGAAATCTGTTAATTATTGCCACAAAGCTTTGCATTTATTTTTTTAACTGTTGCTATTAAAAAATAAATTTATGAAAAACACCTATGTTCTGTTGTGTGGGCAGAATTCTTTATTTTTTTTTTTGTTGTGTGTATAAAATTATTTTTTTATTTATATATTTTTTATTTCTTTATTTTATTCTTACAAATGCATTAAAGTTATAATAAATTTTAAATGAAATAAAAAGTGAACTTTGTGAGCTGAAAGTCACAAAAATATAACAAAAAAAAAAACAGAAATATAATTATAAACCAGTTCTGGGTTGTATTTTATTATTATTATTATTATTATTATTATTATTGTTGTTGTTGTTTTAAACTTCAATTATTTTTTCCCCTTTTATCTGAGGGGAAAGTCTATAGCTTCAAAGTTGGTCAATGCTTTAACTTTCTACCCCTTATACTACATAGTGTAATAAAGTGCCCAGCGAAAAGGCAGTTTGGGAAATAAGAAGTAGAAACCTTCAGAAAATACCAGAACTGAATTATGCCAATCGAGCAAAGAAATAGTTCTTGTACTTTTCCCTCAAGGCTCCTTCACTGCCATCATACTACATTGTGTTGTTTTTTTTATGTCATAAACCTTTGTGGCCTTTTCAAATATAATCTACTGGATATGAAAGAGGAGCAGCAGGTGTGCGCTCAGATGTTGATGCAAGACAAAACAATGCATTAAACGAACTCTTACACTGTTTGTCTGGAACACTCTTAAACATTGTTTCTTTTACTTGATACAACATACTGTATGAACGATGCTTAGTATTAGGGATGCATTAATGGGGTTTTGTTCCTCGGTGATAATGATACTGATAGTAGAATGGTTATCCATTTCAGTATCATTATAAGTAGTAGGAGTAAGTAATTGGGGCATTATAAGACATTATACTTAGTGGGTTTGCTGCTACCTGTGCTCCTGTTGTATGATGAAGAAGTTTAATTTAAAAATATTTGTAATAGAAAGCACAAGGGTGCCCGAACTGGGTGCTCAAAGCAGTATCAGTGTTTATGGCCATTACAATCGGTTCAAGCTGCAGTCAATTGCAACTTTAAGTAATGCAAGTGTAGAAGTTGGTCCACATGCATGACTTTGTGTTTAGACACACTTTCTCTGCATGCTCACTAGAGCTATAAAATCGATTAAGCAATCAAATCACTTTTGTTGGTCAATGTGGTTAATTAAATCATTGGGTCATTGAGAATTGATCGACACATTCTTTAGATCATTCATGTAAACTTACAAACATTAAATGGTCTAAAATTGATACATTTCTTAAAAAAATTTTTTTTAAACAAGAAATAGAAATATTTGCATTTTGCAGGAGTATAGCTTTATAGTTAGTTTATGTCTAGTTGATGTGCTCCCTTTTAAGTTAATAAAAACTTAATCAATAATTGATTTTTTTCTGGTTTACACCAGAAGAGTTTAGAGAAAAACTCTCTTTCTTTCTACAGTACATAGTCATGAAGTAGCATGAATATCATCACTGTCTTAAGCTGATAATATATAAAGTACTTGTTAATTTCAAATTGTTGACCATTTAAAATAAGGGATGCAAATGTTTTAAATGCACAGGGAGTTACTAAAATGGCTTAGGTCCATAACTTTAGCCTCCTTAAAAAGTTTTTAATCATTCTATATTTTAGCCTTTTGTTCAACTTACCTAATTGTACAGTAAATACTCTTACATTTAAATGTCAAATGTTGCATTTAAATATGCAGAAACTAATTAACAAAAATGTTGATTAAAAAGGTTTTGTTAGTTAAGAAATAGTGAAAGATATTGTATTAAAAAGTTTCAATGTCAAATTTAGGTATAATATAATTAAAGATGCAAAGGCTAAAATATTTATTACAACAATAATTTTTTGATATCTCATCAAAGTTTGATAAACTCATAGCAGTTCTTATTTCTTGTTTTCTCTAGCTCCTATTTTGATGTTTCTAAGTTCAGCGTTTATTGCTTCTTCAGTATCTCCTGGTGATTTTCTTTTTGGAATGAATTCGGACATGTTATTTGAAACTACTGAGACTCAGTCTGATGCCCAGCCTGATTAGAGCACAGAGTTTAATACTGGAAAAAAAATCCAATACTTTAGTATTCTGCTTCTGCTTTTAGTAAAATTGTAGAGCAAGAACAAAGTGTGAGTGTTTTTTGTAAGTGCCTTTTTTTTTTTTTACGTAAGTGAGTATACCTGTGGAGAAAGCAGTGGCTATACAGCTGTGCAGACTGTGCTGACTGTGAATTCGGACTCGTTGGGCATAATGTCTGTGGGCTGGATATTACGGTCGTACATGGGGTTTTCAAACGTCGCTCTTCCGTTGGTGTTTTCATGGCCAGCATAGCCATTGAAGGGAACTTTGGGTCTTTTTCTGGGGATGAGACATAGGCATAATCTCAACAGTGAAACAGTTATGACTGAAACAGTGATACCACAGCATCAACCTGAATGAATCTCAATAATAATAATTAGAACAAATTGAAAGGAAATAGCAGATATTGTGTTCTGTATTGTTGAGTTGAAATTTTTGTATTATTGTGTGTTTACCTGTGTTTGTAGAGGTACAGAGCAAATCCTGCTATAATCATGGCTATAAAAGGCACTAAGATGGCTGCTGCCACTGAACTGCTGTTAGAGGCAAAATTGTAGCTGGGATTCTCTCCATTTGGGTCCAGACCCTCTGTAAATAAATACAAAGCAAATTGTAAACATGGTAAAGCACCCTAATGTTGTTGAGCTGCTCTGGTGGAAGGGTCGCCACAGCGGATAATCCAATCTGCACAACAACGTGGCACAGGTTATACGCCAGATGCAACCCTCCCATTTTAATCGGTACTTGTGACCAGTACTGCATCCAGTGGCTGGCTGGTGTTTGGGCATTAAGTATTGGGAATTGAACCTCCCACATGGCAGGCGTGAAACATTCCACTGAGCCACCAATGCCCGTTAAAGCACCCTAATAATACGTTAAAAGACTCAGCTATAAAATAACAGACTGATTTATATTTCCAGGCGAGATTGATAAACCAAATCCACCTCGCAGCTCACTGAAGAATCCATTATTTATCCCTGATATTATTTCACACTTCACAGGGTTATGACACAAAGGAAAACTCTATGACAAATTGTACATTTAATCGAACTGTAATTAGATTACAGAGAAAACTAAACAAATCTAACAAGGAAGTGTTTTGACGGAATTTGATCGAACTCAAGAGACAGGTGCGCTTTTGGGAGGCGTCATATTTCACCATCTGAAACAAGGCTTTTTAATTACTGCTATGAAGATAAAGCCATTTGCTGTTCATTTTTCAATTAAGACCATCATGCATCCCTAAACACCAAGAGAGCAAAATCACACCTGTTTATCATCCACGCCAAAAACCCTACCAATAAGGTAAGAACAGGAATGGATATAGGATCTTATTCAATTACATAATGATGCTATCTTAGCAAACCAGAACCTTTTACTACTCCAGCCCACACCCACCACCCCAACATAGACACACTCGACTCGAAATTTCTTCATAATAAATGCTTTGTTTGTCTGGTATATTTAGTGGTTTTGTTCTTTGTGGAAGACCATGAAGTTGTTGATTAGAAATGAAACATGGCTTCATTATAGTAGTATTTATTATAATTAAAAAAAAAAATAAAAGTACTGTATCATTTGCGCCCTGAACATTTAAAGCCCTGCACTGATGAATAGGTCACACTGTAACCACACACATATTACTGTAATTATCTGTGTCTGCTTTCCCTCTGCCCATAGTAAATTACTTCAAATATTTAGAACCAGGTCCTATGAAGAAGCAGCAATAACACTATCTAATTAACTACTCCCAACAGGGGGTTAGCAAAGGGGGGTAGGCTGATTATCACCTTGTTTTATTTAGAGAGGAAAAAACTAATTATACAAAAAACTGCTTCATGATAAAGAATGAAATACCATACTATCATTTACATGTAAGTTATTGTTAGCGGAGATCATGTGGAATGATTACAATCTATACAAATGGCATACGTTGCCTCTGTATGAATCACAGGTCTATACATCTATAGATCATTATTGTCACACTAAAAATTACATATGTACTACGTACATGCCTTTTGTCCTTTATTATAGCCTCTTGTTGTAGTGTGACCTTGCACAAGCTGGACTTGACCGTTAGTATGTCACATGACCATAGGATTTACTTGTGCTAAAAAAAACTCAATTCAACTCCAGATGTTTAAACTCTTCACTAGTTGTACTGGTAAAAAAAAGTATACATAAGCAAAATATCACATGTGCTGTTATGCTGGACATCAGTGCCGGTGACATCCCAGGCTGTGCTTATATTATGTACAGTAAGAGCATGACCTTGAGTGTGATATTGCTTTTACACAAACAGTTGATTTGTTTGCCTTTTAAACTCGTTATTTTGCTCCGCCTATATCACACATCCTTCCATGACTGGCAGAACTAACTAGCCATAACGGGTGGAGCTGGTGGCCGGCAGTTAGTGACTGACAGGTAGGCCTTGTTCACCCGGGCGGTAAATTTTTGGATAAACGAATGCGCTCTGAACGTCCTATGTTGCGTTTTGTAGTGGCGCTCGATTGACTTCTACACTGGCGTTCGTTTGTCTCTGTCTAACGCCAGCCTGCAGCCCAAATTGTAGTTTGTGTGTTAACCTGTGGAGGCAGTGTCGGGAACTGGATATGAAAGCCCTTGTCGTTTTATTTGAGGTGCCTCCTTTTAATATGGAGCATTTTGCTATATTAGACATTAATCTTCTTGTTTTAAAAATTCTCATAATACGGCGACGTAGGGAGAGAAAAAAATCGCCGCCACTACTGGGTTCACCCTCTGACTGCACAACGTCGGATTAAAATAGGTTTTTTTGGGGGTTTATGAAGAAATGCGAGAATTTCCACAAGTTTTTCAATTACTGTTGGATGGTTTCCACGTTTGTTCCTTTTTTTCCGCATTTCCCTATGTATAGCATGTAGGATCATGGGATATATATCCGGGCCTCCGAAGTATAAAATGAACGCGAAGAAAACGCACTAGAAACGTTTTCCTTGCGTTCGTTGGGATTTGAATGGCAAGAAAAAGCTGCATGCAACGTTTTTTTGACGGCATATAAACGCGCAGCCGGAAAGGTATTATTCCAGATGTGCAAACACACAGACCAAAATACTAATATCAGATATTTCTTTTATGAAATATTTACTTTATTAATAAAACTATTATTAATAAAATGAATAATACTCTAATCGGAATAAAATCAGATAAGATATGTGTCACAATAATAATCTAAAAATCAAGATGTACTGTACATGCAGACATGAATAGATATGCTCACCAGTAGAATAAAGAATAAATAGAAAAAATAATAGAAGATGATTAACTAAGCAAAATCAATTGCTTCAAACACATACGAACGTATCATGTTCATGATACTCATTCTTGTGCAACAAATACATACCGAGCCTCTGAAGCCCAAACTGACCAAATCCTTTTCCTCGAACAAATCCTTGATATACAAAGGAGTTAGATGAAGGCATATATGACACCTGTGACGAAAAGAGGACAAACAATTAAAGACCTTATATTATAAAGTCAATACATTTTCAAAATGTCAAGAATGAGTTGTCGAAAGGTAAAAAGTGTCAGGCGTACAGTGTACCTTTTACACTTGACATTTAGTTTTAAACCATTGCTCAATCTAGAGAAGAAAATGTTCATACTGTCAGGCGTACACACACACACACACACACACACACACACACACACACACACACACACACACACACTCGCACGTACATACTCCTCATGACCTACGCTTTTAATTACATTTTCCCAGCTGCTTGTCTCCGGTGCATTTGTGGGGAGGAGGGTAAGGGGAGCTCAGACGTCTGGCCCTGATTACTCTGCAATGATTTAACTGACATTTTAATTAAAAGAGAAAACTTTCTCAGCTTTCTTATCCCCAGGAGTAATAGCACGTATGTGTACCACTCAGTATGGCGCCAGATATGAGCTGATGTGTGTGTTTGTGTGTAGGTGGAAAGAGTGTCCGGTAGGGACAGGACTAGGGATAAAGACTTCTAGCTTTACCGGATATAAAACCTGTACTATTCTTACTCGCAACAGATGCAAAAGATTAAAAGGATTCCCAAATTTTAAAATCAGGGTAAAATAAACAGTCCTGGAACTAGTAAGGAAGTAGTTGATCCAAAAACAAGGAGAAAAATTAACTTAACTTAAATTTCATAAAAGAAACTTACATGCTTACATCAAATATTATCAAGAGATTTTTTCCCCCCTGATTTTCTCCCTAATTTATTCGTGTCCAATTCACACCCATAATTAGGGCACTTCCCCATTAAGGCTACTACTACCATTTAGGGAGGGCAGAAGACTGAAATACGTGATGCCTAGCATCTTTTTGAACTGTTCGGAGGCGTAACACACTTGGAGAACGGCGCTATCTGCTCCTTCAGCTTGCATTAGCTCAGAGATTGACTTAACTTAGAGCCTCTATTGATGTGATAGCGCTGAGTGTCTCCCATCCCTCCCCACTGAGAGAGCTTGGCCAATCACCTCTGTCAAGACCCCAAGCCACGGGAGGCTACGGCTACAGCTACAACCTCACCCGGGAATCGAACTAGCGATTTCCGGAGGATAGGCCGAGCACTTTACCACTGCGCCACTCATCATATCTTCTTACGCTGTATTAATGCAAATACTATCAACTATCTTATCACATAGAGTGACATTACATTAGCTATCAGATACATTACAAAAGTTTAACTGTTGGGCAGTCAAAACCAAATCAACATCACAGCTGTTTTAAGCTCGCTGATATACCAACACAGTGGAAACCCCTCCTCTTTGTCCTGTCTCATATCAATAAACTCTCATCTCAAATTGATTTTCTTGCTCGGAAGATACAGTATGCCCTCACTTTCATCCGAGGTAAATGCAGAATATCTGATTTGATTTCATTCATGTGAAGTAAAATCTATCAACTTGAGACAAGCTTAACATTCGACACATATACAGTTAGCGTCAGTTAACTACAGTATATTTAGGAAGAATGGCACCAAAGTGTTTTTTTTTTAAAGCACTATATCAAAATATGTCGAGTTGTTATGAACGTAACCTACCTGGGACTTATCTGTATTGTTCCTCTTTAGTCTGAAGATTATCTCCAAGGTCACATTTTCCTATGCTCATGTGTGTAAACATACAGTATCTAATCCGTCCTGCTTTACTCCCGATTCCCTCCTCCAGACGCTCGTCTCTGGCTCCTTTCTCATAGATATCCAACTAAAGATCTATTCACAAGCTTTACACTGTCAGGAATTTGCCTGACTTTTTACAAACACCTGACCCTGACCCAATATTACACCTGTACTGCAAAATCTTCACTGATTCACCATCAAAGAATATTTTTTTCACTTCAAAATTCACCTTTCTATTTATCTGATAGAGTCTTCAACGACCTTAAGCCCTTTTGTTTTTCTGACCTTCTCTATCCACGCCAACCTCTTTTACACCCTTAGATCTTTCTTTCATGGCCTGCTTTTGGAGTCCAAGCCTTTCTTGTCTTGTGGAAGCACAGTGACTTCAGAACTCCTTCCCTATAAGATCAGACTGTGAAATACACTCACTCACTCTCACTCATCGTTTATACCGCTTTATTCTGTATCCCAGTAGACTTAGGGCACGGGGCAGGGTACTAACTAACTCCCACATTCAAATCCTATGGGCAATTCAGGAACACTAATTAGCCTAATCTGCATGTCTTTGGATGGACTGTGGGAGAAACCAAAGCACTCAAGCACGGGAAGAAGGTGCAAACTCCATGCACACAGTGGCAGGAATTGAACCCAGATCCTGGAGGTGCAAGGCGACACTGCTAACCACTATGCCACTGTGCCGCCTACTGTGAAATACACATTAAATCTTAAACTATTCTCTGACTTACTCCTTTTCTCCTCCTATTCTCCTTTGCATTTCACTGACAGTTAGATTGTAGTTAACCCTGATATAAGATCAGTATGTAGATATTTTTTAAAATAATTCCAACCTATGTAAAATCATATTTACATAAATCCAAACCTCGGTCCAAAATGTTTCTTTCCTCATAATATTACTCTTCTCTTTCTATTCCTTAAAGCCTTTTTGCTCAATTACACTTATCTTGACTCTCTATAAAGACTTCTTTTACTCGATTTCTCTTCCTCTTACACTCCTTAAAGCCCCCCATTTTTTGTAATGATGTTCCTTTGTGTTACACACAGCACTTGGAAAGTGACCTTGGGTGTTTGGAAGGCGCTACATAAATCAAACATATTCATTTATATATTGTACTTTATTTAAGGCTGTAAAATACCAAATTAAATTGCCTACTTCATTTAAGGCATTTGTGCTTGAGGCACTTTTGTTATTGGTTTAAAAATATGGCTGTTGTGCAACTGACAGTTTAAGGA
>JAQMYG010000023.1:24597788-24624760 GCA_030014215.1 Clariallabes teugelsi | reverse complement strand
CTCGGTTCCCCATGATACAGTGCCCCAGGAGTGAAGTTTAAGTGCCTTGCTCACGGGCCCAACAGTGGCAGCCTGGTGGAGCTGGAGCTTGAGCTGGCGACCTTCTGATCAGTAACCCAGAACATTAACCCTCTGAGCTACCACTGTACTACTGCTACTACTAGTAATAATAATATAATTTGACTTAAAGTATTTAGAACTTAGACACAAAATGGACAAACATGGTAAATATCTACAGTATGTATATTACCACTATATTTTTTTTAGTAAAGGGAGAGACCAGGAAATTATATAATCCCACAATAATTATGCTCTTTTACTAATGCATTAAATTAATCAACCTGTAGAGATGCACATGTGCCCATTTAAAGGTTTGCAAAGTTTATTTGAATCCCCTCTGGATCCCGAGCAAAGTGGAGCAGATGCACACCAATGATGAAATGGTCATAATCATCCTTGATGTTTCAGTACAAAATCAATATTAACTGTTCGCAGCCTCTCAGGAACTCTCCACAGAGTCTCTCAGTCTGAACGTCAACCTTGAGAACTTAAGAGTTTCATCAGTTAAAAGCAGACAGCTGTTATGAAAATAAAAGGGTTGCTGTAAATGAAGCGTTCTTTCCCTGCACTGACTGAGCTCATCAAAGTGTGGTTAAACTCTACAGGAAACAATTAACAAACAATAGGGTTTTTTTGCATAGTTATGGGGTTTAAAACTTACTAAAAGTCATTGAGTTAAAAATATCACATATTTCTAAAGGATTTTTGAATGTAAAATGGCTGTAGGTTAATTTTGATTTAACTGAATCTTAATAGAAAAGCCGTAACCTTGTTTGAAATGACAGGTGCACAAATTGTTCACTATTGTGCAGCAATAAAACAGCTGCATCTAGTCAAAAAGTGATGCTGACGATCTGAAGATGCCATGAGAAAATTAATGCCTTTCTGCCAAACTGAAGCACTCTATATAATCCCCTGCTACACTAATGCACTCATCCCAGTGTTTCACTAGTGCCTGTATTCCATCAAAAAGTTTTCTGAGTACTTCGGAGCCATGATCAGACTGTCTTCTTTACGTCTGAAACACTGGCCTCAGAGGAAATCCTTTAATGGCCCAAACATGTGGGAATGACTTGGAGCGAGGTCAGGGTTGTATGGGAGATGTGTCAGTAACTCCTAAGCTAAGATCCTGAAATGTGCAAGTGGTCTTCATGAATGATTCTGTATACAGTTCCCGCAGACATGAGCGTCTCTTCCTCAAGCTAGCGACAAGTTATGTGATGGTTCAGATCCACTCGCTAAATGTTCATGAGAACAACTGGACTCCGATCCACCTCAGCTGGAATTGTCATTCCTGGATGTACTGGCATCTTTCAAACCTTGCACTATGCACTATTCCAATGCTTTACTGTAGCCAAGAGTCTCATTAACGTACTGTGCTTAAAGACTTCTAAACGTCAATGGGTTTTACAGTTTCATTCACAAGAAATTTTATCAGAAGTCCCGGTTTGACTCGTATAATACAAATATAAGTTTGCTAATAATAACTATACAAATAATACCTTATTATATAATTGAATAAAAAATTGCTTTCTGTTCCAGTTTTTTGGTAGGAGTTGTTAAAAAGGAGGAAGATGAAGAGGTGAGGGGGATGGTGGGTGTGCAAATGTCATCACTAGTAAAAAAAAAGAGTTGGAAATTCCTAAGACTTTTTCCTAATTCCTAAGTTTTTTATATATGGCTATCGATTTGTTTTTAGCTTGTCTATATCGTTCATAATAGTGTGTGATAATCATACATATATGTTTCTAAAACAGAATATGCTAATTAGTAAATAATGTTATTAGACTCTCATCAGCCCTACAAGTTTTTTTTCCAGAGGACTTTATACAGAGCATATATCAAGGGAACCAGGTGAAATGATGCACTATATAAAGAAACTAAATATTGATTGATGAATAGGCATGCAGGAACGACAGCAGTCAGGGAGAACTGTGAAAGGTCACAGGTTTGGATCTTGATAGGGCTGTTACTGATGTTCCGCCCTTAAGCAGTGATGTTTATCTACTGAATGAAGAACCTTGAACAAATATCTGAATCTCTTCTGTAAGTGACGCTAATAAGCTCCCGTAACACCAGTGTGTCTGGAGAAGGACATCGATTCTGAAAATAACCTGGTAACATAATTCGACATCATTTCATAATAACTTTTTTAAACTGACATTGTTTCTCAAGGACATCATCCAGGAAAAAAATAAGCAAAGGAACATACATGTCCGTCCAGTGCCCAGTTGTCGATTTTGAATTTGTTGACAAATATCTCGACTGGCCCTCGGATTTGGTAGACCTGGAGCAACAGATGGGCCTCTTCTCTTTTATAGATTCCTGCATGGGATAAAACAGCAGTCCATTAGTGCTGCTTCAGATTCAGGATGCAGTAGATATAAGAGAATTCGGATTACTAAAATTCGAAAATAATATTACATGTGTAGATGAAACAAACCAACAAATTAATGTACTAATAACATCCATCCATTTTTTTTTTTTTTTTTCTAAATAAAGTACAAAGTATAAGGTGAAAGGAGACACATTTAGCATCCTTAATGTAGATTTAAAATCTTGAAGCTTGTAATCTTTCTTTAGCATTCCTATTTGCATAAGCCTGTTTTAAACAAAGGTAAATCATTGTTAAATAGATAATAAATGCCCACATTTCCGAAAATGTACTGTTATATTAGAATTTGATAACATGTTCATTTTAATTGCCGGCATCCAAAGACAGTTATTAAAAAAGTTTTAACTCACATCATCAGGACACGCTGACGTGTACACTTTATTATTCTGCACTCATATTTTTAGCACTCTTTCAATGCATCTCATCACTTTTAAATAGCATTATATGCTGTAGGACATGTTTCATATACTGCTTTCTGTCTTCAACTATAAGACACACTATATATCTTTATTTGCTGAAATACTTATAAAACATAAAAAAGACATAGCGTATTACATTATGTTATGAATATTTCCCGAACTAAATTTATTAATACATTATCTTCAGTGCTGAAACTGCATTTCCTTTTTTATGCCTTTTTAAAAAATGATTTTTATAGCACTGTGGGTGTCCATGTCTACCACTTAACATCGGCTTTTTAAAACACCATTTGAGCTTCACACAGCATTTAGTAGGTGGGTCCAGGCTGATCTGGTGTGATGAGCTACTGCATTAGTAAATTAAGTGTCCGTTTCAGATGAACTATGAGCATATTTTGTGGCTGTGTTTTGCACTGCACCTACCTACACTAAGCCCTCTGAGTGTCAAGCTTCCAGTATAAGTGACCCATCACTTCAAATTAGGTATTAAGTTGTATTTTGGGTGATTTCAGTTATGCAGGTTTTAAGATTCCTGGTTCAGTGAGGTCTATTTCGGTATTACTCTATCATGTCCGAATTTATTATTATTATTTTTTTGATTACTTAAATGCGGAATAAGTGATGTAGTAAGAAAGAGGAAACCCTCAGTCTCATGCTGGCACCAGGGTTTACCTGTTACACTTAGAAATAACTTGCATCGTGGCTTTATAGTGAAAAAAAAAGCATGTTATTCTATGAGGACTGGAGTATCCAGCTTGGACGGTGTTCATTAAAGTGCTTTAAAACAATGTTTATCATTAAAACTTTTTCAATTCTGTTGAATGACCAGGAACATAAAGTATTATCAACATTTTATTTCTGAAAAAATAATTTTTAACTGGCCATAGCACAAAATTAATGTGTTTGACTTTTGATCTGACGGTCATTATGTACAGTATAAACCTCCATATTCAAGAAACTATGGGAGGGTGAGGTTTAAAAGGAGGAGGAAGTGGAGATCCGTACCAGCCAGATTGAGCTGCACTCCACTGTGGTCCATGAGAGTACCATTGACGCGGTTACTGAATGGCTCAAAAGCGGTTATGCTCAGCATGGCTGGCTGCTTCTTCCCAAGGTATTCATACGAGCCCCTCCACAGTGAGTTCCGAGCAAACACTCCACTAGGCACTAAAAGAAGGACGGAAAAAAGATTAAGGTGTCGCTTTAATGATTTCCAACTGTGTTTGTTGTTAAATCAACACCTACCCTGAAGTTTCGTGTTGGGCGGTTCTTGCACGGTTCCAACTGTTTTCCCACTTGGTCTGTTATCAGCTATGAGAGAGAGAGAGAGAGAGATGTAATGCTATCGATGTATTTAATGATGAGACTGTTCATCACTTCAAAGAACACAATATATTAGTCATTTTATGCAGAAAGAGTTATTAGGCACTAGTGCTTTTTATAAGGAATGTGAATACTGCCTACATACTCCAGTAACCATTTTATCTTTGTCGGGGTCCTGGTCATGAGCATCCTGGAACACTAGGCACTAAGTGGGAATATACCCGAGCGAATGGATCACCATTCATTTATACATGTCACCACCCAACCCGAACACTAATTTACATCCAAGAGCACTTAAACATACCCAGTCCACTAAGCAGTATGTTGTTTGTTTTCAATACTTCAATTTCCTATGTGTTACAAATCCTAACATTACGATTTTATATCTTGCGACTATGTTTCAAAGTCATTATTTTTCCCCATCTTCATGAAATATCGCAGCAGTATAGCTTGTAGAACTGTTGGAACTGATTGTTGGCTTTACTAATACAAAATCCTTTTCTGAGAGCAGTGTTAAAACTAACAGCAAGTAATAAAACCCCTACACACATTTGGTGAAGACAGAGCGTTATTAGCTGTCAGAAGCCTGAACACACTCTCTGTCAGCTTCCCCACAGGTACTGTTAATATTCCTCCACTGTGAAAAGCCAGCAGCACAGTTCTCTACTCCATCTTTATAGCTTGGCTTTAAAACCTATCAGTACCATATTTCAACCACTTACGGCTCAAGATCCATCAAAGCCATTATTTGCAAGAACTACTCCCACTTCTAGGCACGCTGAAAAAGATATCTGTCTAAAAAGTTTGTCTTCTTTTGTTCTAATCATTCACCTTGCAGGCTGAACGGGGATCCAATAGTGTGTCGAAGGAGACGTAGCGCAATCTGTGTGTCCCAAAACCACATTCGCTCTTAACCAAATCATCGTCTCACACTGGGCTAATCAGAACTCCTAAAGTATGAAATTCCAATGATAGTATGATGGATTAAGCTCCCTGATAGTGCCAGCTTTTTGAGATAAAACAGGTGCAGGCGGCAATGCATCAACATTAGCAAAAATGAGAGAAGTACAAAGGGCACCAAATCTCAGCAATTATCCTTTTAATAGTAAGGCAGAAGTATATGTGATGTGCACCAAAACAAGGTTTATTATTATTATATTTAACTTTTTGCATGGTACCTGCACATAATGGAGGCTTGCCAGTCCAGCTGCCATCAGGTCTGCAAGTGCGGTGTTCAGAGCCTCCAGCTAAATAAAAGCCAGGCTGACAGGTGTAGATGAGAGTGTAACCCAGAGATGGCAGCTCTATAGCTCTAGCATCTGCCTGTGCTGGAAGTTCAGGCTGATTACAGTGATGAGCTGAGGAAAAGAAAATAAAGTATCAAACAAATTTAATTCCCTGAGTACAAACAAAATGTTAGAATGTTAAATGCAAAGTTATAGCTCCTTTTCTAAAGTAATATCCATTAAGCATGTTTATACCACATACTTTAAGATGTGGATTGATTTTCTGTAACAGCATGGCTCTGACATTATTGTCTGCTAAAATTCAAATCTAATATACTGAGCCCACCCCCCAAAAAATTTAAATAACATAAAATAAAATTCGCCCTCTAAAATTGCGTTGGCTCTCCTTTACCTTCATGGTATACCGCATTTGCCAAGGCACCGTTTCAACAACCTCATGCAATGTCATTCCTTTTATTTCTATCCACAGTTGTGTTCTTTTTTTTTTTTTGGCTGAGATTTTGTATTAAGGATGGGAGAGTCAAAGTATTCTACAACACATCCTAAAGATTTTTAATGGGGGTCAGGTCAGGACACTGTGCTGGATCATTAATGCATGACTAAGATTCCTTTGCTCGCAGAGCATCTTCTTTACAATTTGGGTCCAATGAATCTTGGCATCACTGAATATGCCCATTCCATCAGGAAAAATCTTCATTGATGTGATTCAGTATCTTGATCATTCAGTACATCCTGGTCTTCAACTGACTTCATTTCATTGTCTCATAACATTGCTGAGCCAAGACCTGACCACCTGAAGGAACCCCAGATCATAACCCTGCTTGCAGAGGCTTGTACAGTGGGCACTATGAATGATGGGTGCATAGTGCCTACGTACTGTATAATGCACTTCCCGTTTTGCCCTGACACGCCCATCACTGGGAAATAGGGTCAATCTGGACTTATGAGACCATGACTTTTTCCAGTGACCTTTTCCATTGCTTTAAAATACAATCTTACTAATAATGTTTCTATCCCAATTGCTCTGTGAGTGTGAATATGCTCTTCCTTTCACTAATAAACATAGTTATGATTTTGTGCTGTAAATTTAGTATGATGTTTTAGTGATCTCTGATCACTGTCAGTCAGGGTTTTTTCTGACTACATTTCTTCCAGCACTATCCTTCCAGGTTTTAATAATGAGTTGGACAGCTCTCAACCCAATTCCAGTCATTTCAGCAATTTCCTTACTTGCTTTTTTTTTTTTTTTTGACTGATGCAGGCCAATAATTTGACCCTTCTGAAACACAGTAATCTTTTCAACCACATGGTATGTCTTCCGACATGGGTATTTAAGTAATGAGTAGCTATTTGCTACATCAGTTAACCATGTGCACAGATGTAAGTTTAAAACAAATCTTAAAAAGAAAGTTTGGCCAAAAAAAACCCAGTAATTTCATGGTTGCTCAGATCTCCCTAATAAAAAATTGCTCACCTGAATGTTACATCAATGTGAAACTAATTTAATGACCTTATATTACTGTAATAAACCCATGTGCCCAGGGTGACTTTAGAACCTTTTCACTGAGTTGATTAAGCAAGAGCCTTATAATAATAGATCAAAATAATAACAGAACATTGGAGCCATAAAAAACATAGTACATTTACTTTTGATTCTCAAGTACATTAGAAGGCAAGTTTTTATTTTTTCTTAACTTATTTTTTACTAAAATGTAAATGTAATTGGAGTACCTCTACTTTCACCTAGGGTATCTCTATTTTTACTTAAGTACAGGAATTGTGTACTTTGTCCAACATTGTACAGCAATAATTTCTATTCTTTTTTCTTTAAATCCAGAAAATTAAATCTTTTCTTTTAAATCTTTAAAACTTTTTTGGCTGGGCAATGTTTATGATAATTTTTCATAGTAACAGTTTATTTATAAGGTATTAACTTCAGATTAGTATAATGGAACATTCCACATAATCTAGTCTCTGGTAACAGAGGAAAAGCTATTCCATTAGGTTTTCTAACAAGACAAAGTCGTGCAGTTTTACAGTTTCTTGATAACAGGACTGTACATTTCCAAAAAAGGCAAAAAATGTGAGCATGCTGAGGGAACAACCATTTATAACTCATATTCTGTACAATATATCAATAACTACCTGAACTAATTTACATTATTAGGAGAAAATTGTACGGGGTGTAATTAACTTTGGTTTGGTAACAGTAACTCCACTTTACATCGAGCCTCCTCACATTACCCTATTAATTCGTTTCTCAGAACAGGACACCTTATTATGTTTAATTTCTTACTTAATGCATTAAATAATGAATAGTCAAGAGATATGTAATATCATTAAACAAAGGAAATTTTATACTGTATGCTGAGAAAATGTTATTTACCAATACACTCTGGCGACATGCCACTCCAAGTGAGGTTGGGCAGGCAGGTACGTGAGATCGAGCCAAGGAGCAAGTAGCCCTTTCTGCAGTTATAGAACACTGTGCTGCCAATCTGTTTTGGAGTAAACAACATCATTGGACGATGCATTACAAAGTGCAGCCATACTAGAATAAAAGAAATGTATGCAATATTTTGTCTGTGTTATAGTACCTGGTAGCCTTGAGTGTTGTTCTGTGATCCAAACAGGGGCACTCCAGGATCCACGCAGTTGGTATGACTCGGATCTAGAAACAAACCAATAATCAACTTACTCATACCGTTTTAATTAAAAACACTCACCAAACCAAAATGTAACTGTTGTATTGTGTCCAATATTAAGGCAGTTGTTGACTAATATATTGTTATTTAAGAAATTAATTTAAAAATTATAAAATGACCAGAATTTGCATCCACTCAGTTTTGAAGGTTGTTTCCGATGTAGCATTGTGTATGCTTGAACTTTGCCTTGTGTACACCTTGAACCTTGCCTAACCTCGTACCTATACAAGATGGCTGGGTTCCACTCCAGGTTCCATCATACTGGCAATATCTCCTTGTGGAGCCAACCAGTACCAGAGGTGTAAAGCAGGAGAAGGACACAGAGGAAAGGTAAGTGAATCCTCGATCCTCACGCCGACCCTGAGCAGGGATCCCTGGATCCCCACAAAACACAGCTGTGAAGAACATAAAGCAGCGTTACATACTGTAATATTATAAAAATACAAAGTCATAGTATGGTCTTTCATTTGTTAATACTGCAATTATATCCTTTGTTCCATTTGCACATGTACTCTTGCTATCCCAGTCATGTTCTGAATTTTAATTCCTAGTCCTGGCTCATTTGTCTTTTTTAACTCTTCCCATGAAAAGCATGGTCTTCTTTACTCTGAACGCTTCTGACAATTTTGATAATCATCTCCAGAGAAGCCTAGATAAAATAATAAGTTAATTATCACCTATGGTTTCTGTCTCCCATGTGATACAGGAAGCAAAAGTGAGACTTACGGAAACATTGTGGCCTTTCACCGCTCCAGTTGCCAGAGCCCTGGCAAGTGAGGACAGTGGGCAGGGAGAGTTGATAGCCCTGGTTACAGGTGTAGCTGATGCTGGAGCCCCACTGAAAGTCTGTTCCTACCACCTGGCCATTAGGAATACTGGGAGGAGCTCCACACACAATTGCTGCAAAGGAACACAGCCGATGTTTGCAAATATCATCACGCAGTGAGTTCATATTTGACATAAAGTTGATTAGAAGTAACTAAATAAATAGACTTATTTAGTTACTCCTAATCATAATGATACTTTAATAAGAGACTGATTATAAACAAATTGATCTAGTTAACACTTTTCTGTTGTTTTTTTCCCCTGTTACTTAGCAGCGCCTAGCCATCATCATCTATGTAAATAAAGGAAATGTTTTGTCTGCTTTGTTCGTCTGCGTAAACATAAACTTTTCTAAATGCTCTCTTTCCCATTAGTTGGAATGAGGAAATGACAGGAGATTCAAAATCTTGCCAGATTCTAGATAAATGTCGTACAATTTCCTAATATTTATAACAAATACCATATAATGTTGTCAGACAAAACAAAATTTTGTAAAATTACATTTAAAAAAATGGCATTCATCTTTGTTGACAATATATGACATATATGTGGATTTCAACCTGAAATAATATCACTGATTACACTGAATCTGATCAAATTATTTTCAGCTTTAACCTTTTAACCATTTCTAGAAACTCTTTTCCCATCAACAACGAGTACTTATATAAAGAAAAAAACTTTTCACAATACAAAAAAAAAAAAAATCTGAATATCAGCACTTAACATTTTCTTTCAAGATGGACTATACGTTTAATTGATGCACTCAATGTTATTAATCATGATGACCACTTTTTAAACAAATTTTTTGACCGATGAAATAATAATACAGGAGCTCTAGGTCGTGAACCGAGACTTCAAATCTTGCACGTTTTTCCACCCATAAGACGAAAGTGGTTGTGGTAGAGGTTCAGTACAGTCATCTAAGTGAAACCGTACCTCTACACACAGGCTTGGTGCCATTCCAAGTGCGATCCTTTGTGCAGATGAGAGTGGAGGCACGGTCAGCATCCATGGTGAAGCCTGGGGAACACTGGAAGCTAACAGAGCTACCGTATATGAAGTCGTTGCCCAGTCGCAGACCGTTGGCAGGCACTCCTGGGTCTCCACAGTTAATAACTGAAAATGAAGCAACGTAGAATGAAGAACATTTTGTGTTTGGATTTAAATGAAATGTTTTCAACCCAAAGATTTCTACCTATTGTTTGAGCCAGCAGTCATTTAATGAGATAAACCTGAATTTCTTTTAATGAATTGTATTAATATAAACCATACATGTACCTTTACATTATTGATTTAATTAAATTGATGAAATTCTTCAGAAATACTTCCATTTTATATCATCTCTGTAAGCAAAGGCTTCATGGTTTGTGATGTGTCAGCGATTTAAACAGTATTTGCTATCTATAGTCAGCAGCTACCCAGAAAAAGTGAAAGCACAGTGTCAGGATACATAATGGCTGCCTGTGACCTCCATTAACTCAGAGCCTAAGTTGTTTCTATTGTCTTTCAGAAGCAAGCCTATGCATTTTACATTTACATTTATGTCATTTGGCAGACACCCTTATCCAAAGCCACTTTCATTTATCTCATTTATACAACCAAGCAGTTGAGTAATAAAAAAACAAGACCTTAGAATGATACGGTTCTACCTACCAAATATTCAGATTTAGCCATCAATAGAGTAAAATGAGATATCCTTCCACCCATCCATCCATCCATCCATCTAGGAACCTCTTTAGGCCATCTAGGGATCGTGTAGGTCAATGGTGACCATTGTATTTATTCCCAGTTTGAACGACTGTGGTAAGACCTCCAGTCAACATTCACACACTATGGGCAATTTGGAAACACCAATTAGCCTAACCTGCATGTCTTTGGACTGTGCGAGGAAACCGGAGAACCTTAAAGAAACACACCAAGCACAGGGAGAACATGCAAGCTCCATGCACACAGACCCGATGCGAGAATCGAACCCAGGACCTGGAGGTGCAGGGCATCAGGGCTAACCACTAAGCCACTGTGCCGCCAAAATAAGATATGCCCCCTTTTTTTTTTTTTACTTAGTAAATATAAACATTAACTAATTCATCAATTATTCATCTTTAGTACCCAATTTATCCTGGTTAGGGTTGCAGGAATTTGAGAACACAGATGAACCTCACTAGGTCATATCATGCACAGAAAGTCTGCATTGGAAACTTTCATGGGACCCTGGAGCTGTGGAACCATGACCCTAACCACAGCGTCACTCTTTTTTAGGATCCTGAAATTTCCGTCTTTCACATTTGTTAATCAAACCAAGCCAAGCACACATGCTGACCAAAAAATAAATAAATAAATAAATAAATAAATAAATAAAATAAAGAATTGCCCTAGTTTTAATATAAAATGAAAATGGGCTATTCAGACTCCAGGGAGAACAAAAGCTTTATGGATGGCTGTGATGGTGATAGAGAGGTTGTTAGTGCGGTGTGTGTGTGTGTGTGTGTGTGTTACAAAGATGGTACCTGTGCACTCAGGCATGTCTCCAGTCCATGTTCCGTTGACGGTGCAGTGGCGTGTGAGCAGGCCAGTGGAATAGTAACCCTCTCTGCATGCATATGTAACGGAGCGGGAGAAGACCAGCCCATCATGGAACTGGATCAAAGCATTCCGAGGGGTGCCGGGATTGCCACAAGACACAACTGAGATAGAGAAAGACAGAAAGAGAGAGAGAAAGAGAGATAGAGAGAGATCTTTTCTAGGCTGTTGCACTTGGAATTTTAACAAGGGCAAATAAGGTGGTCATATTGGGTTTAAATGCCTTGCTCAAGGGCACAGTGACATGGGTGAAAGAAAGGGCACAGACTCCGGTAATAAGTCAACACCACTGGTGCCCTGACTGTGATTAAACCTGGCAGGACTGCTGTAGGGTCCTAACCTGCTAAACATGCACTGCAACATCTGCCCTGCTTTAATAACCCTTCATTCATTTGGATTTAAAAACACACTAAGTTTACTAAAAAAAAAAACCCTGAACAACCAGGACCCCCTGTAAAGCTAAAATAAGTGAAATGATGGAGCTGAAGTCATTCATCACAGTATGCATCACCTCACAGTCACTAATGGAGCAAACGTACAGACTCAACATACAAGCACCACATGTGACAGATAATCGCTACCTCACAGTCTCTTCTATGATGTAACTATGATGTAACAGTATAGAGTCTGCGTATAAAAACCTGTGTGTGAGAGTCTGCAGCCAGTCAGTAACATGTGAGACACGGAACCGCACCAGCTGCCGGTCGTCTCAGGGACACTGATGGTATGATAATACCGATATTTACTTATACAGTACGAAGGACTGATCACTTGAATCTGAGTTACTTGATATTTGTTTTGGATAATGGAAAATTACTAAGCAGATAACCTGGGCATAATGAAAGAGAGCTTTCTATTACAATTATACAGTCCATCCCAAAATTATTGGCACCCCTTATAAAAGAAGCAAAGATGAATTGCTTTAATTAAAATGAATATCAATCTATTATTGATTTGTGACACGGGGACCATTTAACTTTATACACTGACCAGCCACAACATTAACACCACCGCCAGGTGAATTGAGTAATACTGATTATCAGTTATATACTGGATCATGGGCTCCCAAGGCACATCTACCTAGCCCTATAACCAAAAAAAAACAAAAAACAAAGCAGCACAAGCTGCTGAAAATAGTTAATGCTGGCCACTGCAGAAAGGTATCAGTCTCGTATCACCGAGTGCACCACAACCCGCCGCAAACAGGCTTAGTAGGCAAAGAGTTCAAGGTTGTTTACCCGGCTTCCAAATTCCCCAGATCTAAATCCGACCAAGCACCCATGGGATGCGCCGGACAAACAAGCTCCATCCATAAAGGCTCCACTCTGCAACCCACACAAGGGATCCGCTGCAAATGTCCTGGTGCGAGACACTACAGAACACCGGCCCCATGGAGCCACGTGCTGAGTGGCCCGAGCTGCCCAAGTGGCACAAGGAGAACCCAAAACCGAGGTGATTTTAATGCTATGGCTGATC
This sequence comes from Clariallabes teugelsi, assembly GCA_030014215.1. Classification (NCBI taxonomy): domain Eukaryota; kingdom Metazoa; phylum Chordata; class Actinopteri; order Siluriformes; family Clariidae; genus Clariallabes; species Clariallabes teugelsi. The sequence continues at coordinate 24,611,730 of JAQMYG010000023.1, read as the reverse complement.
AGTGCATAAGCACAATATTATACTGAATAGCACATTCAAAAAGAGCACCTGTTTCTAAAAAATGAAAACAATCCTGGTTTCAAAATTATTGGCACCCAGATGTAGAAATGCATGTTTTGGCTACTTAAAGCTTTAATGATTTTCTTACCAAAACACAAGCAGATCACAATCATTTGAGTGGGAAACTTAAATAAGTGTGTGTGTGCTGTATTTATTTTATACATGCTTTATGTTTCATACCGATTTCCCAAATTTTCTTTTGATTGTGTGGACAATGACCGAATACAAATAAAATTAAATTGAACATAGGTTTGATCTTTATTGAATAGGGGTGCCAATAATTTTGAAGTTTAAAGTCTCTATATTAAATAGACTTTTAGAATTCAATCTCAAACCATGGTTTTCATGCCTGCAAACTACAGTAGTTCCATAATAATTAGTCATCTTTCACATGTGCGCAATGTGACATCTCATGGTATGACTGCATCTCTTTTAAATCAGTGTGGTCTTTAGAGGGCAATGTCATATAAATAAAAGCCCAGGCTGTTAGAAACCGGTCCTTTTTAAACATGACAGATGCAAATCCATTACTGAACGGCCATTATTATAAGACATTCACACATTGCTGGGAACTAAATCGTCTGAGAGTCAAATCAATAGAAAGGGACATACATGTATCTCAGTCTTTATGCTTGAGCACATTTGTTTGTACACACAGTTCTATAAAAATACCTAAAAGCAAGGAAGCAGTGGCTGAATGAATAATGAATTTTCAAGAGATGCTCTTTGCCACTCTTTTAAATAAAGGACACAGTTAAAGCAGACAGAGGTGAGAGAAATGGAAGGTGTGTCCCCACGGGTAATTAACTTGGATATTTCTACACTTCTGACACCCCTTTCTGTGCAATAACTTTACCCAGAGGAACACGAGCAGAATGACAATGCAACAAGAGAATGAACTGGTGAGGGAGTGAGAAATAATCACCAATGGAAGAGAGAAAGAAAGAAAGAAAACGGGATATACAGGGAACAAGGGCTTCTATGACACACACTGGGATTCACACTGCAGCATGCTAAGGAAAAAAGGGCATAAAAAGGAAAAGCAAACAGCATAAGTGTAAAACGTGTACACCCCGAGTGATGCTTCACAAGTATAAGACTATATGAGGTTTAGTGAATAACATGGGGGGAGAAACAATTCTTTCTTATTCCATCTCTCCTTCCTTTTTTCATGTGAGGTCGAATCCATTCCTGTAACCTCATAGCAGGTTTAATGTCCAATGAAGGTCCAGCATTCAGCACACTCACCTTGGCACTCAGGCTGCATGCCCAGCCAGGTGCCATTGGCCAGGCAGGTCCGCTCTAAGGAACCACGAAGCACATAACCAGGCTCACAGCTGAAGCGCACCACACTGCCCACAGAGAACTGTTCTCCCAGACGGATCCCATGCACTGGCACGCCTGGGTCTCCACATCTACCACCTGAATCACCTGCAGCAAGACACAAAATTTACTGTAAGCATGTGATAACATTCGAGATGGCCCTCCGTAAAACACAGTTATTGAGCTCAAAACACCCTGCATTGTCTCCACCCCATGATTACATTTAGGCATTTGGGAGACGCTCTTATCCAGAGCGACTTACAAAAAGTGCTTCATTGGATAGATACTTACACTGGGTTACTAGGTTACTAACTAAGTGCTATCTGTTAAACACAATTGAGAAAGGTTTTTTTTTTTTTTTTTCAATTAATGGGGGGGATTTGTCAAAGTATTGAAGAAACAAATACGTCTTGAGTCTTCTTTTAAAGGTTGTCAAAGACTCAGTCTACTGGACATCTAGAGGAACTTCATTTCACCACTTAGGTACCAGAACAGAGAAGAGTCTGGATGAATGTCTTCCTTGATCCCTGAGAGATGGTGGGACCAGTGCTGGAGGATCGGAGGAAAAGTGCGTGGAGTGATTAGAGCTGAGAGGTAAGTAGGTGCTGGGCCATTTTTTTACCTTTGTAGGTAAGCATCAGGGTTTTGAATTTGATGAGGGCAGCTACAGGAAGCCACTGCAGAGAGCGGAGAAGTGGGGTGGTGTGGGACAACTGGTGTGGGGAAGGTTGAAAACAAGACGTGCAGTTGCAATCTGGAGCAGCTGCAGAAGTGTTTAGACTCAACCTGGGTAAGAGGAACTGGATCAGGACTGACATCACGGAACCTTCGGTTCTGCAGGCAGGGGTTCAATTTTTCTGAGGTATGATATGAAAAGAATTAGATGCAATCCAGGATTCATGTGACGTGATAACAGACTTTAGATATGAACCTGCTGGGAAAAGGAAATTTCCTTCCATTCATCTGTTCATCACATAAACTGCTCTCTGCTGAGGCATTTAAAAATGATCATGAGTACCTCAACGGCTTCACAAACAGCCACAAATGATGCTGAGAAAATGGAGTAAATATTTTATGGACACCTGTATTTTCCATTTCCTTATTGCCAAACTCACTCTTTATATTCGATATTTATCCCAGTGCAATTTAAAATTCTGCAGTAAAACATCCGATGTGATCCCTGGGAGCCAAAAAGTGGCAAAGCTGCAATTTTTGAGAAATATGAATGTCATGAATTGTCACATCAACCTGTCAGGCTGGTTTTTACTGCACAGGATGAGAGTACGTGCTGGCATATCTGAGAGCTGTGTGGGGGCCATGGCTTTATAGTGAAGAAGGACAGCTCTTAAGCTGACAGGAGCGTGGGGGTTCATGTAGCAGAGGCTGATAGAAGGAGATTAAAATAGGTTATAGAGGGGTGGCGTGCTTGGCCACTGGAGCACCATGGCCACTGATTCATGCTCGTGCTCTCACAGACAATTTTCTGGACTTAATAATACTGCTGAAGTTTAAATCACCGTAGGTAATAATAGCAGTTGAAAATGCTAGGAGAAAGGTCTTTTAGTGTCGCTGAAAAGGCTGAAGGAGTTACCAGTACAGTGCGGCGGTGAGCCACTCCACTGGCCATTCAGCTGGCATACGCGGGTGGTGTTGCCTACAATGGCGCGCTGGCCCGTGCAGCTGTAGCGAATCACTGATCCCACCGTTCTCCTCTCCCCTGAGATCTGTGCGTAAGGAGGCATGCTGGGATGATCACAGAGTACCACTGCAGCCGAGGCATGAGGGAGAGGAACAGAGAGAGGCAGAAGGGTAAATTTGCTTTTAGATGATTGGCAGAACTGGTACACTACATACTGCTATCCATCACAGCATTTAAATATGTGGTATAATTCAAGATATTTACCTGATATCATGAAAAAGATTTATAAATGTACACAAGGAAAGACAATATGGTACAATCCCTGTCCCTAACCTTTATATCTGTTTTAGTTATGCAATGTTATATAAAATATAGTGGTACCTCGACGTACAAAAGCCCTGACTTGAGAATTTTCGCCTTAAGAACGAATATCTTGCGGGAAATACGCCTCGGCATACAAAGCATTTCAACATACGAGCGATATGTTGATACTTCCGGTTGTGTGTACTTTCCGTAGCCGATAAAAACCTATTTGTGTCAATAGAAAGCCAATCAAAGCTCAGAGTTCATGTTTTTTGTTTTTTTGGATTTTGTGCAAAATTTAGTGAAGACATAGCACCATGGATCCCAAGATTGTTAGCAAGGACGGTAGCAAGAAGAAAAAGGATCCACTTTCATTTTAGTTTTTAAAGCATCCGGTGCCAAGAGGAATCATAAATTAAGGTAAAGTGATTGTTAATATCTGTATATTTCATATTTTACTTTCTTTACATGTCTTTTCTAAAAATGTTTTTCTATGCTAAAATATGATTATAGTGTTGAAATTGGTATTATTCTTAATATTTTTAGGTGGCTGGAATGGATTATCTTCATTTACATTAATTCCTATGTGAAAGTGTGTTTCGCAATACGAAATTTCGACTTAGGAACTCGCCTCCAGAACGGATTAAATTCGTATGCCAAGTATCTATAAGATCTCACTCACTCACTCATCCTCTATACTGCCTTATCCTGTATTCAGGGTTGCGGGGACCTGGAGCCTATCCCAGGAGGCTTAGGGCACGAGGCAGGGTGCCAATCCATCGCAGGGCACACAGACATACACACTCATTCACAGATTACGGGCAATTTTGGAACGCCAATTAGCCTAACCTGCATGTCTTTGGACTGTGGGAGGAAACCGAGTACCCGGAGGAAACCCACCAAGCACGGGGAGAACATGCAAACTCCATGCACACAGAGACGGGAATCGAGCCTGGATGGGAATCGAACCCGGACCCTGGAGGTGCAAGACGACAGTGCTAACCACTACACCACCGTGCCGCCTATTCTATAAGATCTATGAGATCTTAAAATAAGAAAAATGTAATGCAAGGTTACCATATCAGAACTGTACAGACCTTACAGACCTATAGTTACAAAACAGGATAATAACATGTTGCCATATATCACGCTGCCTCTAAGGATGTTACAGCTGGCTCAGAATGCATCATACATGTGCATTATACATTATACATACATTATACATAACAAAAAATGTAATTGAGCTGAGAATGTATAAGCACTACATTCTTATTATAGATTTTTACTGCCTTTTTGTACATTGACAACAAAGTCTATCTTATAGCATTTACTGAGGCATATAGTATCTACTGTCATTCTAAGGGATCAGACATTGTAAGGTTCTCTTACTGTATGTGTCCACCATACTGTACAGTTCTATGGGTCATTTAAAAACATGTTTAACCCTGATCTTCTATGTTCTTGAGCTTTCACCTACGCCAGTTGTGTTCATCACATATGACAGAAGAGAACTCACTATTGGGTGAAAGCGGCAACATGGTCAAAGTGGAAGAAAATTGTGGTAAATGAAAGTTCGCTCGTTTATTTAATGTGCTTTAATGTGCGACAATATTCGGTTTTAAGATTTAAAGATAAGTAATACATTTGCATGCATAAAGACTATTATTTAATTATTTCCTGATGCTCTAATAGTTCTAATGTTATTATGCTTTTATAGGTTAATACACAAATTTAAAAGTCAAGTGTTTCAAAAGACAAGCCGAACGCTCACAGAGACACTTGGGTAGCGATCGATCCCAGGTGCCATCGCCCTGGCATGTCAGAGTGCTGTTGCCCAGCAGGTAGTATCCTGGATTGCATGTGTAAGAGACTGTGGTCTGGAAGCTGTAGCGATGAGGCCCACTGGGCAGGACCTGTCTCACACTGTTTTCCACATGCCCAGGCTCTGTGCAGTTCACAACTGAGGAGAAAAAAACAAGAATATGAGGGAAAAAAAATAGTTTTGAATAACAGCACATGCTCAGAGGAAATAGATAGTTATGCAAGATTATATTGAATATGAAAAAAAAAAGAAAACGAAACCGTATGGAATATGTGCAAATACAGGTATGCCAGCACAAAATTGCACAAATTATAGGTTCACGAGTGGCACAAGGAAAAAAAAGAGAGATTGCAAATCCTGATGATGTGACAGACAGCTGTGTCCAGGAGTTGAAGAGAGAAAATTGGCCGTGTTCTCTAGGTGTGAGGGATGGCATCACACTCTTATCTGTCAATCAAAGTCACACTAACCAATTGCATGAGCTCATGTATGTGGAAGTGAGCAGTTATTGCTTTCCTAAAACATGCTCAGCTGAAGCTGTGACACAGCATGAGAAAAAGATGCAATGGTTGTCTTTACCTGCCTATGAATAAGCACACACTAGCTTTCACTCACACCAGTTGGCACCTGTTATATGATAGAGGAGAGCCGGGTATAGGGTGAAATTGGCAACAGGCTCGAAGTGGGAGGAAATTGGGTAAAGAAAAGACAAGGGAATTGACTTTTACTGCAATTTTTTTTGGACTACGTACAGTATAAGCATACATGCAAATACAGCTATTGTTTGCTATAGCTCTAATACGTCCTTGAATGCGATAAACAAAACAACAGCAAAGACAAAGCGGCGGGAAGAAATGCACACATACACTCGCATTTGCATGCACAACTCTTTCAACAAAAGTTTCCTGAAGATTTGTCACAACTTTTTCCAAAAGTTCAAATTTACAGTCTATATGCAGGATGGCGAGAGTGATAGACGGGAACCCGGTGAAATGAAGAGAAGCCAATCGATGAAAGATAAGCATTTGTCAGCTCTGAACCAGACGGGGAGAGGTACTGCGAGAGAGAGCGGGGTGCATTTGAGTGAAATTGAGAACTAGAGGCAGGAATTAGTTGTGCGCCTCTCCTTAATCAGTCCATGCCCTGTGCATCCACCCATCCCAAAAGCCTCGCTTTCCGATACCAACTGTGCCACATCAGATGGCGTTGGATCCCATGTCATAATCAATCTGGCATAAGAGGCTGACGCAGCGGAGGATGAGGACGAGCTGGGAGAAAAACAAGCCCCGGCAGTGCAGCTGCCATTAAAATGCATGACAGGTATCGTCAACAAGCCATTCGTCCTGCGCTCGCACGCGGGCGAGGGGGGCAACTTGCGTCATTTCAGCTGCATTGACATGATGATGGGGGTGTAAGAGAGTAGAAACAGATGGGACACTTTTAAAAGAATATGCCCTTCTACTGAGCAGGTAACCAACTCAACGGTGCGGTTCGTCAGGGTAGCACCTGCGCCACTTTACCTCCTCCTAGAGCCCGGTGATTTGTTCACTACTTTCAGGTACTTTTCACAAGTTCGGGTAAATGCGGCCACCCACAAATCATGAGATGCAGATGCATAGCAGGGGAAGGGATATTTATTCCTATTAAATCACTCGGTATGTAATTCACAAGGGAAATGACAGGTTGTTCCATGAACGTATGCAATGAAATAAATGTAGGATGTCGAAGCGAATTTGCACGTACTGTACTTCAATAAACCTGACTCATATATTCGTAGGCTCGTTCAGCTGACTGGAAGATTTCTGGTTACAGGATTACACATCACACTGCGACACATACAGTACGTTTCCACTGCATGGCTTCATCAGGGCCGAGTGGTCAACACTTCATAAATTTCCTATCGATTCTGTTTATATAACCTTCTTTCTTTTAGTTCACATGTTTTTATAGATGTAGCAGCTGTTGTTTTCTACTTAAACACATACTCACTCCATTAGTTTGGCTTTAGACCTTGAACCTATATGATGTGATAGCAGCTAAAACCAAGGCGGGACGGTGGTGTAGTGGTTGGCACTGTCTGGGTTCGATTCCCGGCCAGGCTTGATTCCCGTCTATGTGTGCATGGAGTTTGCATGTTCTTCCTGTGCTTGGTGTGTACCCTGCCTCACACATACGTACACTAACTCACACACACTATGGGCAATTTGGGAACGCCAATCAGCCTAAATCTCCATGTCTTTGGACTATTGGAGGAAACCGGAGAACATGCAAACTCCATGCACACAGAGACGGGAATCAAGTCTGGCCGGGAATCGAACATGGACCCTGGAGGTGCAAGGCGACAGTGCTAACCACTACACCACCGTGCCCTAAGCCTCCTGGGTAGGTTCCAGGCCCACTGTGACCCTGAATACAGGATAAAACGGTATAGACGGTGAGTGAGCTCCAATGAACCAAATGATTAAAAGTAACACAAATATTAATAAAAGTTTGACAAACGGTCCTTTATTACCACAAATAACAACCGGTACAGAAATAAAAAACTCTAATAACTGCTGTAACACAGCCTGTCGTGTAAACCATAATTAAAACACTAATCTCTTTTTCACAGAGGTAAAATATTGACACGTTTTCCATTTTTATAACCAGGAACGAACGAGAATGCACACATTTGGATTAATTCAACTGAATTCAATTTACTTTTATTTGTTTTGTGCATTCTGGGAGTAGATTAAAAACCGTAATGAGCAAGTCAGAGGCACTAGAGACAAGGAAGAAATCTCCTCCAGGTGAGCAATTTTCTATACGAGCGTAGTGTAAATCACGGTATTGGGTATTGGTCTTTACAATTAGAGCAGCATTACTCATTTACTCACTCACTCACTCTCTCATCGTCTATACCGCCTTATCCTGTGTACTGTAAATGAGCCTATTCGAGGTAACCTAGGGCATGAGGCGTGGACAGGACAGGGTGCCAATCCATCGCAGGGCACACGCACCCACTTACAAACTACGGGCAATTTGGGAACGCCAATTAGCCTAATCTGCATGTCTTTGGACTGGGGGAGAAAACCGGAGTACCCAGATGAAACCCACGGTTTCACCCACGGAATCGAACCCGGCCCTTGGAGGTGCAAGGTGACAGTGCTAACCACAGCAGCATTTCCTAAATATAAATCTCATGGGGTTGGAAAAAACCTGGATAATTCTATACACTCAACAGCAAAAACATTCTATTACGAATTGTCATTTTTTTTTCACATATCTTATCCTGTTTTCTGCAGAAGAAAGCACCTTCCAAAAATCATTACTGTACCCATTTACAAAGTGACCTAGAGCAGGGTCGCTTGCAATTTTGAATGTGATCTTAATACACAAATGGATATCTGTTCTGTCTATCACGGCAACAGAGACAGGATTAGAATGAGACGGAAAGAAAGAATGGCAATTAAGCGTTAAAAGACATCCGATTTATCTGTTCCTGGGAACAATTGGATATTAGAATGGTTTCAGCCTCTGGCCACTGGCCATTTGGTGAGAGAGAGAGATGGATCATTTTCCCGACGTGGCTGCAGACTTATCAGTGTGGTTTTAAGAGGCCATTTTGAAGATGGCAGTGGCTTGGGCTGACACAAATTGGTGCTGATTAGCAGGGCTATGAGGGCCTCTCTGAATTATTGATGCAGCTCACAGCTTGTACCTTTCCAGGCAAGCTTCTCTTCACCCATTTGCTGTAATTCTACTGCTCTCAGTGCTAATGACAGGAAATGACAGAAGAGAGATGGGTGCAGAACACCAAACCACTTTAAGTTCCATCAGCCAGAGTAAACACACATGCACATCCGCACATAACGGGATGACGAGGAAAAAGGGGGAAACAACTTTAAATCTCATAATTAACAGGATAAACCTGATGAAACAAACAACCAAGGTGCTAATCCTCTTATGCATCCGTATTCTTTTATTACAATCTGTCAACACCCTCCCGAACCCATCACACCGGCTCAAACGGTGTTATGACAGTGAAGGTATTCTAACAAGGGCAATAGTTTTTAAACTTAGTTATAAGTTAGCATCCACCCTATATTGAATGAAAGCATAATTATTTCTACATGCTACTGTAAATTCCACCAACACCCAAATTAAAAAGGCCTGAATGACACGCTCTTTGATATTACATCTTCGAATTTCTAAGGTTGCATGACTGCTAGCGCTGGTTTTCATCTTTGATAGGTCAAGTCATTTAATATGTCAGGAGCCATCAGTGGCTGTGGCTCAGCATCTCTCAGTTGTCAGGATCAGGACACGACCTGGGCTGCAACTGAGATTCAGCCTGCTGCTTTAACGGAATGTAGACAGGGACATATAGCGAGACAGAGAAACAAATAGATGGATAGATGGATGGATGGATGGATGCAAGGAATAGATGGATGGGTAGACAAGGAGTGACAGACAGACAAATACACAGTGGGATGGATGGATAGGTCTGATGATGGATGGAATGAATGAATGAATGAACAGAGACACAGACAGTGTGATAATTGCTCTTGGATGAAGTACGTTAAAAACGGTGGAGGTTTTTCCAATTAAGTTTACATAATTTCAAACAACAATAGCCGCATCTCAAATTGGTTACTAGACAAAGACCTGTTTTGGATTTGTCTGTAAGAGAGGTCTCAGAAAAACACAAGTAATATAGCTGTCACTACAAGCCCTGGTAGCCTGTAAATCTCTGTGAAACTCACCCCCGCAAGATACCATCAGAATGTTTTTGAACTCTCCAGCAATATAAAGAGAAGGCGTTGCAGTGCACAAATAATTCCTTATAAGCGAGACAAATATATTAAATAAATTCAGGACGCTAATATATTAATATCTATATAAATAAAAGAAAGGTTTCATCTGGATATTGGTCAGAACTCGCTCTTTCAGTGATATCTTCATATTTCATGCATCAGCAGATCTGAAACCAGTCTCAGGAAATGCTCTGTCTGTACGTCCGTATGTCTGTCCAACCAGACCATGTCACAGCGTCACGCAAAACTGTGTGGACAGAATTTAAGGAAACTTTTGCAGTACTTCCGTGAAGTTAAACCTTTGCCATGAATGTTCAAAATATTCATGAGCAGTTATGTGCCAGATTATGTCACGGGATTGGGTTTGCACAGTACTACCGGGCATAACCACAAGGTGGCTCGTCCTCTCACGGACACATTCGATTCGATGTATTTGGCTGACGACTAAACCTATTAATTATTTCTACAAACTCCTCTCCCGTCAATGACAGGTACTTCTGTTAATAGTGAATAAAGGGAACTCATAAGGCTCTCACTCACTCACTCACTCACTCACTCATCGTCTATACCGCTTTATACTGTATTCAGGGTCGCGGGGGGCCTGGAGCCTATCCCAGGATGCTTAGGGCACGAGGCGGGGTACAACCAGGACAGGGCGCCAATCCATCGCAGGGCACACACACACATACTTTGGGCCATTTAAAATTTTTAAATAAGCTTATTCTGCTTTTTATTCCTGCTCATTCCACAACACAGCTCAATCTGTGGATTTGAACAAGAATCAATAGAATCATCATCTAGTCAGTAACCATAATAAACGCACATACTGTATGCGAAACCGTAGTAGTTACAGGTCCGGGTCCGACAAACCCATGCTCAGACCAGCCTAGCTTAGCCCACCACATCACGCATAAAATACAAACCTAGACTCTGTTTCCATTTTCTACATTAGATGCTCCTGCATTTGCCTTCTAATGCCACATTTTCTGCTCTTTTATCAAGTTACACAATCCTCAGTGGAGCTCATTTAAAGTAACAAACTGAGCAAGCATGTACTGTACACATCACATACACACCATGTAAACACACGAGCGTGCACACACACACGCAATACCGCTTATACCTGGCCAAAATCACCTTCTAGACAAAGCATTTCTATGTGTTTTTTTAATGGAAGCATTTGTTTGCTGTTGTAAAACATGTCTCTGAGCTGTAACTGGAGACGTCTGCTCACGGCTTACCGCTACATCAAGTCAGGTCATGTTTTTTTCCACCAAGCCTTTCATATCCTCTCAAGAGCCCTTCTGTTTTATAAGAGAAAAACAAAACCTATTTAACATTAATGAGTTTAACGTGCTTGCTGGAACCCGCCAGATTGAGTGCCTGCCACTCATTAACTAACTGCACAGAGCCAGAGGTTACTAGAGTGCACAGGGACACATTCAAGCAGTATACGGTCAAAAAACATGAAAACGTACACAGCAAAATCCCCAGTTGAATTAACACCCAGATTGTTGAATTACCATCATGCAGTGTTTATATACCGTAGGTCAGGTTGCACTCAAATGAGCTCTGAAAGTCTTAAATCAACACTGGGAATTTTGCCGTGTACCAGTAAGAACAAACTTCCCATTGTAAATCTGGAATGATAAGGTTATAGGGTCCATGTTTCCAAAACGTGTCCCCAAGTAAAGAGTCAGGGGTAGCACAGTGGTTAAGGCATTGGACGGTTAAGAAGGTCCAAGGGTTAAATCTCACAACCACCCACAACCGCCAAGGGTCCCTGTTGGGCCCTTGAGCAAGGCCCTTAACCCTTAACTGCTCAGATGTATAATGAGATTCAAATGTAAGTCTCTCCGGAAAAGAGCGTCTGCCAAATGCCTAAATGTAAAAGAATGCGCTCGATGCATCCATTTGTAACAAAGACATGAAAAAAACATTCTTACCAGTATACTTCCACTAATATCTCAATCAATATAAAAATTAATCAATTGCAGTCTACTGGATCAATTATATTTGACAATTTTAATAAAAAAAACACAATTGGAAATAAAAACTGGAGCAATAAACCAAATTCAAAATATGTTCCTGGATATTTTTTTATGTGGTATATCACCTAAACTGTACAAGTGAGTAATACAAGTTTAAACTACATGTTATGTGTGCATGTAAAACCACTAAAAAAAAGTTAATATAAGATGGTACTTTTATTCATTATCAGTAAGCACTTTATCATAGTAAGAGTTAAGGTGGACCTGGAGCTTCTCCCTGAAACACTAGTTGCAAGAATCATTGCATGGCACCACACACACACACACACACACACACACACACACACACACACACACACATATTCACATAACTACTTGGAACTGGAATTAAAGCCAATCCGTCAATCTGCATGTTTTTGGACAATGGGAGGAAAATGGAAAACCCTGAGGAAACCCAGATGAATGCATTAAGCACAAAGACAAAAAAAAATTATACTGAGAGTACCCTGAACCCAAAGCCTGGAGATATGAGCTAGTGACACTACTGTACATGATGCAAGACAGTTTTCTTCCAGCAGTCTAAAAGTTATTTATTTATTATTTATTTATTTATGAGGACCTAAGGAAGACATACAACAAACACAAGTCTTTCCTATTTCAGCACATATACCATTTTAATAGAAAGCTTAAATCATTAGACATGCACAAAATCATTAAAAAAAATTTTTTGCTAAAAATAAAAAAAAGAATCCCTTAAACTGACAGGAGACACAATCTAGAGATTGGACGTTCTCTTTTATGCTTTCTAGGTTTCCTGCAAATACTCTGGTTTTGCCCCATAGTCCAAAACAAGCATTGTAGGTTGATTGGGATTGCCTGTAGTGTGTGTGTGTGTGTGCCCTGCAATGAACTGGCACCTATTTATTTAGTGGCACTAAATGTTGTTATCTAAATCTTTGTTTTTACTTACGTTATACAATTATATTATTATATAAGGCGTATTTAATAATATTATAATGAAAAAAAAAACCCTAATATTTAATATAAGTGTAAAAACCCATCTTTCTTTACTCTTCTAACTACATACTATTTCTATTTGTTTTACTAATATTTATGACTGTTCCATAGTAGCTCGATGATAATTGTGAAAATAATAGGTATGACCTTAAGAGGATAAATAACTTGACAATACTCACTTCTACATCTGGGCAAGGAGTTGCTCCACTGCCCATTGGATTGGCAGTGAGACTTAATGGCCCCCTGTAGGACATAGCCAGTATTGCAGGCAAATCTGACTATGTCGTTGAGGTTGAAGTGTGCTCCCTGGGTCATTCCATTGGCAGAATTACCGGGATGTCCACATGTGATAGCTACAAAATACCACAATAAAGATACTGGGTTAATAATAACAAACAATAATATATAATTTTATTTTTTTTAAGAACCTATGGGTTTCTAGAAATACAAAACAGCAAGATTTGTAGAACTCTACAGTATTATGCAAAAGTATTGTGCGCCCCCTTTCTTTAATTTGTTAATGTAGTTTTTAGAAATAGTTCTCCAGGCTTCTCATCAGTCCAGTCCCTGTACCTGGACAATTTCAAAAGAATGTTTTTTTGTTTGTTAAGCCTCGCAGTGACCTATGAATAATTCAAGCATTAAATCCCTCTAACTTAAGGCATGAACCAGTGAGAAACATGTGCAGATGATGACAGATGATCAGGCCGGTGATTAGTATACAGATGATGCAAAATGCTGAGTAGTTGGACAGATGAGAGGGGAAATGAGGCCGTATTGTCTAATAGTATCTTTAGGTATCTTTGCAGCCTCTCACAGTACAACAAATATTCCCATTTATTTAAATGAATCTATGAACAGTGGGGCAAAAATGTATTTAGTCGGCCACCGATTGCGCAAGTTCTCCCACTTACAAAGATGAGAGAGGCCTGTAATTTTCATCATAGGTATACCTCAACTATGAGAGACAAAATAAGAAAAAAAATCCAGA
>JAQMYG010000023.1:24583837-24597559 GCA_030014215.1 Clariallabes teugelsi | reverse complement strand
CAAACACACCGCCCGGGCAACGAAGGAGTAGCTGTGTAAGAAGCATTTCACGGTCCTGGAGTGGCCTAGCCAGTCTCCAGATCTGAACCCCATAGAAAATCTCTGGAGGGAGTTGAAAGTCCGTGTTGCCCAGCGACAGCCCCAAAACATCAACAGGAATGGGGTAAAATACCAGCAACAGTGTGTGAAAACCTTGTGAAGGAATACAGAAAACGTTTGACCTCTGTCATTACCAACAAAGGGTATATACCAACAAATCAAGATGAAATTTTGTTATTGACCAAATACTTATTTTCCACCATAATTTGCAAATAAATCCTTTAAAAATGTGATTTTCTGGATTTTTATTTCTTATTTTGCCTCTCATAGTTGAGGTATATCTATGATGAAAATTACAGGTCTCTCTCATCTTTTTAAGTGGGAGAACTTGCACAATTGGTGGCTGATTAAATACGTTTTTGCCCCACTGTAACTGTATTTAATTTAATTTCATTTAATGTGAAGAAATTAGGGGTGGCTCAAGACTTTTGCGCAGGATTGTATATTTTGTTGTTTGTAGTATATGTTAAATTTTGCATCTGGTTTGAATTATTTTAATACTTGTAAATCCTACATGCTAACATTTAGGATGGACAATAGAAACTGTTGCTCAAACATACAGTATTATTAAACCACTGATACATGTGTACTATTAAAGCAGTACTTACGGACACAAACAGGAGGTTTTCCAGACCAGCGGTGATCTTGCTCACATATTCGCACTGAAACGCCAATGAGTCTGAACCCAGGGTTGCACTGATAAACTACACTGCCCCTGTAATTATAGTTCTCACCAATTATCTGCCCATTTACTATGGGGTCAGGAGAGCCACAGTGCCCAGCTGAGAAGAAAAACAAGTGCATAAACACAAGAGATGAAAGAGACAGCAGCATAATTTAACACAAGCTAGTTTGACGATGATGTTGGTTTAATTTAAACATCCTTACCAAGACATTGGACCTCAGATCCACTCCACAAGCCATTGGCCATGCATTCCCTCACCCTTGAGCCGACCAGAGTGTAGCCTGTGTTGCAGGTGAAGATGGCAGTTGCTCCAAAAACAGCCAGAGTACCAATCTTATTTCCGTTGGGTGGAGTTCCGAGGTCCCCACAGGCGATAACTAGATGAAACAGAACAAATGTTGTGTTAGTGCATGGAAACAATATATCCATACCTCGTCAAAGGATGCATGATCTTGACAAAATAATCCTACAATTTATATTTATTCAGTTGTCATAGGTGGCTGTACAGTATAAGTTATACATAAAAATTAATATTGACGAATTTTGTCGGAGATTTTCTAAGTGGATTATGTTTTACTATTATCACAGAATCTTAAAAAGAGGAACTCAAAATGAATAAAAGCACTCACTTTCACATGCAGGTCTGGGTTCAGGGTAATCCCAGGTGCTGTTGGCCTGGCAACGAATGACCCTTTGACCCTTGTAAAAGTATCCAGGATCACAGGTGAGCATCATCATGGCCTCATACTGATTCTGCATGCCGTAGATAAGCCTCCATCTCCCGTGTTCTACTGCCGAGTGGCCGATGTCAGGACAGGTGACAGCTGGAGGGCACATGTCAAACTGCACTTTAAACATCTGTCACTGGAAGCAAGCACTAGCTGGTAAAATATAAAGGTCTGCATTCAATGAGACCTGGAAGGATTTTCAGAAACATAATTAGAGAACCCGAATTAAACTTTTAAGCTTACGTATGCAACGGGGTGGCGTTTCCATAGGACTCCACCTCCCAGACTCTTGACAGACAGTTGACACAGGTAAGGTGTTGGCCAGTCGGAAACCTGGGTTACATTTGAATGTGACCCTTGATCCAAGAGTGAAATCTTGACCAACGACACTGCCATTTACTGGCGCCATGGGCATTCCACATGACACCACTGAGAGAGTGAGAGAGAGTCGAAGAGAGGATGAGCAAGCAGGAGAGAGAGATAGATAGACAGACGATAATACGGTGCACATTAGCAATCACGTCAAAGTGAGCAGCCAGGACACATTAATGTAGATATGCAGACATGAATGTACTGTAGACAGCCGAGTTCAGCAGCATATGAAGCTTATTCATTAATATGAAGTTACTACTATACAGATACGATGTGGTTTAGACCAACTATCTATTAGTTAAAATTAAATATTTTTCCGTGAGCACTAAATCCTGATGAGGATCGTAGTGGATCTGGAATCTATGACGGGAACACTAGGCTCTATACAGAAGTCCATGATTGATGGGGCATTACAAAGCACCATTAAAACCCATTCACACTCATTCACACCTAGGATATTTTAGACGAGCCACTCCATGCACTGGCGTGTTTTGGAAGGTGTGAAGAAACTGGAGAACCCAAAGGAGATCCATACAGACATGGAGAAAACATGCACAAAGACTCTGCACAAAGACAAAAAAATCATTACTATGAAAAACAAATGCTTGATACACCCTGGGCAAAAAAAAAAAAAGCACACTGAAGAGTTGTGTTTCTTTTTGGGGGACCATGTTCTAAGGTTCAGGCTAAATAGGCGTAATAGATATTAGTTGTCATATTTGTTGTCTTGAGTTTGTGTCGAGTGTTTCATTTAAAAAAAAAAAAAAAAAAATACCCATAACTTGTACAGTTGAATTGAACAGTATTGTCAGTAATGAATCGAACTGTACCGAATTGTATCTAAATTTTATATCATATGCAGACACACACACACAGTACACACACGCAATTTATAAAGCATCTTGTCAGTACAAGCAGGAGTCGGAGGCAGTTGGATAATGATGAGCTTAATCCAAAAGTGAGATTACACTTGTATATAGATTTGAAGCACCTGCTGTTCCCAGTTGCGGTTGTAAAGTGGGACAAAGAAGAATTATCCCTGCTTCATTTTGCCTGCCTCACATCACTCTTTCTTTCCCAGAGAAAGACAGGTGTGTGCTCTAAATCTATTATTATGAATCACTACAGTGGCAATCCAAGGTGAAATATCCTTTGATTGCTTCTTCACGCATTGGCAGGCAAGCAGAAGACACAAATGTGGGAAACAGACCTACGTGTGTGATGGATTTAAACACTGAATGAAGATCAGGGGAATAAGACAGACAGGGAATAAATCAACAAAAATATAAATCAATAACCTGGGTATGGAGACTGGACAAGTTACGGTGAACAGATTTCACCCACCTTGGCAGAGTGGGACTGGAGCATTCCATTGGTGGATGCCTTGTGCGGTGCGGGTGCAGGTGGCACTGCTCTGGCCGATCAAGCGGAAGCCCTGGTCACAGTTGAAACGCAACGTACTGCCCAGCTTCGTGCCTGTCTGGCTGTGCACTGAGCCATTCACCGGAGAGTTAGGGGTACTGCAGTAGGCCGCTGTAACATACAGTGCACAGAAACACAAACCAATGTGTAATATACAGTACCAAGGTGGTATTTGTTGGAAAAGGACATCCAACGTTAATCATTTTAACATCCAGAACCCACTGGCAGGTCCAGCTCTCACAATGACTTGAGATTGAGTAAACCAATGAGGCTATATTGAATGAAAGTAAGTGTATTAAGAAGAAGCAGAATTTATTTGTCAGAGCGCAGCGTCAGCCATGATACAGCGCCCCCTGGAGGAGACAAACGTTAGGTCCTTGCACAAGGGCCAACAGTGGCAGCATGGTGAAGTTGGAGCTTGACCTGCCAAACGCTTGGTCACTAATCCAGAGCCTTAACTGCTGCCCTGTGTTAGTACATCAGACGAAAAAGAAAAATACATCCTATCTAGTACTTTTAATATATTCTATCATTTTGGATAGCCATAAAAAAGCAAATTCCACATAGAGAATTATAAGTAAGTTTTAGTATTCCAGGGGGGAAAAAAAACCCTGTACGTTTGCCTTTTTACAGGTGATATGGCTCTCCACAAAAACTGCCCTGCTAAGACAGAAAATGGAAAGGTCTCATGTGAACCACTCCTCATCCATTAGCAGAAATGAGAAGGATCTTGGAAATGCGGCCAGTTCTGGAAATTACACCTGTAGTGTACGACATTAAGTAAAACTCCCCATGAAGTGGTAAAATTGTAGGACTCTCCATGCTACTGGACTTGGAGAGGCGACTGAGAGGGGCTCTGGCTCTCAGTCTCTCACAGTTTGGTAGGAGTAGAGGCTTAAACAGCCTTCAACCTCTCCATTTGCTGTTCATCCATACGTGGTTTATTCCTTCACCCCAAGCAAAGATCTAATGGCTGACATCTTCGAAATCAAAATGCAAACAAATCTTAATGTCACCTTCATGACATTACTGTATCTTCTAAAATGAGTCTAGATACAGTAGCAATCTCATCTTCATTTTCAGGAAGAAAAAAACAACCTTGCACACTAATCATGGTCAGTAGCCCACCATGCGTCAAGTGTTAATGCACAAGGATGAGTAGAAATAAAGGAAGTGTACTGCGTTCGAACAAGTTTAGGAACTCGCTACAACTCGTGATGGAGAGCCAGCCTGTGGAGATAAAAGATGGATTATTAAAGCAAACAGTAGAATGTTTAGAATCTGGCTTGCCATCTGTTTTCTTCCCAAGGTACTCCAGCAGGGTGGTTCATATTGAGAATGCAAACCTGTATACTAGAGCCTCTAACTCAGCCTGCCACTGATCTGGCTATCAGAACTCCATCAAGCATGAAAGGA
This sequence comes from Clariallabes teugelsi, assembly GCA_030014215.1. NCBI lineage: Eukaryota > Metazoa > Chordata > Actinopteri > Siluriformes > Clariidae > Clariallabes > Clariallabes teugelsi. Next base: position 24,592,837 of record JAQMYG010000023.1, on the reverse strand, counting down.
GAGCAGAAAACTAAAGACGCTGTCAGCAGGAGAGAACTGGTCCCACTGTGCGAGAGCAGCAGATGATTAATCATCCTTCTGAAACTGATAATCATCAGCCTTCTGATGATAAGGAGCATACGGAAACGTTTTAAATATTTACACAACAATACATCATACAGGATTCAGCAGGTGTCTCCAGTATCAACCACTACATCTCTAGTCTGGAGGATCAGAAATGGATATGTACATTAGCAGCAAGTATCATCACTATCAGTAGCTCACCTGAGTAGCGAATTCGAAAGCCTTTGTGGCTGGAGGTGTGATCAAATGACCAGTGCAGGTAGACTTTATTGGAAGAGCTGGTGATGCCCAGTGGGGATGAGTAGTTTCCGCTTAGCGTGATGAGAAGAGGACTCTGCCTGGACGGACCTTAAAAGACAAAAGAATATATTACAACATAAGACAGCTGTACTGTACTTCTATAATAAACTTCACTTTCTAATTTATCCTCCTGGTTTTCAACATTTTGCACAACTTAATTCTGAGAATAACAAATGAGTTCTAGACTTTATGTAAGACTTTTCAGTGATATCCCTGGGGACTGGGCTTTCCATTTTCAAATCGGACGTATTTTAGATATTAAAACATACCATCAGACATTTAGTAAAGGATAAACCATGACGAGGTGTGCTGTTTTAGAAAATCAATCAATAACAGGGTTAAATCTTAAGTCTAATGATTTTACTATAAAAGTACATTTCAAAGTGTTTTATTTCTAATTATCCTTATTTTATATTCATGTCATGCTTTTACCCATTTATGTAAGTTAGGCTCCAAGTTAGTTCCTATTACAAAGAAAAAAGAAAAAAGGGACACCTTTCATAAATTATACAGTATAAATGGTCTCTTTACAGAAAGATTATCTGTATTAAAGGTTACAGTTTCAGAGTATTTCCAAGTTTTCCCACATTTCGCACACATCTTAAATAAGATTAAATCCAGTTTTCCTCATCGTTTTATTCCACAATGACAAAGTAAAAACAGGTGGAGTATTTTGTTCATTTATTTAAAAATACAGTAGCTGACTTACATAAGTATTCGGACCCTTTGTTATGACACCTGCAATTGAGCTCTGGTGCATCCTAATCTTATCAGTCGTCCTTCAGATACTTCTACAACTTCATCGGCGTCCATCTGTGCTTAATTAAATTCTTTGGACATAATTAGGAAAGGCACACACCTGTCTATAAAATGTCTCTGCTGATCACTTTATTAAAACCATGCCTACAGTTAAACATGGTGGTGGCAGCATCATGCTTTGGAGAGGTTTTTTCTGCAACTGGGACTGGGAGATTAGTCATATCCAGACATATAAAGAGTTATCCTGAGTAACAGCATTATCCAAGTGCTCAAGATCTCAGGCTGGAGTGACGGTTTACATTTCAACAAGACAGAGACCTGAAGTATATGGCTATAAAACACAGGAGTGGCTTCAGGAGAACTCTGTGAAAGTCCTAAAGTGGCCCAGACAAAGTATCTCTGGAGAGCCCAGAAAATGACCGTGCACATCCAATGTGGTGGCGCTTGGATGATTCTGAGTGGTGTTTAAGTGGTGAATCTCCTCAAAAATGAAAAAAGAATGGTGTGCCAAGCATGAAGCATCATTCACAAGGAGGCTTGAGTTTGTCAAAGATGCTTTAACTAAGTACAGCAGTACCTCAGCATACAGTACAAATTTAATCTGTTCCGGAGGCGAGTTCTTAATGCGAAATTCCGTATTGCAAAACGCATTTGCCCATAAGAAATTATGTAAATGCAGATAATCCGTTCCAGCAACCCATAATATTACCAATATTACCAATTTCCAACACTATAATCATATTTTTGCATATAAAAAAATCATTTAGAAAAGGCATGTGAATAAAGTAAAATATGAAATAAATAGACATTAAACCTCACTTAACCTTAATTTATGATTCCTCTTGGCATGGCTGCTTTAAAAACGAAACTGAAAGTGGCTTCCTTATCTTCCTTCATTTTGGAATAATGTTAAAATAGTCAAGGTGATACCAAACCATAAATCCAACCTACCTGTAGCTTAAACAGTTAATATTTGTGGTCATGATTATATTTCAACATGCTGATATGCTCGAAACATTTATTATGTTCCTAGCATTCATGAGAATATTCAAAATGAACAGGCTGCTCTTTTGGCATTCACAGCTTTTGTGCGAAAAATTTGTTGATATTTCTCAGTATGATGAAACCATGCAAGTAAATAAAGCCCAAATGTAATTACAGTGCCAGCTAGAGGCTTTTCCTAGTCATTTATCAACACATCAGAGAGAAATTACTGATAATTTTGTCATGTTTCTACTGTCATTTTTGCCTTTACATTTTCCACATACAGTATAAAAGACTTAACGTTTATGTGTCAGCTACAGTAGCTCAATAACTAGCCTTTATCATAAGGTATTTTATAGTCAGTTCGTAATTTCCTGTTTCTTAGCAACAGTGTTTTCATAACCACTTGAATGGCAAGGAAGTGTGTGTTCATATTTCGAAGTCAAAAGCACTAATTCATGAGTTTCCTTTGAATGAGAAAATATCATCAAGAGCAATGGTTTAGAACTGTGATTAAAACTGTGATGGATCTACTTGACTGGTGTCCTGATATATTAATACACACCTGTCAGCTAATCAGAAAATGAGTGTTTTTCTTGTGGCTAGGGTATTCATGTGCACGTGAGATATTTGCTACATCAAACTGCAAACGTTTACACTTATATAGAGTACTAGAGCTCTATATTTTCTTATGCAAATATAATAAAACAGATATACCAGTCAAAAAATTTGGAAGTAATTTTCTAAATCCAAGAACAATACTGTTTTTTTCCCCCAAAAAACTATGAAATAACACAAATGGCATTAGGTAATTTTGTAACAACAGCAGTCAACTGTTATTTTAAGACACAAAGGTCAGCTGTTCTGGGACAGTTCTTGCAAAGAACAAGTATTGTGAAAGTGCACTTGCAAAACCCACCAATCTTCATGATGAAACTGAGACCAAAACTTACCTCTGCTGTAGAGGAGTGGTTCATTAATAGTTACCTGCCACCAGCCTCAAAAATCACCAATTAAAAAACAGCACCTTAGATTAGAGCCGTTATGATGGTCACTGGCTGGTAACTGGTAAATGAACCTTTGACTGGTAGTGTATATACACACACCCACACAAACACTATATTGCCAAAAGTATTTGCTTGCTTTTGAACATCTCAATTCTTAATCCATAGAGTTTAATATGATGTTCGCCCATCCTTTGCAGCTATAACAGCTTCAACTCTTCTGTGAAGGCTTTCCACAAGGTTTAGGAGTATGTCTATGGGAATTTTGACCATTCTTCCAGAAGCGCATTTGTGAGGTCAGACACTGATGTTGGACGAGAAGGCCTGGCCCGCAGTCTCCGTTCTAATTCATCTCAAAGGTGTTCTATTGGGTTGAGGTCAGGACTCTGTGCGAGCCAGTCAAGTTCTTCCACACCAAACTCGATCATCCATGATCTTGCTTTGTGCACTGGTGCTCAGTCATGTTGGAACAGGAAGGGGCCATCCCCAAAGGTTCCCACAGTTGGGAGCATGAAATTGTCCAAAATGTCTTGGTATGCTGAAGCATTAAGAGTTCCTTTCACTGGAAGTAAGGGGCCGAACCCAACTCCTGAAAAACAACCCCACACCAGTTCCAACATAACAGCGCACCAGTGCACAAAGCAATAAACAGTATTTATCAAACATTATTCAACAGAAGTAGTTCACAGTCCACTGTCATCTTCACATCGCTACATTTCCCTCTTGCCTTATTTGTGGAAAGTTTTCAATGACTAGAACTAGACTTTTCTGGCAGATTATATTTGGCACTATGTGATATAAGTCTCTATCTCCTCAGCTCAGCATAATATACAGTGCTGTAATCACTGGTAAGCTCACCAGCTCCCTAAGGTGCAGGCCACACTGTGCCCAAATGCCAAGCAAACACAAGCAGCAGTCGAGAGGCTTTGTCAACCATTAAAATAGAGTGCGTTCCTGTTCAGACACAAGCATTCATTGAGCGTAACTTAATTACCTTTACCCTTTTCTACTTTCACTTCTGTATTAAATGCAGTCATAGATCATTCATGCTTGGTCAGGTTTTAAACAGCATGCGCACACACAAAAACACACACACGCAGGCACGCCCACACACACACACACACACACACACACACACACACACACACACACACACAGTGTGCCTTAAATAGAAAAAACTATCTGTGAGATAAATGTAAAACAGATGTTAGCATAAAATTCTTCTCTTGACAGCTGTGTAATCCAAAGGGCATCCAAGTAGTTATCAACAGCTTGACAACCATGTATGTACCTATATGAAGTATTGTGGAAATGTCTTAAGCAACCCAACATTTCTTCATATCAAATAAAAATAAATTATGTCCATTAAATTAAAGATAGTGGAACAAATGTACAACTAAAAACTGGTTGTTTTATGTAACAACCTCAGCAGCAACCTCATTTCCTCCCTTGTCTAATCCAACCTCTCAGCAATCAGCATCACCAGTATACTAATCACCGGCCTGATCATCGGTCATCATCTGTACCTGTTTCTCACTGGTTCATGCCTTACGTTAGATCCTTGAATGATGTATAGCTCACTGTGTGGCTTAAAAAAACAAAAACATTCCTGAAACTGGAACTGGTCAGGTACAGGGACTGGCCAAAGCTTACCAAAAATGAGAACCAAAAACGTCCTTCAGGAAGGGAACCATCCCTCAAAACTGCATTAAAATGCAAGAAAGTCTGGCTCGTTGGAAGCAAACTATGAAATATGATAATAAAAAGAAATGAGGGGTGGCTCAATATTTTTGCACAGAACTGTATATCTATATGTACAGTATGCACACATTCCCATGTGCTTCTGAAGGTGTGATCGTGTCTGGCACTAAGATCCTTTAAGTCCTTTTTGTCGCTCAGGTCCTTATGCTTGCCCATTTTTCCTGCTTCCAACACATTAATTTCAAAAGCTGGCTGTTCACTTTCTGCCTAATGGATCCCATCCCCTGACAGTTGCCATTGTAACAAGATAAACCATGTTATTTACATCACCTTTTAGTGGTTTTTTTTGTTATTGCTGATCAGTATGGCCAAATGTATGGCCAGTTGACACTTATTATTTCAAATATTGAGTACATTAAAAGTAAACCCATGGCAAATTCATTATAGATTGGATAAACCTAAAACACTCCTGTTCTCGGTCTCATAATGACAACTAACATTAAACAAATTTACATCATTAGATGGCCTGTCTATAGCCTGCCAGATTTGCTTTGCCCACTTTGACGTGCACAAATACAACAATAAAAACACGTCTAATCCTAAACACGATCCTAAACTGAGGCTCCTGCCTGTTAGGAACGTCCCAAAAACATGTAATAGTAGTAGTAGTAGTAGTAGTAAGAGTAGGGGTAAAGTAAAAGCTACAGACACTATGGAACATTTGCACCGGTGGAGCTGCAGCAGCAATAAATGATCAGAAATGTGCTTAATTCATTTAACCATCTTATACAATCAAAAAGACAGGAACAAAGAAAGAAGAACGTTAATTGCAAATCTTTTTCCTCTGTCGCCACTAAACAGTGATCTTTTCTTGCGGTAATGGTGTCCACAATGTGCTGACCCTCTGTGTATGTGCAATGACCTCCTGGCTCTCTAATCCAGTTTCTAATCTCACCTTAAATGGGAGCATTTTGACCCACAGCATGGGCCATGACCCACTAGCTGCCCTTGTGCCATTCTTACAGACTAAAGCAATTTCCACTGCCTTTTCAAGTTTGGATGTCATTGTGTGACTGTTTGAAAAAGCAAGCATCATTCCCACTTGTCTCTTTTGCATCACAGACACACTACTGCCCCAGTAATGTGCAACATCCTGGCACATTCACCTAATAAATGTAGTTCATTTTAGGGTAGTCGATATTATCGTGTTAACGCATGTGATTAATCTAGAAATTTTAATGCATTACTATTTTTTTTTACGCAAATTAATCATATTTGACCAATGTGGCATGTTTAGCGCTGATAATACAGTAAGATGACTGAGGAAACATCACCAGGTCTACTGGATAGCAAGTTTCATTATAAAAAAGTGTCTACAGAAACGAAAGCTGTGTGCTTGAGCTACCTTCAAGGAGAACTTTAAATGCAAGTTGTGGCGGCTCAGCCGGCTAAGGCTCTAGGTTGTTGATTTTCGGGTTCGAGCCAAGGGTTGCCACACTTCATACTATCCAGCCAGTGCATGCAGTGTTGATCCCATAACATTTGTTAAATGTTAATACTTGCGATATTATAATACATTACAATCCAACATTGCATGTGTATAATACAAGAAAATTAGAGTTTTTTTTTTAAGTTGTGATTAATTGTGATTAATCACAGACTATGACTGTGATTAACTAGATTAAATTTTTTAATCGATTGACAGCACTAGTTAATTTATTCAGAAATGACACACATGTAGCCTATAATTATATAAACTAGGTACAATAGTTGTAAATTGGAACGTCCCATTCAGCAGTAATTTGGGAACAACGTAATGAGTATATTATTAGTAGTAGTATACACCTTTCGATGTCATGCTTAATACTGTATAAGGTTGTTAACTGTATTTTATATAACAGTGCTGTTAAATTTTTGTATCTGTCAGTGTTTATTATTTTTTGATAACATTATGGCAGTACAACAATAGTAAAATATGTAACTCATATGATATGTCTATCATTAATAAGCTCCAAATGATAGAATACAGACAATAAATAGGTAACATATTTAATTATTAAATTATTGTCGACTTGAAGAAACAAATTCACCAGTGATAATAGAAACGTTTTACAGATGTTCTAGGACATTAAATATAACTATAATTTGTTATAAAAGTATTAAAGTGTTGTTCGTTAAAAAAAAAAAAAAATTGCAATCTTTAGCAATTTAACATATTTTGACAGGAGTATAACGTTTTCCATCCTCTTCATACTGTATCACACCACCCTGGCTTGGATTATTTTCCTGTAACAGCATGGCTCACCATGTTTCAGTGTTTTCTATTAATTCCCCAGACTGTGGAGTCCCACCGCAGTGTAATTTGTCCCGCCATAGTCTAATTTGTCCTGCCACAGTTTCACGCTGAACAAATAATAATCATTTTACACTTCTCATAATAACATAAAGGATCATTAACAAAGCGTGTCTTACTCCCAGCCAGTCAGAACAACGTCTGCTTGTAATGACAAACAATGCATAAATGTATGTAACATTATATCTATATCTGCAAACATTGGGTAATTATCTAATGCTAACATTATTACCAGCGGCTCTGAAAAACAAACCTATTTTCTGCATCTGAAGAGCAAGTAATGCAATATTAACTAATCAAATTAAAGTAAATGCTTCTGTAAGATGTAAAATATTTCAAGAAGAGAGCGAGAAATTTACCACCAGATAAGGAAGTAACAGTTACAGAGGTAACAAGCTAGGATAGATAATGCACTGTAGTTACTGTACAGTAGATTGCAAATCAATAAACAGCCAAGCAGATTATTATTACTGCACCTCTTGAGATCTGAAAGTCCTCGTATGAAGACCTGACATTTTCTCCCGATTACATTGTCTTTATATCCTTGTAAGATCCTTATATGAGGACCGTAGGATATAAATTGTATAAACAAACAGTACAAGGTACACAACATTGGTGTTCATGTCTCAGGAGGAAATAGGTTTAAGTTAAGCCTTTATTTGTTACATACACATTACTACAAGGTGAAATTCTTTCTTTGCATATCCCAGCTTGGAGACTGAGGTCAGCCATGATACAGATCCCTGGTGAAAACTCAATGGCAACCTGGTGGAGCTGGGGTTTGAACCCACCAGATTGATGAATTTAACTTTAAAACAACATCAGCGCGTCTGAACTCTACTCAATACAGATTCTCCACATGACCTTTGTGTCCTGGAAGAAGAATAAGAAGAAGAATGGGGATTGAAACCCACTTCAACGACTCACCATCGAATATTTCAAGCTCATCAAATTGTCTGCTGGTCTGGAAGTGTTCAATAGTGAAGGTGATGTTGTAGCCTGGCTCCACTTTCACTACCCAGGAGCATGACTCAAAGTGGGGAAAGCCGTTGCCTGGGGACTGACTCAGTATCACTCCTGTAGAGGCTGTAAGGACCTCATTCATTGGACACATCACTGCGAGGAGCAAAAAGAGAAAGTCAGGTTATTTATACGCACGCACAAAAATATTCTGTAGGCTTGCAAAGTGTGTAGAGTCACAGACGCAGATCAACAGTGCTGTCTAGACCATCGAGGTTAGAAAAGACTGTCTAGGTTTTAAATAGCACCAAAAAAAGCCTTTATTTAATAGGTTTGAAAGCACAATGAACAGATTCATCAAAGGATCAACGCTGAATGATGACCTACAGCAGAGATCAATGCAACATTTGTTCTTTCTAAATGTTATATGAGAAAGACAGCAGACAAGCCTCTTTACAACTTAGGGTCAGCACAGTTTAAACTCCACAACCGCTAACTCTTCAGCTCTTAAAGCGGGATGGCGTCATGATAAAAGTAATACAGTTTTTGACGAATTTATGTCAGGCTCTGTTTACATGTGTGCGCGTGTGTGTGTGTATTTGATATAGGTCTCAGATCATTTACCTAGAAAATGGACTAAGCTTTTGCAGGTGCTAAACTCCAGACGTTTTGAAAGTTGTGCACCTGGATCCTGGATCTTTGGAGCTCTGAAAAAATTCAGAGCCTTGTTGTCTAGAGAATAATGTTTCGTTTATCCGTTAGTGTGTGTAACAGTTCACTTATTTTATTTTTTTGGATATTTCCCCGATTTTCTCCCTAATTTAGTTGTGTCCAATTCCTCCCCGTCACTAGGGGGCTCCCACATTAAGGCTACTA
>JAQMYG010000023.1:24554652-24566626 GCA_030014215.1 Clariallabes teugelsi | reverse complement strand
AACAGGGAACCCATCCTCATCTGGGTGAAACAGAGAGCAGGAATTGATCTGCATTTATACTGTGTGTTAGGTGGCAGCCAGTTTAGCTATAATAATTGATGTTAACTGATGTTAATATGGAGTCCAGGTAGTTATTGGAGACTCAGTTTTTGTTATTTGTTCTCGGTTATCATAGTGTAATAGACACATTTTAAAATAGATTCTATCGATTTCAATTTCGAGGGGGAAAAAAAGCAATAAACACGTCGGGGGAAATCAACTAACAGTAAAGTGTATAAATAACAATGTCATCTAATGCTTCATTTTACAAAATATGTACATCAAAAATCAAATTATTTGTCGCATACACAGAGGAAACAGTACGATATGCAGTGAAATGTTTAAATGACCTTAAAAAAGATTATTAATAGGAAATAAATATTAAAATAATATAAAATAAGAAATAAAATATAGAAAAACTTTAGCTAAGGAAAATATAGCTATAGAAGATAAAACAAAATATAAAATATAAGAATATAAGAATAATATAAGGTGTATATTTTGTGCATCTGGTATAATCAGAAAAAAAAAAAAAGAAAAAATACAGGATAATCATGCTGCTTTAAACAACACAATGAGATCTCCTGTTTTGAATTCTGTATGAACCAATTTTCCAGCTCTGGCAATGAATCAGCATATCAGCAGAGTTCCTGTGGGATTTGGCGGTGAAGCAGCTTTCCCTCCTCAAAGTGAGTTCTGGAGGAGGGATTGTGTTAGCGCTGAGGAAGGTGCGCGCATTTGTGTGTGTGTGTGTGTGTGTGCATGTGTGTGTTTGTGTGGCTGCCTCTGCTATTCTGGGAACATTATTAATGAGAGGCGCTCAGGCCTGAAAATGAACTGGCAGTCTGCTTCTGTGTTCAAAATGTTCTGCGTAAATCGGCAAAGGCCACATGCTCTTACACCACACATGCTCAAGCCTTAATATTTTGGTCTGGATGAGAAAGAGATGGGACGGCACATACCTATTTTGAACTCTTTGCTGGCCATCAGGATTTCTGCGTTGGGGATGATGGGAGGGGGTAAGCAAAACTGGAGTCTGTAGGCTGCGGGAAGAATGAGGGAGCTGCAGTGTAAGTGAATTAAAGGATCCATTTGCTTAAATGTGAATAAGGGCTGGAAGGCAGGGATACCTTGGTAGTTGATCTTGAAAAGTCCGCCTTTTTCCGAGTTGCTGCGGAAGCGTATGAGGATCTGATTAGATGTGCTGCTGGGTGGCTCGTTAGGCTCGCCGTCTGTAAACACACCAAGCTTCCGTGCATTCTCCTGTGGTCCATCCCTACAGAGACAGAAGACACACAATTCAAGTTCCCTGATTTCCAATTTCTACTCTCCTACACCGCTCAATTCTATCTGATCTGACATCTAACATTTTAATAAACGGAGTTGGAGTCCAGCCACACAAGATTCCTCTGCATATTACATCCTCCATGATGGAGGAGGACGCTCTGCGGCATCCAGATTCTCAATCCTGGCTCCTGTTGGCTAGAACCGAGCACTGAATTACTTTAGGCACTAACCCTTCCATCTTTCCTCCCATCTCTCCATGCTGCTGGGGCAATTTGGCCATTTCCCGATCCCAATTTTGACTACAGTCAGTCAGTTTAAAAACCGTCTGTTGGTGTCTCTCTGAGTGTGCGCTAGAGATTACACTCTCTACTGTGCATTCAGAAGTCTGGCTGGAGGAGAGCTGGTTTGCTGTAGTAGTCAAGCTGCCAGGATGGAGCTTTTCCCTGGCTGTCTTCACAAACACTTGCAACACTGAGAAAGGGACATTTAATTACATCACACCTTAGTTTTGTGTAAACATGATTAAATGCTGTACAGCACGGCGGTACTACAAGGACATCGATAATGTACTTTGGAAAAGCGAGCTTAATCAAACGAGGGCCAATGCTTCCACTGTCATACAAACCGCTATACATACAAACAGATATTGCCCTGTACATGTTATATGCAGGCAAATGATCTACGACTGCATGGTATGATTACCACCCCAATGCACTTCAATAATACAGTAGCATATCCTAAAGTTTCTAATTCCACAGCGACTTGCCAGGAATTACACTGTTTTAATGAATGGATGGATAACTTGGATGGATATCTATCACTTGACTATCAAACCCCATCCCATTACACTACATTAGCCAGTTGCCCCTTTGCTGCTATTCAAAACTCGAAAGATTGGCCCTGGGGATTTGTGCTCCTTCAGGCATAGGAGCATTTGTGAGGTCAGGCACTTAAGTTGGGGCGAGGATGCCTCGGCTGTTGTTGTTGCAGTTCTAATTCACCCCAACAGTGTCCACTTTGGTTGTGGTCAGAGCTCTGTGCAGGCCAATGTGCTTAAGTTCTTCTACTCCAATCTTGGCAAACCATGCCTTTATAATCTTTGCTTTGTGCACAGAGGCATTGTCATGCAGCAACAGACCTCTTAGCTATAAGTAAAGAGAAATCATAAGGCTACTGTACATCAGACAAAGACATTCTAGACATTCTATGACCTTCCAGTTTTGGGGAATAGACCACATCTTGGTATGATGATCAGGTGTGCTCAACTTGAAAAATTTCTGGTTCTCTTTTGGTGTAACAGATGGACTCGACATACATGCATAGTACATGCACTTTGTATTCACTCAGAAAACAGCCCAAGACTTACTGTAAATATCTCATTTTTGGTCAATAAACCAGAGAAAACCTTTAGACTCTATGTGTGTGTATCTCTCCTGACTGGCAAGCGGCGGGGCCAGACACCAAGTGTGTTGAGGCGTGGCGGACACATCATTTAGTCTTCTGTCATTTTAAACCTGACAATCTGGGGACTCGGTTCAGTCTCTTTATATTAAATTTAACGTCGTTCCCTTAATAGCTGATGAAATTAATTTGACAAAATTATGGCATAACATATAAAACGGATAGTTTTGGTCCACTAATTCGATGGATCAAGTAGCACTTCCTAGTTTAAAACAGTTAGTGCTACTAACACGATCGATGGACAAGCAAACAATACTTTTGCCTTAAAATATAGTCAAGGAATAAAAGGAAACCAATTTCAGTAGAAGCAACTTTATCTAACTGAGATAAAAGAAACAAACAGAACATTTGGGCACGAGTGTCGCTTACTCTATATGAATTTCTTGTACGGACCTAAAGATGTGTAAAACCCGCACTAATAACCTGTCACTGAGACGCTGTGAGTATGATAGTGAGTGACACAGAGACATGTGTCCTTGAAATGGTTACCCTGTACTTTTTCCCTCCCAACACGATCAGAGAAGCCAGGAGGGTGATGAATTATCCCCTGAACTAAAGCTTTGGCTGCTCATTTGTCCAGCAAGCCATTTAAGCACAAAGGAAAGAAAATGAGCATGGAATTTGTAGCACTGGAAGCAGCTATGAAAACAAATGCGATACACAAAAATCCATTACCAGCCTTTCAAATCCGATTTATTATTATGGGGAAACTTGTAATTTTCAATGTTGACTGATTGCTGTGGATGATGAGCACGCTACAAAATGCAGTCACTGTTTTCCCCAGTTATAACGGGCAAGACAGAGATGATGACATTCATGGACATGACAGCACTAAGTGTGTCCAGCAGAGTGTACGACTTGCTATCAGCCTACCATACAGTGATGAAGTCATGGGGCCCATGGACCTGCAGCAGGGTGAAATTTAGGCGCACACCCAGGCCAGGGGCCACTGTGATCAGCCATGTGCAGTCTGCAGAGCTCGGGTACTCCTCTGGATAGCCGGGAGAAAAGATGGTTCCGTTGTCTGATGCAATATTCCCTCCACATGGCGCTAGGCAAGAGGAAAAATATAATAAATAAGACACCATGAATAGGAAATTTCACAAAAGCAAATTCCAAGGGGAATCACATGGAAATGGGAATATTCTCTCTCTCTCTCTCTCTCTCTTTTTTTTTTTTTTTTACAACTCGTCCCCTAATGTGGCCTAGAATTAAGTAAAAAAGCCTGTCTGCATGCGAGGTCTGGCTCGGTATGTTTCAGGGAGATAAGAGAATAACCTTATCCAGGGGACAGGAGAACCAAGAGTGAGGTGGAGTGACATAGATACTGACTCCCACACAAACCCTTTGGGCACCAGAACACAACCAAAACAGGCCTGTCTATGTTCCTCTCCCAACTGCACTTTAAAAATGCCTAAAGCCACACTGTACTTAAAGCTATTTTGGAGCATTTGAATATTCTTGGCCTGTCTGAAATTAAATCCTGATCCTATGTGTCAGCTTTGCTGGAGTCTGATTTAGCACACACACACACACACACACACACCTGGACACTAAAGATTTACCAAGTTGCACTGAGGTCTACACCCTGGGACTGTTGTCTCTTTTCTGATTTCCTTTTAATTTCTTCGTTAATTCCTAATGCAGCATGGTTGCCCCCTTCACCTTGCCTGCTAAATGAAATATTGATCAGGGCATTGATCAAAAGTACTGAGCAGAAACATGCAGTGATTCCTATTGATCAGCGCAGGACTGTGTAGAGGAATGGGGAAAAACTGGAAAGTTATACTGTAGAAAAGCGCCTTGCGAACATTGTTGACTGTGTCATTGGAAGGGGAGAGCAGAGAGGATGAGCAAAGGCATAAAGGGGGATGTAGGCAGGGGAACATCGATCACATTTGTCATGCAAAATAGACTAAATGTAGTACATGAGTGCACACACAGAGTCTAATCTGTTATGGAGAGAGAGGGCCTGTCTGTCAAAGTCTGGCAGAGAAAGAGACAGCGAGAGAAAGGACAAGAGATGGCTTAAGTTAACTTCTAACAAACTATCAAAATTGTCACTCACTTTTTTAAGTGCTCTCTAAGCATTTTCAGCATGTTTCTGATCAATACACTAAGATCAAGGGTGAAATGCAATAATGCTCGGACTGACTACAAATTGCGAAATACTGCAACCTTGTCTGGAAAAAAAAAAAGTAAAACTTATCAAACTTTAGATGTGCTGAGTGTCATACTACTTTTTTAACTACTAAGTTTCACTTTGTGCACACAAGGGATGTCCAGGGCTAATATTGGACAGAAGCAAAGGCATACTGTAAACTGCTGAAGATCTCAAGCAAGCAAACCCCAACCTTTTAACACCTCCGTCCATGCCGACGTTATCTTGAATGTAGTACAGAACGTCAAAAGTTAAATGTGTGTTTCTGACTGTGCTTTAAGATTATCGTGTCGCTGTGAACGACGTGATCTCAATGAAATCTTGAATGGTTGCATGCTACTGTGTAAAACACTTTATTTAGTACAGAACTCTTGCACCTGACATCAGACCAGAACGAAACCAGACGGACAACCCGTTTGCAGTTTTGCCTGTACAACATCGACCCAAGTTATAAAAATTGACATTGCTGGACATTTGCTGTGCATAAGGATGCCACAAGGGAGATGAGGCTTATCCTGTCAAAGATATAAAGGTGTTTGTAACGCAAAAAAAAAATCCAACATACATGATGTGCTTGAGTTATGTTTGGTAATTTAGAGTACTGTACATTCAGGGGTTAAATTGGGTCCCAGCCTGGCATTATGTTTTCCTTAGCATTGTTAAGCTAGTATTGATTTAGCACTCGTTATATTTTTATAGTTAACTTGTTAGTCTTTCCTCCAAGATGTAGATTTCTAAATTCGTGCGTTTTAGCATACGCACTAAATGTCTATTCACATGGGCAGTGCCCTCATTCACCTGTCAGTCAGACAGCAAAGATGGCACAATGACAAGTGGAGGCAAGGTAGAGAGAAAAATATATCAGAACCTGACATGTTTTATAACAGTTTAAAAACTGTAATAATATTCTGCTTAAACAATGTTATACAATAATATACCATAGTATTACCATTGTACTAGGTATATGACCTTAGAGTACCAAGAGAGGAACTGTGGCACTTCAGTGGGTACCATGGTAGTACTAGAGCCAGGGGTAGCTCAGTGGTTAAGGCATTGGACTGCGGTTCGGAAGATCTCAGGTTCAAACCCCACAACCACCAAGTTGCCACTGTTGAGCAAGGCCCTTAACCCTCAACTGCTCAGATGTATAATGAGATAAAAAATGTACAGTAAGTTGCTCTGGATAAGAGCGTCTGCCAAATGCCTAAATGTAGTACTATGGTGTGTACCCCTTTGATGAATACCATGGTACTCATTGGATACCATGAACTGTCAAAGATACCATCCTACTATATACCACTGTAAAATGTCTTATGAGTAAAAGTTATTATGTTTTTTCCCCTCTGTGTTAAATACTTTGTATTCTACTTTGCGTATAGTCTACAGAAATGGTTTTAAAATAAATCTATTAAAATATATATTTTTTAAAAACCCTTGTAAATTAATAAACAAACAATGTAACAGATTACAGTATTGGCATAACACTACGGGGAACACAGATCAGAAAGTCTACCTGATGGGGTAGAAAATGGCAGACTGTACACTTGACAGGGAAAAGCATCTATCTGGTCTTTGAAAACTTGCTTTTGCTACGTAAGCACTCAGTCAGTCATTCCAGCATGCCTTGAGGTCCTGCACCAGTATCTCATTGCATGCAGCATCTTTCCATTTCGTCCAAAAAATCTGCTGATGTGACTCTAGCAAAATATAGTGGTATTATATTTATGGATTCCCTAGAGTCCTGGGTAGCATTACTCGACGACTACAGTATGCAGTTATATGCACCAAAAGACCCATAAAAACCATGATAACTTTCCTTAAGAGCAGTGTTTATATGGCCACCTGAAACCTACACAGGCACTTCATGACAACTGGAATAATTATGCGGAAAAATGCATGAAGACGTAATTAAATGGGATTATTTATACTGTAGCTTTCTAAGGTTGTTTTCTTATTAACAGAACCCTGATTGCTGTTGACAAAATGTTGTGCTACAGTACGACCATGTCGGCTGTTGTAACAACTGGTTTTGTACTGTATGTTAAGGAACAAACCTTAATTGATGATACACATGAATCTGATCACAAATTAAATATATGCGTATAAAAAACAACTGTAAAGTTGGTGTGTCTGTACATTGAAGATATTTGCAAAAAAATATTTTAAGGGGACGCAAGATGACTGATGGAACACATCAAATGAGTACCCACTGTTTTGGAATTTTCCTAACACGTAAAAACTACAGTACTGAACACATTTTCACAGGTGTATTCGGCTGAGCTTGAAATAACATATAGACTTTATTTCATCGTAATTGGCCCACAAGAATAGAAGATACGCTACTTTGAAATTTAAAAGGATTACGCCCTTATAACGTAAAAAAATCATCTCAAAATTCAATACATGACGCTGTACATTTTTCTTATACACAGTTACAAGTGTGCAATAGAAATCTACTTAATAAATGCAATCTCACACCTTCATTATAAGCACTTCACAGTAACACAAAAACTTTAATTCATTCCAAAATCCCAATTTTTTTTTAAATGTGCTGATGAGTATGCAATTAAATTCCATGCGAACAAAGTCATGGGAACATCTTGTATTAATTTATGTGCAAAGGGTGTACCGAAAGTAATGCAAAAGTTGGCATAACATTTTTTTAAAATCAACTGACATAGATCATTGAAAGTGGTACAGTAACTCCTCTAAGCAAAAGTACAACTAAACATATTCTCCATCACAAGCTATGCATTTGCCCCACCACTGAATCCATCTCATGAAACTTCTTTGGAAATTTCCAGTTGGGACATTTGATGGTCTCTCAATGCATGGTTTGTCTTTAGTGCTGGTTTCAACTTATATAAACTTCTTCATCCATACATGCACACTGCTCTTGTCACTGGTGTCGTCTCAGACAGGGCAGTGGTGGCTCAGAGAGCTAAAGCACTGAGTTACTGAACGAAAGGTCTGTGGTGCGATCCCAAGCTCCACCAGGTTGCCATTGTTGAGCCCTTGAGCAAGGCCCTTAACCCTATCTGCTCCAGAGGCGCTGTATCATGGCTGACCTTGCGCTCTGACCCCAGTTACGCTGGGATATGCAAAGAAAGAATTTCACTCTGCTGTAATGTATATATGAGAAATAAAGACTTAACTTAAACCTTTGTATAGAGGGTCACTCTACCGATCATGTGCAATTTAAAGGATCTACAGTAAATATTTGTCAGTCATTTATGCCCATTTTTTGCATTCATTTTGGTCCAGCCATCATTTATTCTATAAACAGACCCCTTAGTGTTACACTGGGACCAACTTGTAGATGTCTGAATGCTTGGTTTGTGTAATGATCTCTTTCACATTGTACATAATTTTACTCAAACAGGGTCAACTACAACCTAATCCAATCTGATAAAAACACATACAGTATTGACTTTATTGCTTTTCTGAACACTGCTATTAAAAAGCTGTATGGACTTTACCTTCACATCGTGGAAAAGCATGATCCCAGGTGCGTGTTGTACCGTGTTGGCAGGTGAGAATGGATTGACCCATTAGCTGATACCCTGGGTAACACTCGAAGGAGATGGACTGGCCCACATTGTACCCAGCACCCACCACCACTCCATGGTGAAAGGGCTCAGGGTCTGAACATTCCTGGAGCTCATAGGCTAAGACAGAAAGACAAGTAGACATAAAACCAATCTCAGAAGTCCATCAAAAAACACAGCTTGTCAAAGTACAAGATTGGACTGGTGCGCCTATAATAATGTTTTTGTGATTACAGCCGAGATCGATACGAGCTGTGGCTCTCTACACAGTAGATATCTATTTTTGATAAACCGAAGGGGCTGACTGTACAGGAAGTTTAATGCCTTTTCAGAAGTACAAGTCAGTCCATCATTTTCACAAGGCTGAGACGGAGAGGGTGACTGAGGCTTTTAAATAACATTGCATACGGGTAATGAACCATTTTTGCACTGATTCCAAACTCAGAAAGGTCAGGGAAAGATCACATAAAACAACAGCTGGAACTCTTATGGACAGCACACAAATCGCACACTTTACTTAACAAAATTTAGGGTCACTCGGTGGATCGTCGTATCCGCGCGCATATCTGAATTATCTTTAATAGCAGTCCTTAAAGACATTTTCTGAAAGGCATAGTAGAGCCTGATGCCTGCGACCCACCACAGCAAATTTCATTTTGAAATGTCAAATGCTCAAGAACATATGCAGGGGGGCAGTAAGAGACAACCCAGGGATAAAAATCTGACTAAGGAAATGGATTTCAATGGATCAAAGCATCTTTAGTGAGCAATAAGCCACGCGCTGAATATGAAGTCTGATTTATATGATGATGTTCACATAATTATGTAAATATTGATAGCGCTTTTCAATTCGGCAAATGTTTATTCGATTACCGATTACGGTTGCCCTTTCTGAGATAAAGTTTAATTTTACAGTTATACTTATGAATATACAGTATAATCGACAGAAGCAGTTCACGTCCACATTTTTTTTTTTACAGCTTTATATAATGAGTCTGTTTATAGGATGTTTCTGTAAATGACTGATCGACTAAGAATATAAATAACAAAAGCATTCAATTAATTTCTTTTGTTGGAATGTTCTGCATGCTGTTGACTACAGTGATAAATTGTAACATTTGTAATGCTGTTTGCTTTGATGAAGTACTGCTATAAATATTCTACCCTTGGCTTTTTTAGAGTCAGACATACAGATTTATGCTTTTTAACGTATGATGATTTACTCGGAGCTCGAGACGTTCACACGTTCTTACCCTGATAATCAAATCGGAATCCTGGTTTGTTCTGGGAATGATCACTATGGAAATACACTGTGGTTTCATGGGAAGTGGTTAGAAGAGATGTCGGGACATCCTGTCCACTGAATCGGCCAATCACGGCGCTAGTGTCAAAAGGGCCGTTCCTGATCTCCAGAAAGTCATGGTTGGCTTCAGTTGAAAAATTGAGAATCTGTATGTGGGCTCCTGTAAAAAAAATTATAAAAATGTATAAATAAATGAATAAATTAATAAATAAATGAACCTCAAGATGCAACAAATAGTAATAATTAGCACTTTCTTATGACTAGATTCCGAGTTCCTCTCTTGCGCAATATTGCTGAGAATCCTAATCTAAAAACAATTTTATTTTTGTTGTTCTTTTTTCATAAAGGACTCACTGTTCTGTGCTTAAAATTCTAGCCTTTAACCCTTAAAACTCAAAAAGCACAGCTTCATGCCAGCAACACAGCCTTGTTCAATGATCGATTTAATAATAAATAAATAAAAAACCCTGCTGTGTGTGTCGACGGGGGAGACTTCAGACATCGTACTGTGCATTTAGGGTTTCACATATGTTACTGTAGGTACTGTAGAACCAACGTTATCATTACTTAAAAGATAAATGCATTTTAACACTACTGGAATATGGGAATGACTCACAAAATCTGCGTATTATAATATATAAAAAAAAAAACATAGCATGTGATCACATAATCATATACGCACAATTTCTTCAACTTTGTGACCCATTTTTATTTATTTATTTTTTAAACTCAGTCATGTTTGTATAGGCCAGACGGCACGGTTGCTTAATGGTTAGCACTGCACCACCAGGGTTCAGGTTCAATTCTCGGCTGGGTTCGATTCCCGCCACTGCGTGCACGGAGTTTGCATGTTCTCCCTATGCTTGGTGGGTTTCCTCCACGTGACCCTGCAGTGACCCTTTATACAGGATAAAGCGGTGTAGACGATGAGTGAGGGTGTGAGATGTTTGTCTAGGCGTTTAAAATAAAATTCAGTTTAATTCGTCATATCGCCAAGATCGTGTTGAAACAATGACATGCACAATCCTGATCCACATATATTAAACATAGAATTGGAAAAAAATGGCTAAAAATTACCCACAATGCCATTCGACTACCTGCTGATAGTCTCTGCCTATATAATTATAGCTGCAGCACATTCTGGAACCTTGAATCCACGGTTTGTAGTCTCCACTGATTCTAACGATGGTGAACGCTGCTGGAAAGCAGCGAGTCCAAAAGGAGCTTTTGTGCATTTGTTTTACCAACTAACTGTGAAACATGACCATTACCCATTATGGTTGAGAATGCAAATCATTTTTTCTCCGTAAACACCCTTGTAAACTCTACTAGTAATGCCTCCGTGTGATGTCAGATTGGCAGACAGACAATTTACCGAACACAAGAATCGTTAAAAACATCAAAACACAACAGATATTTCAATATTTTTCTAATGGGATGCCATGGTTGTGTCCTTATCCATACCATAGCCGACTGGTAGGTAGATCCTCCAGGTGCAGTCGCTGTTGCTAGGGTAGTTTCCAGGGAAACCAGGACTCAGGATGGTTCCTTCCATGTCCTCCCTGATCCCACCACACTGTGCTGCAGAAATGGAGTACAATGCAGAAAAAACAATCATCAGGAAGAATATGAAAAAAGTTATACTTCCAAAACATTTACAGGTACAACACCAGTCTGATTTTTGTGCTGCGCTAGCCTTCGTCACATCCAAGAAGTTTCTTCATTTGTTCGAGCTGACCTTTCCCACACCTAGAGTCCCACATCTTCTCACACTCTTCTTTTAGTGTCTAACCCATTGACGGATTCCAGCATCACTGTGATTAAAGCCTTGGCAAGGCTCTGTGAATACAACCCGTGATACCTCACGGAGAACAGAAAGGCTCAAACTGTTCCGCATGTCTGGACAATCAGAAGCTCAGAGGAAAATGCTTATGCTGGTGTGAGCTATGACTCTCTCCAGTAGTTCTGCCAATTGTAGCGTGAGACGGAACTAATTAGTACCGAGTAGGTCACAGCCATTACTCATGTTTGTCAAAAGCCATGCATCGCAATTGTGACATGGCATTCATGTTCCCTCTTCACTCTATCTTTAACACGGCACACACACACACACATATTCTTTCATGAAGTGTATTGAAACTGTATCTATTCTATAGCAGTCGTGGTTAGAGTAGC
>JAQMYG010000023.1:24543297-24554552 GCA_030014215.1 Clariallabes teugelsi | reverse complement strand
CACACACACACACACATATTCTTTCATGAAGTGTATTGAAACTGTATCTATTCTATAGCAGTCGTGGTTAGAGTAGCGTTTACTGTTGCACAAGGTCTTGATGTTGTTACTGTGGTGTAAGAAGGACCCACCTGAGGACTGACAGATAGATGAGTGGCCTTGAGGACCCTTTTAATGACATGCCTGCCACTATGGAGCAGAAGACTTATTGTATAAAATACTGGAACGGTTTCCATTTGAATCAGACAGATGGCAGCAAAAGCAATAAACTCCTTACTGTCAGAGGACATGGATATGCCAGGACAAACCTGTTTGCATGAAGGGAATTTTATTGCAGGAGCCTCTATTTATCAATCCATGGGAAATCATGGGTATCTGTGAGGCCAGGTATATGGAAGAGATTAAGTAGCGTTTTCATTGCATTGTGTTAAGCTGCCCTGTAACGCAGCATGAGCAGCATTTGATAAATATGTGGTTGTCAGGCTTCATATACTGTATAGGTAAGTTAAAGGAAGAATTTGTGTCCTCCACCCTGGTAGTTGTCACGTGATAGGAAACAACTGGAGTTAGGAAAAAAATACAGTGTGGAAAAAACAGGAATCATTATAGCTCAGATTACTGTGCAAAATACAGCAAACGGAATTAATCCGCTCCAGAGGCGAATTCTTAAGGTGTATTACGAAACTCATTTTCCCATAGGAAATAATGTAAATGCAGATAATACATCCTAGCCACCAAAACATTTAGAAAAGACATGTAAATAATGCAAAATATGAAATAAATAGACAATAAACCTCACTAAACATTAATTTATAATTCCTCTTGGCACCAGGTCCTCTTAAAACGAAACTAAAATTGGCACCCTTTTGTTCTTGCTACCGTCCTAGATAACATTCTTAGGACCCGTGGTGCTACGTCTTCACTAAATCTTGCACAAAATAAAAAATAAATATATAAAAAACACAAGTAAACTTGCTTTGCTTGGTTTTCCACTGACGAAAAACAAGCTTCCAGGTGTACGCTTAACTTTGGTTCGGCTAGGTTTGTTCGCTCGTATACCAAAAATGCTTCGTATACCAGACAAATTTCTTGCAAAATTTAATTTCTCAAGGCGAAAAAAATCGTGAAAAGATGCAGAGGTTCCACTGTATGTTATTAGACATGTATATAATCAGCTTTGCTGTGTTTTTGTCGTGTTTAGAGCCCTCAAACTGCGGCTTAGGGGATTCAAACATACATTTCAAGGTAATGAAAAGGCCCTTACCAATGCAGAGTGGTGGAGGATAGTTCCAGCGTCGGACTGTTCCTGGCATGCAGGTGATATGTGACACTCCCTGCCAAGGAAATCACATGACAATAAATCAATATTATAATTTATTGATCACTCCGTTCGTTTTATTAATACCTGCTCACTTTTTTTTGCTCAGTGCTGTAATTCATGTCTCGTTCAGAGTGCACTTTGAAAAGAGCTTTGATCTGTTGCTTTGGCCATAGCGAGAAAACAAAACAAAAAGAAGAAGAACGAGCCTCAAAGTGAGCCTCAAAGTCAAGCGCTCAAAACAACCCCACTATTGCATAGCAGTTCAGAAATGTTTCTCTTGAGTGGTTATGTATCGAGTGGTAAACACTTAGCTGGCTCACCTGTAAAGTATATCCAGGATCACACTGGAAAAACACGACATTGTTCATCTGTAAACGCTCTCCCACTTTGAAACCGTTCATGGGTATAACTGGTTCAGGACAGCTTGTGAGGGACACCGCTGGAAGAGGAAAGAAAGACATAATGGATATGAAAATATTTCCTTAGAGCTTTTATTTCTGTTGTGTAATAAATTAACTTGAATCTGATTGAAATTCCATATTATCACATCAGTGGACTCAGTGGTCTACAAACACACACACACACACACACACACACACACACACACACATACACATACACTGACTAGGTAACAATATAGATTTTTTTTCTATTGATTTTTTCCCTGCTGATCATTAAACACAAAAATATGCCACCTGATAATATAAGACCTGACTTCACTTAAATAGATCAGTGGAAAATTGGTGCACAAGACAATCCATTGGCTAATGTGATAAATCTAATACCCTTAAAAGTGCATTCAGACATACACTAACCAGCCATAATATTAAAACCACCTGCCCAATATTGTGCAAGTCCCCATTCTGTACTAAAACAGCTCTACACCATCATGGACATGGACACTACAAGAACTCTGAGGGTGTTCCGGGTTATCTGGTACTAAGATATTAGCAGCAGATACTTTACATCCTGTACATTTTGAAGTGGGGCTTCCATGGATCGGACTTGTCTAGCAGATCCTGGATCGGATTGAGATCTGGGGAATTTGTAGGCCGATTTCAACAACTTAAACTGACCAGATTTTAATATGATGCTTTTTACGATATACAGGACAGCATTGACCAAAGTATTAAGACAACATATGCCATGTATATGTTGTAGTTCTCCCTGTGCACAAAACAGGTGGTGTCAGTAATTAGCTCCAGCCTATTTGGCTGAAAACTTGTGCTAATTAAAATCGGCCGGTATAGCTGATGGCGGCATGGTGGCTTAATGGTTATAACTGTTGCCTTGCGCCTCCAAGTCCTGGGTTTGATTCCCACGTCGGGCCTGTGTGCATGAGGTTTGCATGTTGTGGGTGGGTTTCCTTAGGATTCTCCAGTTTCCTCCCACAGTCCAAAGACATGCAGATTAGGCTAATTGGCGTTCCCAAATTGTAGTGTCCCAAATCCCGTAGTGTGAATGTTGACTGAAGGTTCTACCAAAGTTGTACAAAATGGGAATAAATACAATGATCACCATTGGCCTCCATGGTCCCTGGTTGGACTATAGAGGTTTCTAGATGAATAGATGGTATAGTTAATGGATAGATTAAACATGTGGCAGGACTTTTACTTTGTGATGTCAGGGTGTCCATCTCTGAACAAAAATGCATTTGTTCCAAAGTGGTAAGTTTCTATACAGTACATGATCTTCAGGAAGAAATCAAGGCGGCAACACCAACCAACATAAGCAAGTAACCAAAGCAACACCAGAGTACTGTGGACGTCTTTTTCGACTCTATGCCCAGCCCATTCCAGAAGGTTTTCAAGTATAATGGACTTTATACTAAATATTTTAATTTTAGTATTGTAATGGGTTGTGAACACATGACCATCACACCCAAATATACGTGTTGAACAGCCCTTACCAGATTAAGTCCCTGTTTTTTTGTTATAAGTTGTTCAGTGGAGGTGACATCAGGGCTTATTGTAATGCTACAGCATACATACAGTATATTGTTGCTGTGATGTGATGGTGTGGTGTCCATACGGTGTACTTTCTATACTGAATAAAACAGCATTAAAGGTACAGAATGCTCTCTGCTCTTACTCTTGTACTCCAGCCTGAAGCCAGCCGCTGACACACTGATGTCGGAAAAGAAATGTAGGTACAGCTGGTTGGATGTGCTGTTCAGAAGTGCTGGCACGGAGGTTCCTAGAGAGAATGGAGAGTGAAATATATCCTGGTTGTTAGAGCATGATTTGCATTTAAGGCAATGCCTTTAATGGTAAGAAAAAATTTGTACTACTGCAAAAAACATTAACACAGCAAGCATTTATTCATTAGGTGGCTGACAGAAGATTTATCTGAAGTGATTTAAGAATACAATCCAGGCTAATATATCAGAATGAAGAACCTCGGATCCAGCAGTAGATCTGGGATATAAAATCAGTCGTAGGATTTGAGCTCAATAAAAGTGAGACATCGGTGCCTCGCCTGTTATGACAAACAAGAATCTATTCTTAAATTAAAAGTACAGATAGAACCATTTAAATATTTGCTTGTTTTATGGTTTTTATGTCTATAGTAGGAGTTTACACACTTTTTGTAGGCACATACTCCTTTAAGTGAAACCTAAATTCCCTGAAAACCCACAGTAGATTGACAAGGGGCGTTCAAGCCAAACTGGGACTTCTGATAAAATTTCCAACAAGTGAAGGCATAAAACCAACTGATGTTTACAGATGACTTCAAGCATAGTACAGTGATGAGACTCTTCAATAAAGTAAAATATTACTGTAGTCGTTTCTGTGACCACCCTATGAGTCTTGAATGACGCCCATAAATGCACATTATAGGAACTCATCTGGGAGCCACATCCCCCATACAGTCCTGACCTCGTGCCAAGTGATTTCCGCATTTTGGGCCAATAAAAGGAGTTCCTGGTAGGCCAGCGTTTCAGACGTAAGGCAGGAAGTCCAATCATGGCTCTGGTGTACCTTCTCAGTACACATCTTCTACCGCAGTAATGTTGTCCAAGCGCTAGTGAAATGCTGGGGTGAGTGCATTAGTGTAGCAGGGGATTATACTGTATAGAGAAATAAAGGTTTTCTCTCATTACTGTGTTCTGTTATTCTGCAGAATCAAAAGTCACGGTTTGACTTGAACACCACTTGTATTTTCTAAACATGTATGCAAATAGACTTTATTGCAGCCATAGAGTTATTCTAATACTGTTCACAGACAGAATACATTAGATTAGTACAGTAAGTCAACAAAAAGACATTAACTATAGGCTTAAATTTGAAGGTTTTATTTAAAACAATCAATTTAAGTGATGAGTCAAAAATATATAATAATAATAATAATAATAATAATAATATGATTTCCATCAGTGTAACTAATTTAAATATCACCCCCCTCTGGCTATTGAATTCCTGAGAGTCCCGGAAACCTGCTGTGAAAACCACTGGTGTAAATGGCCTCATTCTGTGCTACTTAAAAGCATTTAACACGCATGCACACATGCAGACCTATTTACACAATGTCAGCTTTGTGCTTTTTTAAAATCTTGTTACAATTTGTTCAGGCCAAAAGAAAATCCCAGATTGAAAAACCGAGTTCATCCCCTTCAGTGCCTCGAGGCTGCCTGAAGACACTCGCTATCTGAAGTACAGAAGGTGTCAATCTGATTACCACCCCTTTGTTTTTCTTAAGACTTCAGTCTTTTTTAATTTTTCTTTCTTTCTTTTCTTTCTTTTTTTTTTTTTTTAAATTGCAGATGTATTATTCACGCAGTTCTCTCGGGCACGTCTAACATTTGTCCAAGGTTGTATTCACTTTAAACAAAACCTAATTTCTGTTTGCATGAAAAAAATTCCAAAGCTTGTAAATCATAAGGGTATTTATAGCTAGATTTTATATGCATACAGAGCAGCTTTTTACTTTATATTTAAAAAATGGTAAATAGTTAACATTAAATCCATGTTCATCAATATACAGTTCAGATGGGAACTGTTTATATTTTTCCACATTTTGTTGTGTTTCACACTCATCTTAAAATGATGGGACCATTTTCAGGTCTCTCCAGAGATGAGTTTCAGGTCCAGGACTTTCACAGAGTGGTTCAGAAGCCACTCATGAGTTTTACTTGTGGCATGCTTCAGGTCGTTGTTTTGTTGAGATCGCCCCAGCCTGAGATCCTGAGCACTCAGGGGAAGATTCTCACCCAGGATAGCTCTATACTTCTCTGCATCCATTTTCTCCGCTATACTGACTGGGGCTGAATAATCTGTAACAATTACAGAAAAACCTCCCCAGGGCCTGATGTTCCCACCAGCATGTTTGACTGAATAAGGTGATACGCAGTGCCTGATTTCCTGATTCCAAATACTTCAGTCTTTGTGTCATCGGACCAGAGTACTTTGTTTCTCATGGTCTAAGAATCCTACAATAGATTTTGGAAAACTGTGTTTTTAGTGAGGAATGGTTGCTGTGTAACACCTTATATGAACAGGTGTATACCTTTCAGACTACTGTACTGTATGTCCAATTAATTCAATTAGGCACAGGTGAAACAGGACTACAACCAAAAAAATGATGGGTGGAAAAATCTATACATTTTCCCCCCCTTTCTCCACAACATTAAACGTAACTATGGTTAAAATGTACAAGATGTAATTCCATGACACATTTTCAACATGTTAAAAGTGCAATTGTTCCCTTTATTGCTATATGAATATCAATATATAATACTGAGGTTTGGAAGGAGAAGAAAAAATGTTGAGATGTTGTTGGAAAATAGGGCTACATCGCATTAAACTAAATATTTTTCTACAATATCACATTTGTATTTTCTTCCTTTAATAAAGCTGTAACTTTTTATTGTTTGTGATCTTTATCTCTCAGATATGAGCACACAAACATTCATCATTGTTGTAACTACATGTCTTTCCTATTTGTCTCACTATGTTTACTGAGTACTTAAATTCAGTTCCTGAATATTAAATCTTTAGATAAATAACTTCTTATAAATAAGTTCTCATGATATACTTCTTATAATACTTCTCTTGGGCTTTAAAAGGTTTTCAAACTAAATTTTACATTTTAGTCATTTCACTGACAATTGGTGCCATCTGAAAATACAAAAGTTATATTTAAACTACTGTAGAATATTGCAACCTACAATAAGTTAGAAACAAACAGTTATCGCACTTTAACGAAAGAAGAGGATGGGGATAGTGACTTGCATCACACTTAAATAAGGCAATATTAAATAAACCAGTGTTAAAATAGCAGCCTACCTGAGAAGCTCCCCAGCATGGTGTCAGTGTTGTCGCCCCCGTCAAACACCTCCAGCGAGTCCCAGTTCTGCTCGGTCACAAAGCTGATCACCTGGATCTGCCGGAGACGATAAAGAACACATTCAGGTTCCGTTAGCATGGAGCATCAGCTAATTGGAGGGTGACTCACAGCTCTCAGTGTGCAGCCTAAAAGTTTTTGGGTGAAATGACAGACAGATACCTTTAAGCCTCATACCGAGTGCTCTTGAAATCTAAAAACAGATTCCCTCTTCTTCCTGCACTGCATAACCTCGAAAGAAGCCTTTTTTTTTCACTCACTGAACTGTCAATGAGCAGCCCAGCAAATATTTTGGCAGGCATCTATTTTCACCTCATCCTCAAAATGAGTGAAAAAAAGAAAAACAAAAAAACTTTCACACTGGCGTTGCTGTGACTATCTCTGGGATACTGTCAGGTTTTATCGGTCTGTAGTACGATGCTTTGTTTATTTGTGCTAGCTTTAAATGTGAGGAGCTCTATATCCAGAGCACAGGAAAATTCACAAATTTTATTATAGGCATCGGCCATATTTATTTTTCTTCTTTACTTCCCCCTTCACGCACACATCAGTAAAAGACCAATGTTGGGGTTTAAAAAGTACGTACAGTTAGTCCACTTCATACAAACATTCTAGTTACGAACTTTCAAAGATACGAACATGTCCGTAAGTACATTGTCACGTGCGTGCAGCGTACATCCCAGGCTACCTGGAAGCAAGCATACAGTAAAAGCAGCGGCGATGAAGCTGGTACTGCTAAGAAGCACCAAGCAATAATGATGCAGACAAAAGTGAATATAATTGCAAGAATCAAGCGAGGTGAAAAGATGGGCAGACATTGCTCATTCTTTTAACCTTCAGCACGATTCTAAAGAACACAGACAAGTTCATGGAACATGTACCGTTAATAGATACTTGCGTTAGTATCCTAGTACCTAGACAATGTTTATTAGACTTACAAACAAATTGGACTTACGAACGAGCTCTCAGAATTGAACTTGTTCGTATGTTGAGGACTTATTGTATTTATTAGCTACGTCTGCTAAAAAAAAAAATAATAATGATAATACAGTTACAAGATATCTATACACTATTATCAGCTTCCTTGGTACAAGCTATAGCATATAATCAGCATTAGACCCTTAGACCCACCTGGTTGTAACTCGGGCGGAAAAAAATCTATTTTTATATTTTTGCAGACATTCAACACTGAGATCAAGCTGAGCTCAGATGGCCTTCCTTACAACTTCCATATCATCTCTCATCTATCCCTGTCACTCACTGACATCTTCCACTCCATCAGTCTGCTCGTATTTCACATTCAATCTCTCTCCTGCTTAACCCCTCACTTTTCATCAGTCCTTACCATTCGTTCTTTTTGAGGATCCCAGATTCTACATGCGTTTTGCTTCCCTGTTAGATATAAACAGACCTCCAAGGCACAATTGGTAATTGAGTAGAAACTTTGCAAGCTCGTAACAAAACCACAAACACACCAAATTATGTAAAAAAAAAAAAAAAAAAAAAGGTACGGTAATATCCTAGATCCTAGATTCCCAGAATGGGTCGTTGATGATGTGACTCTCTGAAAATAGTGGTTAGGATGGTTAAGGTGTTGGACTGCTGACCAGAAGGTCCCTGCTTCGAGCCCCGATATTGCCGGGTGGCCAGTGCTGGAACCTTGAGTAAGATCCTTCACCAATATATATTGAGTATATATCCATCATCCGATATGGCGGGTGTCATGCTGACGGACCACACACACATATAACACAATATCCTATATTAACAAAGAAAAAATTAAGGTGACTTTAAATACTTTCCTATGTCTACTGCTTGAATTTTTGCAAATCATAGTAGCTTTTGTTAATTTATGTCGTACAGTATGTAGGACCTTGGGCCTGGAGGAACGTTGTTTCATTTCAGTGTCACTTGACTGTACTGTATGTGGTTGAAATGATAATAGAAGCGTACTTGACTTGACTTATTTCTCCTCTACTCGTTTAGAAGTGTCCTTGTGTATTCTCCATTTCTGAATAATGGCCATCACAGTTGGCAATAATATTTTTAAACACTACATTTTATTTCTTCATTTAGCCTTTTTCCTGATCTCACATACTTTTTAAATGAACTACTCGGATATTTGACCCTGTGTAAAATTTATCCATCAAATAAGGCAGTAAGTAAGCATGTGTTTTTATATGCCTAAAGGCACATTTCAACTAATACTAAAGGTGATGCAAACTTTTGAGCTTGCTAACGAAGATAAATGGCTGATATGCACTCAGTTGCTCTAAGACAAATGTTGTAATAGGTCTGCAACAAAAAACACCCGTAAATGAACATGAATTTTGCCATTAAGAACAAAATTCTACAAGGACATACAGTAATTGCTTAAACAGAAGACTTTGTATCTGGGTACAGCACATTCTTAAGAGCTCACTTGCTCGAAAAACACTTCTATTTGCATCATCCTTTCCGTGTGTCATGATTAAATGTACTAAGCTGTATCTTGTGACCAATACTTAAAAAAAAAAAAAACCTAGAGGACAAAGTGTTAATAAAAGGTACATAACTGGACCTTAAGGACCACTGTTGTAGACTGACAGTGTTGGAGCAAATATCTATCAGACTTACTTAAGAGCTGAAGATTGTTCTTGTTCTCATCCCTCCTATGTAAGGGAGTACATGAGGATGTGAGCAAGCAACACTGTTGCACAATATACTGTATATAATCCAGGCAAGGGAGTAAATGTTTTGTAGAGGGGATAAATGATTCGGCCCAGCTGCCAAGAAAGATCAGAAACCACTTTATAGCCAAACTGAAGGTGCCACGGAGGCAATATTGGACAGAGTTATGAACCATGACGGCAGGAATTAAGGGCTTTAAAAATACTGATTGAAATCCTAGAATGAAGGACATCTGTACCTTGTTTTTAAGATTTTACACTTTAATAACCTGCACTAAAGCAAAAAAGAAAAAAAAAATCAATGACGGTAAAAAAATGAAAAAGGAACCTGAAATATGGCATTGCACTCGGTATGAAATGGCTAAAAAGACTTATTATTTACTGTAGGTGCAGTCCATTCCAAAGTGCCACTTCAAATGAAGAAATGACCACGGCAGCCATTTGAAAGGTTGAAGCATTTACTTGGAAAGGTCACTAAAAAAGTCATTTACGGAAAGAACAACTGATGGACATTTTAGACATTTGATGGATCCTACAGTACCAAGAAACTTTGTACTGTTGTTAAACTGGTGACTAGATAAACCTATTGTTTATACATTTGTACATAAACTTCCCGGCCAAAGAAAATACAATAAAAATCACGCACGCTTTAATATTTCACTCGAACACTTTTGTTATGATCATGAGAATGGCATCATTTCCATAAGCTTAATCAATGTCACGACATTTATTTTTGTCGAGACTCATATTAATTTCTCTCTGAGATCTTGTATTGTTGATGAGTCGGACATCTGCGTAAGATCTTCTCCGGCACACCTCAAATATTCTTAATGGGGTTAAGGTCTGGACTCTGTGGTGACCGATCCTTCTCAATGACAATTTCACAATTTGAGCCTGATGAATTCTGGCATTGTCATCTTGGAATATGCCTGTGCCATCAGAGAAAAAAAAATCCATTGATGGAATCAGTGGATTCAGTATGCAGTCATTCAGTACTGTATATTCAGGTTGTCAGTTGATCCAGGCTTGTACGCTAGGCATGATGGTGCATTATTTGATCCGCCTCTTTTCTTACCCTGATGTGCCCCTTATTCTCGAACAGGATGAATCTGGACGCATCAGGTCATATGATATTTCCCCAGTGCTCCACAGTCCATTCTTTATTATCTCTTATCCCTAGCAAATTTAATCCTTGTTTTTTCCAATTAGCCTCACTGATAAATGGTTTTCTTAAGGCTACACAGCTGTTTAGTCCCAATCCTTTTTGAGTTCCCTTTGCATTGTGCTTGTGGAAACGCTCTTACTTTCACTATTAAACAAAACCGTGTCCTACTGTTAATCAATTAAACTAAAAACTAAGCATTTAAGTGATCTCCGATCATTCAGGATGTTTTTCTGACCACATTTCTTCCGTGAAGATGAAAGTTAACCACTATCCTTCCAGGTTCTTAATAATACGCTTGGCAGTTCGTTAACCCAATTTTGTAGTTTTTAGCAATCCATTTAGTTGTTTTCTTTGCTTGATGCAGGCCAATAACCGCCCCCCCTCTGTAACAGAGTAACATCTTTGCCATGACTACAGCCCCTGACAATTTCTAACATGGCTGTTTAATAAATAAGAAGCTACTTAGTGCATCAGTTAGGGTTAAATAACTTGTTGCCAGATGATCCATATTAATCTGCTGGAATTATCCAATGGAAGGCTCTTATCTATTTACTTAGTTAAATCCGGGTGGTGACTTTTTTTTCTTGGCTGGGCAGTGCATCTTTGCAAATAAAACTGGTAAATGTGTTAAAAGTTACCATACAAACATATTGTGAACTGCAACTGGTGAAAAAACTTCGTGAATTGAACTTCCATGAACCGGTCTAGTTTACATGAAGTAACTCTAATACAGTAAGTGCATCTAGGCACTAGTTCA
>JAQMYG010000023.1:24488337-24499777 GCA_030014215.1 Clariallabes teugelsi | reverse complement strand
ATATACATAATATATATATATATATATATATATATATATATATATATATATATATAATATACAAGTCTAGAAATCATTGCGATTATATTCAACTGTAATAGAGAAAAGTTCAAAGATTAAAGTGATACTTATTATGTGCATCAACTGCTTTGAACTGTTATTATCACTGTTAAAACTCTGAAACCAGCGAAGTGTCACCAGCTAGTTTCGCAGATGTGCGTTATGAGGAGTCCGTGCCCTGTAACACCCCCTTACCAGTTCCTACGGCTATGAATTAAATGGATCATTTAACATTTTTTGCTATTTCAGTGCACTTTCATGTTTTTTTGCTTTTATTTTTATGCATTTTATGATGAGTAATGATGAGGAGATAAAAGAAAATTGTATGTTTATTGATCTCAGTGCTTGAATGCCAAACTGATGTCTTGTAAAAGGGATGGAATTTAGCTTAGTCAATCCACCTAGAGGCTGGTTTATGGGAAGTTGGAAGAAACCAGAGGCTCTAGAGGAAACTCATGTGGAGAAGAAGTGAACATACAAAACTCCACAAAGAGAGTAAACTCAGCTCAAGATCAACCCGAGGAATCTTGTTTTTGAGGTAACAACACGCCACCTAAAATACAAGCTTCTATGGTGATTTCTGTAAAAAATGCTTTAAGCCAATACCTTTTGTTAAACGCACTACATGAATCAGATCCTTAATAGGTGCCAGAGGTGAGAGAGGCAAGGAGGAAAAAAAAATACAATCACTGAGATGACATGAGAAAGAAATGTTGAATCAGAACCAGTCTTAAAAGGGTGCTTGGGATGCGTGTAGTGACCAGGGACGGTCCACTTTACCATGAAGACGGGGTCCTGGCCTCGGCTGATGCAGACAGCTGTTTCCTACAGTCTACCTGAGCCTCCAATAATAAACTGGACTCCATATTAACTTAAAGACAACATCTAGAGTATATTAAACTTTTAGCCACCTAACACACAGTCTGACTGCAGATCAAGTGCTGCTTATCCGTCATCACCCAGATGAGGAGGGGTTCCCTGTTCAGTCTGGTTCCTATTAAGGTTTCTTCCTATTGCCATCTCAGGGAGTTTTTCCTTGCCACCGTCGTCCTTGGCTTGCTCATCAGGGACAATCTGATCATTTTGATTCATACATTCATAATTGGAACAACAATTAGCCTAATCTGCACATCTTTGGACTGTTGGAGGAAACCGGGGGACCCAGAGGAAACCCATCAAGCACGGGGAGAACATGCAAACTCCATGCACGCAGACCCCGAGGAGGGAATCGATCCTGGACCCTGGAGGCACAAGGCATCAGTGTTAACCACCAAGCCACTGTGCCGTAAACTGTATTAGGATATATGTGTATGAACACTTTGTAAATAAGTGTCCTGGGATGAGCAGAGGGCAGTCTTTAACAGTAATCTGTCAGGCAGTTTTTAACTGGCGGTAAAGCCCCGACACATTAGTTTTTTTGTTGTTGTTTTGAAGAGGGGACTTAATTGCTCTGGCATTCTAGATCTTTGGCAATGACAAGTTTCTGCTTATAAGCAGCGGCTTTTTAATCACACCAGTCCACACAACAGCACAAGACTGACCTTTGATATTTTTCTAATGCAGTGAATACAGCCTAGTATTTTTTTTTTTCTTCGAAATGTCATAGATTATTTTAGAATCTAATTAATTCCGTAAATGACATTAATCCTTCTTTACCTTTCATAATATCACTGGAGAAAGGATGCAGAAAAAAGGTGGATGCAGAACAACTCGGAAACCTGCATCATCCAAATACCACGCATATAATATAACGTTATTCACGCTTTTCTTCTCTCTCAGCTTTCGGAACTTTTATTTTCAGATGAATGTTCCCCTAGTGTAGATGTTAGGGTGATAAATCACTTTGAAACAAACCCATCTTCTTCAACTCCAGATATAACCTGCTCCACAAGTCATGAAACCACAGTACTCTCTCTCTCTCTCTCTCTCTCTTTCCCTTTCTTTTTCTCAGCATATATTTCAACTTGTATAAAATAAGTCTCCTAAAAACTAGGCAAAATAAACTGAAAAAAAAAAAAAAAAATCTCAGGATTTCACCGGAATACATCTTTTCTTTATATGATACTCTGTCATGAATTTTTCAAGAACCCAACCCAAGTGTAGCATATAAGAATATAAAAGTGCATTGTAGTATGCTTACCAAGATCATAGTATCCTCTTTTCTTTTTTTTTTACTTCCTGGATTGCAGAACCTTTCCAATGTTCTGTTTTTATACAATACACGTTCCTTATGAATAGATTTGTGCATCGTTATCCTAGGTACTGTACTGTACCTCAATTTGCTCACCATCTAGTCTTGTATTTACGTTTTTCGCACATGAAATCTCTTGGGCTTTCTACATCTCCAATCTATCTGGTCTTAAACTGTCCTGTTGACTTACACTTATGGATTTAACAATGATGGCTTTGCTAGTGACCCCTGGTTTGGATTGCAGACCCAATGTCCTAGTAAGCAGACTGCGCACTTACTGTACTGTATGCCTGACTGCTTTCAACTCCTGTGTGTAGGATTACTGTAAGATAGCATTTGCTTCAAACTCAAGAATGAGCCTTTATGAACAAACAGAAAACTCATACACGGGCTTCCGCAAGCAAACAAATACACACAAGTTGCATTAAATGACTGTCAAGAAAACTGCTCCATATTTACAGAGCAATTTCCCAGCAAGCATCAGAGGAGGGCACAAAAGTTTTAGAAGCCATATGAAAAAAAATTTTAAAAACTTGGGTGGTTGAGGTAAGTAAACAGAAATACCGAGGCACTTAACATTTAAAGTCGGCCTGTTTCATTTTTTATGAGGCATTCAGAATGCACTAAAGCTCGGGTCACAAAGGATGCAGTCTTTCACGTTGGTCATAGTGGAGACCATGATAAAAAATTCATGACAGTTTGAGTCAGACTGCAAGAGTAGCACACCCTCCATCTGATTGGTACTAAGCAAATGCAGTTTACCATCAAACCAAACTGTAGTGATTGTGTGTGTGCCTGTTATTCATTAACCACTAAAATCAATAATGTATAAAAAGTTTGGAAAATTAAGGGTATGGTATATATATACCAGTCAAACATTTTTTGCACATTTGCACAATAATGTGAATTTATTTTTCTACAGTCACGAACAATACTGGAGATTTCCAAATTATGAAATAACACATATGAAATTAGGTAATTTAGTAACAACAACAACAGTTAGTTGGTCAGCTATTTTGGAATAGTGATGCTGTACTGTAGCTTCCCGCAGCCAGGAGCCTAGAGAGAAAGCTGATTGGACTCCATGGTTGAGGGTTTGATTGTATGCATGGAGTTTGCATGTTCTCCCCGTGCTTGGTGGGTTTCCTCCTGGTACTCCGGTTTCCTCCCACAGTCCAAAGACATGCAGATTAGCCTAATTGGCATTCCCAAAATTGACAAAAGTTTGGCAACCTGTCCAGGGTGTACCCCATCTTGTGCCCAAAATGGGCCCCCAAGAGACTACTTATTGGCCGGATAAGCGGTATAGAAGATGAATGAATGAATGAATAAATTAAATTAATTACACATGAACACAGTATGTATATCTTTATCTTAAATGATCATAGATTTCATACAACCTTGCTTATCTGAATCTCCAGCAACCCACAACTATGTTGCAACAATGTATAACTTAGCATCATTATTATTAATATTAATATTATTATTATTATTATTATTATTATTATTATTATTATTATTTTACTCATAACTGGCTAGCTAATTCTACAAATAATTCATATTTGTATTCCATATAACAAGCTGTCAATAATTAAGTGGTTATGTTTGCAGTGGCACATTATTGCTGTGTTTAGAAGAAAAAACTTCTAAAGTTAAAGATGGATGTTTTTAACGTTCAGTGTCAAGAAACGGTGCAATCTGTAAGACACAATGCTCCTTGAAACTCTGCGTATTTTAAGGATGAGGGATTTGTCAGTCGGTCAATCATGCCAGACAGTCAGTAAGGAAGATAGACTATTCTTGGCGACATGGAATGGCACACAGTAATCATGGCTTGATTTCAACCAGAGCGGCAGTGCCCAAAGCTATCAAGGTAAAGACTCCAATCTGTCTGTCTACACAACTAAATGTTCACACTCACATAGAGCTGGGTACTAAACTAAGGAAGTGGTGGTTTACTGGGTAAGGCACATGACTGCTTACTATTCTTAAATCACTCAATTTATTTTCTATACCTGAAGCCTATCCCAAGGGTCTTGGGGACTTGAACAAGGTGCCAGTCCATCACAGGGCACACACAAACACATTTCGGGAAATTTGGAAATGCCAGTTAGCCTAACCTGCACGTCTCTGGACTGTGGAAGGAAACTGGGTATCCCGGAGGAGACCCACCAAGCACAGGGAGAACATACAAACTCCATACACGGACCCTAAGGCGGGACTCGATCCTGGAGATGTGAGACTCTGTTGGATCTGTTGGACTGACCAACATGCCATGCTTGCATCCTTGCACAACACAATCAACCTTCTTCTTCTCAGGTTTGTTCTTTGCCAGTTGTACTGTAAGGCACTTTGGATTAAATTGTCAGACTAATACTGTTTTCATGTTACCGGGGTGGTACCCTCACGGGTACGCATTTTTTATTTTACTTTTAGTGTGAACGTAAAAATCATTCAAGGTACATAATTGGACCTTAAGTATCATGCTTGCATCTTTGATACAATAAATAAAAGCTTTTCAGGTAAAATATACAGTGGCACATACTCTTCTGATTCATCCTGTCCCATTTGATTATCAAAAGACATCCATGACCTCCAAACATCTGCTCAAGATGGAAATTTCGTCTGTGACAAAAAAACGGGCGGTCTGACACATTTCATAGCAATTTCACATCATATTTCCTCAAGATTACATTTCCCTTCTCCCCAGAAATGTTTTTTCTAATCGCTGCATCACATTTATTCACCCTGTTTGAACCAAACAGCTGGATTGGATTGTTCAGAGAGCATTAAGGCACAGTACATTCAGTCTATACTCAGCGACATCTAGTATACACAGTAGTCACAGGTCTTACCTATACACTGTGGTAGAGCGCTGTCCCAGGCTCTTCTCTCCCCTCTGAGGCATGTCAGCACCTCATTACCCTTTAAGGTATAACCAGGGTCACAGCTGTACGACACTGTGCTTCCTGCGAAGTGACCTTTATCCTCAAGCTTATAGCCGAACTGAGGCATGCCTGGATCCTCACATTTCACCAGATCAAAACCTGAGAAAGAGGGAAATACAGATTCAATTGGCTTTTTACATGAAACATGACCTTTGTTATTATGTGCTAAGATTAAAACCTGTAACAGAAAACGAGAGCGAAATGAAAAAAAAAAAAAAAAAAAAAACTAAATCACTTACAGCAGATCTCAGTCATGCGTGAGTTAATATGCACGCTGCCGCTCCTGAGCCCTCTATTATTCATTCTGACCTGAAGTCGCTACAGTATAGAGCTTAAACAGATGTGCGTAACTACTGTATGGCAAGGAGTACAGTTGAATTGCTGCAACCGTAATAATTAACACAACAGCTTCATGAGAGCATGTATCTGACTGTAGGAGCCTCATCATCATCATCATCATCATCTATAACAATTTATATTGTATACAAGGTCACCGGGAGCCTGGAGCCTATCTCAGGAGACTTGGGGCACGAGGTGGGGTACACCCTGGAAGGATTGCCAATCCAGAGCAGGGCACACACGTATGCACAATCACACGCTCGTTCACAAAGGAAGAGCAATTTGGGAACGCCAATTAGCCTAATCTGCATGTTTTTTGGAATGTAAAAAATTTTTCTTTGAGAATTTGCACTTATTTCTATAGCAATATTTAACACTGTCATTTATAAAATATACTTAACTGGTCCTGGTTTCTTTTCTGGTTGCTTTGCTTGTTTGCTCAAATATCTGCTTGAGGACCAGATGACAATGTTTTGGGTTTTGGAAAATATGAGATTATTTGGCCTGGAGGATAATCAGTGTTTTTTTTTTTTTCTTCTTTTTTTTTCAGAAGACCACTAGCCAAGAAAGACCAAATTGTCCACAATCTGTATGATCACGCATGCCATCCAAATATGGACAATGACTTTGAGATGGACTCAAGGACACTGATCCAAGTGATGGAGAGGAATGTCGAGATGACCATGAACTGGAAAAAAAAGACACTAATTTGATGGTTATGTGGACATCATGGCAACAAAAGTAAGTCATTCAAACACAGAAAAATGGCTCAAGACAGGTATTCCTGGCAGAAAATGGATTTCATCAGTCCCAATGCTGACTTTTCTGGTCAGGATATCGCTAATGATCCCGTCTTCCCCCATACACCCCTGGAGTACTTCTGAAAATTTGTGTCAGAAGACATGATCCACCAGGCTTTTTTCAAAAGAAACAAGAATCACCAGCACAAAGGAAAAGAGCAAATGCCTGGCATGTACCTAAAGATGAGACTAGTTCAAATGTCTGGAGTCCGTCTGTATTGGGAGACAGACCTGTTTCATTTGTGATGTCACAGAACAGATTCCAATTCCTTCTGAGATCGTTACACTTTGTACGACTATTTGCCGGTGTCTGAGATGGGAAAAAGACAAACTCTGAAAACTCAGACCATGGCTTGATGCGTTCAGGGAGATATGTCTGCAGGAGGTACCAGAAGAACACAACTCTGTGGATGAAATGATGATTCGTTTCAGCAGCTTCAAACAAGTCACACCAATGGGGGTTCAAGTCGTAGGTAAGGATGGGAATCTCCGGCACACTCTGCGACTTTGATGTGTATCAAGGCAGTGTGAATGGAATGTGTGCTAGACCTGAACTTGTATTGTCAGGGGATTTTGTGATGAAGCACAAGGTCACAGCTATAAGATCTATGCAGACAACTGTTTCATCTGCATCCCACTGATCGTTAAGCTGCTTGACCATGGAATTCATTACACTGGGACACACATGCCTTCCCAACTGTAACCTTGATGATGAGAAAAGCTTAAAGTTGAAAGGAAGATTTGATGTCTGAGCGACAGCGAACCAGCGCATCTGTGCTGTGAAATGGTACGACAACAGGGAGGTCACACGTTTGTCATTATTTGCTGGCCCAGAACCGGCGGAGAAGATTCGATGCTGGGACAAAGCCACTATGGGAGGTGTGGATTTGTTGGACCAATTTGCAGCAAAGTATGTTTCCTTTGACATTTTCATGCGAAAACAAATAGCTCCGACGCTGCAAAGTGTGTTGGTGTAGCCTTTACCACGCTTTACCAGCAGTGGTAAAGGCTACACCAACACACTTTGCAGTGTGTGCAACACCCGCCTCTTCTTCTCAAAAGACGAGAACTGCCTTAGGGCTATAATAAAATGACATATTACTATTTTACATAGTAAATGTTAACACATGGTAAAAGTTTATCCATTTAAAAATGATGTGTGATTATGATTACTGTATGATTATGAGTGTATAGCTAAATAAGCAACAAATACTCCAAATGGACCCTTAGTTGTCTCAACATTTGTTCAGATAGTGTGAGTTAAACTACTGAAATTCCCCAATGTTTATCAAAAAGTTTTGAGATTTGCGTGTCACAGTTCCAGTTGCTTTCGCTGTACATTATGTCTCAGACGCCTTAAAACATGGTAGAAGAATTCGCTATTGATGGACTGGCTCCTCTGGGGATGAATTCTCAATGCACAATGCCGCAAATGTTGATAACGACGATGGGCATGCACTTGGTCGAGCTGAGTACCTGCCTCGCTGGGTCAGCAGCCTGGGAACGAACGTGGTAGCAACATCATGCATGTTCAAATCAGTATTGCCTGGACTGTTCCATATGACAACGGCTACAACGTTGTGGATTGCTCTCTCACGATCATCATGCACAAGTTGCTGAGTGGTTCCAACATTTTCAGGGCTTGAGTTTGTTGAAGGTCTTCCTGATCTCTGATTGTCTTCCAGCTCTTTAAGGGCGCCAACACGCCACGTAGAACTCCACAAGTGACTCACTGCGGCATTGCCGTAAACTTACCGAATTATGTTAAACGTCTCGGTGTCAGATTTGCCCAGTTTCTCGCAGAATTTCATTCTTTGTTCTAACTTGCTGACGGTGATGAAAAGACGTGGCAACGCACATATCCCTAGTTGCACAGCTCCGGATGTATACAGGAGGATGTCTTTTGGCACACTGACTTATGAAGGTTGGTGCTCCCTACCATCTGTTGGTGTGTTATAAAACTAGTCTCGAAATACCACCTTGAATTACAACATTTGGCTAAACCGTGATGTAAAATTTAAAACCTATTGATTTCTGTATTAGAGGCGTCTTACAACATGTATTTTCAATATTTGTGTCTTTAGTGATGTGATGATGTTAATGCTATTAATGAAATGATAACAGCTATAGTTATTCCCTTACATGCATTCAACAATTAACAAAAAAAAAGAGTTTCCTAAGTCAAGTCAAAGGTAAAATAACAGATTGGACTGATACAAAGCATTGACATTGAGTCCATGTGCAAGTTTATAACGAGTTAAAATGAGCAGATTGTTGTTTTATCCTGAGCTACAGTACAGTATATACAGTATAATGCAGTGATTGTTCTGTAATAATACTACATCCATTCAAATATGTTATTCCAAGATATAGCATTGTTCAAATTAGAGCATTGTATGAAAAAAGGACATAATCCTGACTCTAACCCCTAACCCAGGCACTCACCATTCAGCATCAGTTATAACATTCATCAGCCACAAACATTTTAATCAATTCACTCATTTATAATCATTATATCAGTTATGCATTGTTGGTTAATTCCTAATTAAAGGTTATTGGTTTATTTAACTTAAATGAAAAATAAAAAATAATATGGCTAATGTCTTTGTGTTCATTATAACTAATGCAGTAAATGGTACTCGCAAAAGTTTCATATACAGAGCATTTAACATTTCATCATAGTTGATATGATTAAATATGACTGGATTTGCATAATAATGATTCAAAGCACATCTGCTTTCACTCACTGGTGAAGTGGAGCTCGAAGCCTTTGCTGGTGTTCTCGCTGTTACTGATAAATTCCAGCCACATAGTGCTGGACGTGCTGTTCAGTGTCACCTCCATCAGCTCTGTGCCCGTGTAGACACCGAGCAAACGGGCACGATTACTGCTGCCATCATATACCTGGAAGAAAGACATACAGTTAAGAACAATGTAAAAGAAAATTTTATTTATAGCAAGTAACATCAAATTTAATACAATAAAATATAATAAGTAAAAGAAGAACCCTATGAATCATTTTAAAACTTGTTGTTTTCTTGATAAGCTATAAAAGACATTACATTTCCTCCTTCCATTCAAAACCATGGGGGGGGGGGGGGGTGCAAACTTTTGCACTTTATGTGGAGCGCATACAGACAAGTTTAAAATTGTAAATGCTTCATGATAAATTGCACCCGAAACCCCCAACTTAATTACGCATTCACATCCACACCCAGTCTCACACACACACACACACATACACACACACACTCTACACACACCACCAGCATGTCATCGTCCTCCAGGCGGAAGTCTCGAGCCCGGAGCTGAATGCCTTTGCCAGGCTGGGTCTGGATGGAGTAGATGCACTCGTGATTGTTGCCATAGTAGCCAGGGTAGTTTGGAGACAGGAGGACGCCTTGTTTTCCAGTCACAGAGGAACCGCATTCAGCTGAACACAGGAGAGGTCAAATGATACATGATCTGAACGAATACAACACAAACATGCATGCAGAAAAAAGTCACACTGGAAAAAGGGGCCTGGAATCTGATAGCATTTGCACTGCTTTATTTGAATATGTAAATTATTGTCCACAGTGATTTTAATTCATAGTACATGTTGTTCTTGTTACAACAACTGGTACATAATGAAACATTCTGATTATCTTTTTCCATTAATGTTTAGATAAAGTGTAACATAATGACTTAAAAGGGCACAGAATAATTAATTAAGTCATGCTCTCAATTATTACAACATAACTTTACATAACTTTAAAAACAAATAAACAGAAACCTTTAATTATGCATTACTAAAATGACAGAAATCTTCATATAAAAACAACAGCTTTCTAGGATTAACACCATCAGACATTCTCTAAATAGATAATTATGGAAAATCTTATGCATAACAATTTTCACAAACAGGTTTCCATTTTTCTGTATTTTACATTTAGGCATTTTGCAGACACCCTTATCCAGGGGTTAAGGGCCTTGCTCAAGGGCCCAACAGGGACAATTTGATGGTCGTGGGATTTAAACCTGGGACCTTCCATACTGTAATCCAATACCTTAACTACTGAGCTAACCCTGACCCCTAATTATAGACAAATTAAGCAGCACTACGTCTGTATTGTATGTATCGGTTTGGACAGGAACTTCAGGTGTGTTGTTTGGTTCGTGTGTGAGCATAACTGGGCAATCCACTCACTCACTCATCGTCTATACCGTCTATACTCATCAACAGGGTCACGGGGACCTGGAGCCTATCTCTGGAGACTTGGGGCACGAGGCAGGGTACACCCTGAACAGGGTCCCAATCCATCGCAGAGTAAACACACATTCACACACTATGAGAAATTTGGGAATGGCAATTAGCCTAATCTGCATGTCTTTGGACTGTGGGAGGAAACCAGAGTACCCGGAGGAAACCCACTAAGCACGGGGAGAACATACAAACTCCATGCACATGGAAACGGGAATCAAGCCTGGACCCTGGAGGTGCAAGGTGACAGCGCTAACCACTATACCACTGACTGGCAATCCGACGCATACGAATTACATATCTTTACTCACTAAAGTGGTGATTCTGTTTGAGGGAACATGACAGAAAACATGCAGTTATTTAGTAAATAAAGCAAAATAAAAAGCATGTGACCACCTACCAACACACCTTGGGAGAGGGGAACTCCAGACCCGTCGCCGCCCCCCTAAACACACCACCTTCGCTGGCCCCTCCAACCGGTACCCAGGAAAGCAGGAGAAGAAGAGCGCATCGCCTACGCCAAATTGCAGTCCCTTACGAGTGCTGAAGGGAGGCACGCCTGGATCCTCACATGGCTCTAGATCGTACTCTGGAAAAATTGAAAAGAACAGGCAGTTCACTCACTCGTTAGTTTTTGGTAAGGACTTTATCTTGGTCAGGATTCGCAGGAATCTTGGAAGCGAAGCACAAATGCACTTTGTATGAGATGCCACCCATACATTTTATCCGGGCTTGGGACCCCGCATGGTAGGCAAGAGACCTACCAATGAGCTATCAATGCCCCACAATTACATTAAGGCAACTTTTAGTAAATAACTTATCTCTCCTCTTCTGCTC
Organism: Clariallabes teugelsi; assembly: GCA_030014215.1. Taxonomy (NCBI): domain Eukaryota; kingdom Metazoa; phylum Chordata; class Actinopteri; order Siluriformes; family Clariidae; genus Clariallabes; species Clariallabes teugelsi. The sequence goes on along the minus strand of JAQMYG010000023.1, from coordinate 24,488,359 downwards.
TTCCCTCTCCTGTTCTCTCTCC
>JAQMYG010000023.1:24376845-24391768 GCA_030014215.1 Clariallabes teugelsi | reverse complement strand
TTTGCCATCTCCACATCATTGCATTCAGTTTTTATTCACAATTTGTTAAGTGTCCCAACTTTTTTGGAATCCGGTTTATATTATTATTATTTTTGCATAAGTTTTGTCACAGCTACTAAATCAGTTAAAACAGCAATTCTGGGCAAATAAAAGGTTCCTGGTGTTAAGTCTTTTAAATAAAACAAATTTTTTTGTTTTTTACAATTCATCATATGTCTCTCCTTACCGGTTTCAGTTTTGCGGCATTAGTTAAATACAGGGACTTATCATGCATCATCATCCATGAGTGCTGGGAAAACTCAGTTCTTTTTGGCTTTTTGATGGCAGCAATTATTTTACCCAGCCATGGTTTTGCTTCCCTTTTTTTTTTTTATTTTGCTATGAAACATGGTTATTTACTGTTGCTCTATAGGACATATATTAATTTTCTCAACAAATGCTATACACAACTTCATGTGCCTGGGAGATATTATTTGCTGATTCAAAAATGAGATTTATATAGATTATATAGCCTAATAACAGAATATCTGGCTCCACTTAGGTCAACAATACTTAAATAGGCTTAGGTGGAATACTTTTAACATAATAAAGACCCTATATATATATATATACACCCAACAGGACAAAAATGGTAAAAGTTTGCAAAAATGCTTTTGACATGCTCAATTATTAAGAAATAATCATAATCATAATAATAATAATAATAATAATAGAAGAAGAAGAAGTTAGACTTAAAAAAACCTTTGTGCTTAAAAATGAACATTGTTAAAATGACACTTTTGTTTCTGCTTAAAATACAAGCCATTACATACTGTATGTTTCCATTTTGTAATTTCAGGGTGACTACATATTAATTCCATGCTGCAGAATATCATACATTGTACTTTTTTTTTTTTTGTATTATTAAGCTATGTTGTGTATGAGCCGTATTGTGAGCAGTCTTGTGCAATGCTGACTCAAAAAGAAATGTTGCTTTCTGGATAAAGATATTGAGCTGTGACCAGTGGTACTCAATGACAGGTAGAAAGAAAGAGATGCACTGATACACAAGCAGAAAATCAAGATATAGCAAGCTGGTGCAGCAGGTAGTGTTGTTGATATCCGGCTTATTTAAAATTCTTGTATCATTCATAAATAATGGCATCCACAGAGGAAGTGAACAGCTGAAATATTGTTTCCCTTGTTCTATCACTTCCTGATTGATATTTCACAAAATAAACAACAAACAATTAATAAACAAAATATATTTGAAAATAATTTGTGCCTGAGCAAGGTGTTTCATGGAGGCAAATTTGCATTTATGGGAGGGGTTACAATGTATACGTAACATATACAATGTAAAACCAGTAGTAAATGTACTGCAGCAGTCATGAATAGAAGGAAAATCATATTAGTTGTGAAATGTCAGCCAAAACAGAAACAGCAGTGTTTGCATGATGATGCTGTTGTATAGCGAAGATAGTGAGTTTGGCTTAGTTAAACAGTGTATCCTTACACTACAAGTAATGCTTGTGGGAATAAAAAAAAAAAAAAAAAAACAATTAACGCTGAGAGGCTTTATATTCACGTAGTGTCCTTGTTTGTCATTATACGGGACAAAAGCTGCACAACGGTAAACATGCTTACACAAACACTTACATTAGGCAGCCATACATTCAATCCATAACCACGGTATATTGTACTGTAGCGTGGGCCTGTTGCTGTGTAAGCAGTGCTTGTGGAGCTAAATGGACCAAAGAGGCCAGTAGAGAACGTACAAGGCCAGAATCAATACTGTAACTTCACAGCTCACCTTCACACCATGAGTCAATGATTATCTGCTCCACAAATCTTAAATTATTTGCATGCACAAATGGGCTGCGCTGATCATCTTAGCATATAGATAAACCAATTCTTATTATTGCACTGATAGATTGCAATTCTTATTATTGCCTTGATATACATCAAAATATGGCACCAAATTACCGATCGCAGTAAAGAAACTGCTAAGTTATCCAGATGCAGTCATAGCAACTGATGCTGACAGTGCACCACACTCTGGGTAGTTTTTAGAACAAGTACATGCCGGTTTGCTACACTCAAGGTCCAGCTAAGCAAAGTTCATTCATGCAATTTTGATGGATAGCGTGGTGTGAATTGAGACAGTAAGGCGAAGCAGGTCTAAATAAAACCTGACTTACACAACGAGACTTTGAGGAGTGCCTCGGGGTAAAGAGAAAGACAGCTATTGATTTCGCAATGTCCTGGATGAGAGGGCAAAATATAATTTCAAGCCTAAGTCTGCTGCTTCAGCAGATGATGAAAAGAGAAAGTGATGGAGAAAGTGGAAGCGATGGAAAATGTAGGGGCTAGAGAGCAACTGGACACAACTTCTTGCAAATAATTCTCCATGCAAGATTCATAGCCATCCATTCCACTTGAACATATGTACATATGTCCAATACAATGTTTTCTAGCATGGTAGCAGATGTCAATATTTGGAGGTTGTCACTAACAATATTACATCAACAAAAAATGTTCAACAGCCCAATATACTGGACATCCTGTCAGCTGTTACCACATTACTGCTGAAGACCTTCTCTAGAGTGCAAAAAAGAAATCTTTGGAGATTGGACAAATGGACAAATCCCTGACAATAACCACACTGAACACTTTTAGGATAAACTGGAATGCTGACTGTGTGCCAGGCCTTCTCGTCTGACATCACTACCTGACCTCACTAATGCTCTTGTGCTTGAATGGGCAAATTCTCCAAAATCTAGTGGAAAGCCTTCCCAGAAGAGTAGAGGTTATTATAACAGATTATTATAAAGGGCAGGAATGGGATGTTCAACAAAGATGTAGGGGAGAGAGAAGTCATGTGCCTACGTATAGTACTGTACTTATGTCCAAATTGGGTGTCTGTTGTTGGCCACAGGCTTCAAGATCTTAAAGGTTGCACTCTGACTGGATCATCACTATTCCGTGTATATACACGTTTATGTTCTGGTGAATTGGCCAACGATTTCTGGAAAACGATGTGATTGGTCATCTTCAGTGTCAATCAAATGGTGCCAGTCTATACAAAAGTGTTAAAGTGTTAACTGGTTTTTAGCCATGAAATGTACCATACTTCCTAACAACAACAACAACAACAACAACAACTAGAGGACTTTTGAGACTGGGCAGTATCGGTCATGAGTTGAATCAGACCTGAAGCCAAACACACTCAGGTGTACTAACAACTGTTAATTACATTAGCTCTACATTAGCCATGTTACCAGCATGGATGGAAGTAGTAGATCGGTAGGGTCCGCAGTGATAATGGTATGTCATCTTAAACTTGTCTTGAATTAACTACAGTTAGTTAGCTAATGCTAGTCTAAAGCAGAATATGTCAAGACATAAGGATAAATGTATTAAATTCACAGGACTATTCATCACCTCCATGGTGTATTCTCCTCACCTTCTGGCTACACAGTAGTGTTAAGATTTTAAGACTACTTTCATCCCTGTTAATTACACTAACTGTTGGCTTCCAGCTTAAGACTAGTTCTATCAGTCACGATTAGTGTCTATGATCGCATCAGTACAACAGTACACTCTCTCTCTCTCTCTCTCATGTGATATTGCTTAAATATTAGATCTGTGCGTCATGTCCTGTAGCAAGGGCATAACATAATTATCTTGTACATTTTTCCTGAAGCTTTTTCAGTCTAAAAGCTAATTATGGCACTGTTTTTGGCTGTTCACATGTACATGAATTCCTACAGGTAAAAATACTGTAATTAGAGGACTGCTCCTACTCTAATTACAGTATTCAGCCATAACATTAAACCCACTGACCGAGTGATGTGAATACCGATGATTATCTAGTTACAATGGCAGCGATATTAGGCAGAATATATTAGACAGCAAGCGACTTTGACAAAGACCAAATTGTGAAGGCTAAACGACTGGGTCAGAGCATTTCCAAATGTCAGGTGTGTGCTGTTCCTAGTATGTAGTAATTAGTACTGACCAAGAACACATGGAAAGACAACCTGTGACAGGGTCGTGGACATCCAAAGCTCAATGATGTGCATGGGGCTGAGCTGTCTGATACAATCCCACAGAAGAGTTACTGTAACACAAATTGCTTAAAAAAAAGTTCATTATGGATATGACAGAAAGGGGACAGAACACAGACTAGTCTGAGTGTCCATGCTGACCCCTGTCCACTGCTAAAAGAAGCATGTGGTCATCAGTACCAAGTGCAGTACCAAGGAGCAGTGGAAGGTGGACTAGTCTGATGAATAACCTTTAGAAGAAGGCAAGTCAGCAGATGCAGTGGGGTGCTCTGGGAAATGTTCTGATGGGAAACCTTGGGTTCTGTGGATCTTACTTTGACTCATACCACCTACCTTAACATTCCTGTCAGGAAGTGGCGTCTTTCACCAGGACAGTGTACCCTGCCACATTGCAAAAATCGTTCAGAAATGGTTCAAGGTGTTGGCTTGGCCCCCAGATTTCCCAGATGTCAAGCAGATTGGGCATCTGTGGGATGTCCTGAACATACAGTACAGGTTTAATACCTGGAGGCCCACTTTGCAACTTACAGGACTTAAAGGATCTATTGCCAGATACCACAGCCCTCTTGCAGAGTCCATGCTTCAATGTGTCAAAACAGGTTTTTTTTTTTTCTTTCCATAATGGACACCTACACACTGAATGGTGTACATTAGGTGTACACACAGAGGCATAAACATAATGTAATATATTCTCAACAAGGTCTATTTTGAAGGACAGAATGCAGCACTCACATAAAAATTTTTTTTTTTAATCTGCAAAAATGTACTCGCTCTGTGTAGCTTATCACTGACTATGTCTTTTTTTGCTGTAATTGACATCTAGAAAACGGGAATTAAATGAAGTTCAATGATAAAAAATAAAAGTCTATTACATCCACGCGAAATGAATGCCATGGTTTCGCTCTTCAGCTCTTATTATTCAGTTAACCTCTGCTGTTGCCCTTAATTTCAGAGCTGTCGTGTTAACCTGAAACACACCAATTCACTTTGCTCAATCTAGAATTTATATAATGATAATGGGAGAGTCAGAACACTATGTAACGTCTTCTCCAGCACCTATCAAAGATTCTCACTGGTGTTAAGGTCTCGACATTTTGGGGACCGATCCATGTGTGAAAATGATGTCTCATGCTCCTTGAACCAATCTTTCACAATTTGAGCCTGATAAATCCTGTCATTATCATATTGGAATAAGCCTGAGCTATTCGGGAGGAAAAATCATTCAAAACATTGCTGAATCTAAAACTGACCAACAGAAGCAACCCCAGATCATAACGCTGCCCCAACTCTATTGTACAGTAGGTACTAGGCATGATTTGTGCATCATACTGTACATATGCCTGTCTTCTTAACATGATGTGCCCATAGTGTGCAAATGAGTGTGTGAATGTACAGTATGTGTGTTCCCTGCCATGGATTGGCAGCCCATCCAGGGTGTACTCCACTTTGTGCCCTAAGTCTCCTTGGATAGGCTCCTGTATTATTTACAGGACTAAGCGCTATAGACGATGACTGACTGAGTGAGTGAGTGATTCCACCAAACTTTATCAAATCTTTTTTTTTTCCGACCACATTGTTTTCCCCTATCCCTCCAGGTTTTAATAATGCATCACACATTTCTTGTTGTTTCAACAATCTCTTTAGCTGTTTTCTTTGCTTGACGTAGGCCAATAATTTGACCACTCTGAAACTGTGTCATGAACATCAGAACGCACATCATTTTAAACTCCAAAATGAGGTACATAATAATGAGTGTGGTGATGTCTTATTATCAGTCTTGACAGTCGTAAGCTACAGTACATAATCGTTCTTTATTCACACAAGCATTCAAACAAGACATGTGCATTTCGGATCCTTTGACGGCCGCCAGGATTTAATATCTGAAGGGTTGTCTCAGGTCTCCAAATATATACTGTACACTGCTATATCATAAGCTATAATATTATGACCACTGACAGGTTATGAATAGCATTGATTATCTCATTACAGTGTCACTTGGAAGTTGGTGGGATATAATAAGCAGCGAAGGAACATTTCGTCTCTGAAGTTGATGTGTTGGAGGAAGCAAAAGTTGGCAAGCTTAAGGATTTGAGAACGACTTTGACAAGGGCCAGATCATGATGGCTAGACGACTATGTCAGTGTACCTACTAAACTGCAGCTCTTGTTGAATGACCTATTAAATGCGACAAGCTATAAACTGGCGACAAAGTCATGGGCGGGTAAGGCTCAGACCGGTCTGGGCCACCACTTTATGGAAACAGTATTCCCTGATGCCTCTTTCAGCCTTTAATGTGCCTTGACACACTGCAAAAATGGTTCAACAATAGTCTGAGGAACTCAACAACGAGTTCAAGGTCTTGACTTGGCCACCCAATTTCCCTGATCTCGGTCCAAATGAGCACCTGTGGGAAATATTGGAAAACAAGTCTGATCCATGGAGGCTCCACCTAGCAAAAGACTTAAAGGGTCTGCTATTGAAGCCTTGGTGCCGGATTCGACAGCATGATTTTAGAGGTCTAGCGGCGTCCATGCCTTGATGGGTCAGGGTTGTTAAAGGGCCTACTTAATATTACAGTAGGTGGGTGGTCATAATGTTATGGCTGATTGATGCACTTAAATGGTTATAGGTATTATACTACAGTAGACCTTATGTTAGCACAGAGTTTGCTTATGTGATTACTAATTTTAAGTGAACTGCAATGAGACACAAAGTTTCCAGTGGACTTATAGGCTTGCAATAGACTTGTTTTTTTAAAATAATGTGGCAAGAAATATGCAATCCAATACACAAGAAAATATAGTAATAATTGGATTAAAAAGAGAAACTGCACTGATATAGAGAAGTAGAGAATTATATATAATATTATGACTCATGGAGACATCAACATATGAAATATTTTCCATTGGTTGTCCATTCTCTATGCAACTTTTTTTTTTTTTTTCACCATTTCTCTTGGCTTAGCTTTATCCCATTTTATAAATGAAGAGTCTGAAGTGGTATAGAACAGGAATCTGCACTCACAGCAAATGACTTTGGAATGAAACTCTTTCATCAGATAATTAGGGAGGGCAGAGCGCATCCAGATGTTTTATGGCATCTCAATAAGCAGGGCAGTGAATGAGAGCGAGAGAAGGGGTGGGGAGGGGTAGAGCTTGATAGATTGGATGAGTCATAGACAGAGTATAAGAAAGGGGAGCGAGCAAGGAGAACGAAAGTGACAGAGAGACAGTAGCAAAGAGTGTGTCCAAAAGAAGCAGAAGCCAGGTGTCTTGATGCCTTTCTGCCTGTGTTGTCATAATGGAGCATCTTAGCATGCATAGTCTGGATAGCTACGGCTATAAAGAAACGGTTTGAAACCGATTTCAAAAACAGCAGAAATCACTACGTTCCCAAAATACCGGCATATGCTAACAGGTACTACCTTTGAAGCATCTGTTAGACTGCATTGAATATTGTAGGAGAAAATATTCCGTGACTATACTGGTGAGGATTATTGACACACTGTGTATAACAGGGAAGCCTTTTATCTCAGAAAGCAGCATTCCATGCAGACATTCAATTTGGTCATCAATGTGTGCCTTCCTACTTCCAAGTGCAGATAGAGATGCCAGTATTTGTTACATTTCGGACACACAATGCAATAGACATTGAGAGAGACAAAGAGAGACAGAAAAAAAGACAAATGTGACCATGTTAAGGCCAGGTTTTACATAACTTGTGATGGTAAAAGCGGTAAAAAAAAAAAAAAAACATCAAGCGACTTTAGCAACAGGGCGAATAGCATAATGGAATTAATTACTTTATTAGAGAAATAAACTAATGATGACATTGGTCTGTTTAGTAGCTTATTTATCACCACTTGAATAAGCTGTTAATATTCTTAACAATTTTTTAATTATATTTCATACTAACATTGTGGTAGTAATTTCTGCATTTCTGCTTGGCTAGGATTATAGGCAAATGTGGTTGGTAAAAAATTTAATTGCTGTTTACAATGTTCATATGTTTATATATATATATATATATAGCTTGAGTCTATTTGAGGAGACTTAGGACACGAGGTGGGGTACCCCCTGGATGGGGTGCCAATCCATCCAGTCAATTTTTGGACTGTGGGAGGGAACTGGAGTATCTGGAGGAAACCCACCAAGCACGGGGAGATAATGCACACAGATCCGAGGCGGGAATCGAACCCTCAACCCTGGAGGCATGATAGTTAGAGAAATAAAAGACTTTTTAAAAACATTTCTTATTGATATTAACTCCCTCAAACCGCCAAGACTTTCTCTCTCATGTTAACTGCTAGAATAAAATGGTTGCTTTAAAACATATGAAAGATTTTTTTTGTTGTTGCCCTCTTAACTTTTGGGTAAGTTGAGTATGACTAATCTGTACAATTAGTATAAAAGACATCTACTCATTTATGTAAGTGTAAAACCTCTGACCTTCTGACCTAGACTATTGACTATGTGATACTGATATTTGTACCATTTTTAAAGAGAAAGTTCTATGTTGAAAAAAAGGAAAAAAAATAGACAGACATGCCTACTTTTTTATAATCCAGTCAAATTCCATGGTATCAACCATACACTATGTTTCCCCATTAAAATTCATTACATTGTAAGAGAAAATGCATTCAAGAGCCCTAAACAATCATCTTCTGCAGATGTAATCTTTAGACATGTGATTATACTTCACAATGCAGAGGAAGGTTTTTGACTGATGGATAATATCATGAAATGACAGCTGTATGGAGAAACAGGATCAGGTCAATAACAATAACGATAAAAGAAGAAGCGCACGTAAGACAGAGAACAGGAAGTAGTTTGTCAGCAGCCAATAACGGTGCCAGAGGCGAATGAGGAGCGATAAAGATGTTCTCAGAGGAACATGGAGATGAATGAGTATACAGTACTGAGCTCTGATGGTATGTGACATTTCCTTGGCGATCTAGAACAAATGAGCTGGCGTGTCAGATGTTCGGTAAACACTATAAATTCTATATGATTAAAGACAATAGATAATCAGTTTGATATGAACATATATAAGTTTGGTTTTATTTAATTGAATTGAATTTAATCATCTTGGCTGGAGTTAACCGTGAAGAAGTAAAAGCTCAATACAGATTCCAAGCCTAGAAGGGCATCTGATGAAAAAAAGCCTGTACCAAATCAAATATGCAGATCGGATGATCCCCGGTGGTGACCCCTAACTGAAGCAGCCAAAATAACTACAAGAAGAAGAAGAACAATAACTTCTTGGCTGGAGATAATCACTAGATACTATTCACCATGCTTCAAAGCAAATCCAACACTAAAAACAAACAGTGCATCCAACTGCTCAATCAAAAGACAAAGAGAAAAAATAGGACCACTGACAATATTGCTTGTGCATTTTCACTACAGAGGAGTCTAGTGCCTCAAGATTATTACCTTCCCTCCATCCTGATACATTAGAAAGAGTAGAATAGGATCTTACGACAAAGATGGTTTGTCTTGGAAACCAAAATAAAAGGTAAGAAAATACTCAAGGGCTTTTGTAGTTCATTTGCTCAAATGTGAGCAGCTCCATCTCAGTGGAGTTGAAAAAGTCATAAATGTCAGAATAACATCTGCAACGGTGGTAAAATGTTGAAATTATAAGCCTTTATTAAAAAGAAGCCTCCTCTGCATTCACTCCTGAAAGCAATTTTTTTCCCCCTCATGTTTAAAGACATCTCAGTGAATTTTCTCAGCAAAATGAATTTGCCAGCGACTTACACTCACAGTGATACAATTAGGAGCAATCTTTCTTTTCCTTCTTTTTATAACGCCCTCTTAGGAAATACCTTCCCTGACAATAACCTTTGCTCAAAGATTTCAAAATGTGTCAAGGATTATTACTCCTACACATGAACTCTGAGACAAGCAGCTAACACATTGTTGCCGTGTCTTCATTCCGTGCTCGTTCAGATTTTTAATTTATGAAAAACCTTTACTGCAGTGCGAAAAAAATTAACCAGTAAATGTTAAGAAAGAAAAAAAAAAACACAAATCCAAATAAATCAATTTAACAGAAAAAGTGTTAAGACTGCTGATAAAAATCGTCACTGAGCATGATGTTACCACCACCGTGTTTCATAGTGTGGTGGTTGTTGTTCTTGGTGTGATGTCGACAAATGTAGCCATAGTTCACGTATTATCTGAGGAGAGAACCTCTTCTTTGAGTTTTGAGTCCTCTCAAAACTCTTCCGTATGACCGACTTTGGTTCTCCTTTGAACACTTTCTCTCAGTTATGCCCTGGATTTATTTAGTCCGTAAGAGCTCTTTGAAAAGATTTTGAAAAGTTAACTGTATTTGCACTGCTTGATGCTTTCTCTAGGCTTTTTATGACCAGCAGTACGATTACTAGTCATTACCTGTGTAAAAGCGATTTCAGCATAAGTTCAGCTTTAGACCTACTGGGAAAGCAGGGACAATTTCTTTATTTACAGATGTTAATATTTTTTTATGTGTGTGTCAAAGATGCTGTCTTTCTCCTCCAGATCCAAATAACTAGAACCTAATCAAAAAAGTTAATAGTAGCAGAACTGGCTTGATCATTTTAATGCCAACTAAGATGGACACCTCGGTTGACTCTTTTTTTTTTTTAAAGGTTTCACATGTACTGTAACACTATGTTTAGACATTTTACAAACCCAGGGACTGTTTACTTGCTTCTAAAATGGCTACAATGATGTACGGGTTCTTATATTATAATTATAACCGCAGCTGTCTATACACACACATACACACACACTATTGGCTTACTTTAGAAAACGGGCAAAACAATCAAAAACATTAAACTGGCTCTACATCCCAGTAAATTACATTCCTCATGAACTAATTAATAGATTTAAATTATAAGTTAATCGGCCATGATCTGGCATGAGCAGTGAGCTCTCGCTTCTATGTATGTATGTACAGTATATTCACATTTTGTTTCATTTAATTTAGATGATATTTTCCCCTCTGCACACTCCAGAGCATTTGAAGGTCGAATTACCCTGTCATCCTATTACTCTCTATCCTTCTCTCTGCCTGCTTTCTCTCTCAGCTAATTGTGTGCTTAATTAAAGGCCCTGCTGTGACCCCATGTGTGATGACAGCGAGAAGACAGGAGGGATAAGGGAAAGGATATAAGGAGTTCAGAACTACTGAGATCTGTCAATCTCAGTAAGTGGTCTCCCTCGACTGTATGCAATGTGTGTGCGTGTGTGAGTGTGCATGTTTACATATGCATATGTTAGACAATGTTAAAAAAAAAAAAGCTAATATTCTCTTGGTATACATCAGAAAGTGGACATTAGTGGCAGGTCCAGGACATTACAATCAACAGATTTACTGTTTATTTTAACATTAATACAACACTTCCTAAAAAAGTTGGACTAATTTGAGTGAGCTCTGTGGTTTTTAAGGTTCTATATGAATAAAGTCATGACTTAAAGGGGATTGGTGGCTCAGACGACTAAGGCTCTAGGTTGTTGATTTGGGGATCTGAGGATTTGGGTTTGAGCCCCCTGTCGATGGTTGAGGGGGAGAGGGAAGCTTAGATTCACACACACACACATACACAGCTTTTTTCTTTTTAAAGGTAAAGTGCAGGTTAATTTGTTTTATTTTTACTTAATATTTTGTGTTAATTATTTTTATGTATTTATTTTTGGGGGCTGTGGAACGAATAATTTGAGTTTCCATCATTTCTTATGGGAAAATTCGATTTGGTTTACGAATGTTTTGGAATATGAGCCCACTTCCGGAACGAATTATGCTCGTATTCCAAGGTTCCACTGTACTTTTTACGGAAAAAGGACTAGAAGGACACATACAAGTTTTAAGGTGCAGCCAATACTTTCAAATATACCGTACATATTCAGTAACTTAAATAGAAGAATTTCTGCTGGCCAAGTAAATTTATTTGTAGGCAAGTATCACCTAAGACTTTAAATCCCCCTGAAAATCGAAGATATTTTTCCAAAAAAAGAGAGGTTTTATCTCTGGTCAGCCGAAAATCCTCATCGTTGTGCTCAGAACCACCTGAACATATTTCATACTCTACCTAGTTGGCAAGATCAGTTCCAAATATTCCATCATTTCTATTCCCCGTTTTCTCTCTGTCATCTCATACAACTCAATCTGAACTCATTTACTAATCGGTCTCTTTCCCTGAAACCGTCCCGTCAGTCACTTACTGTACTCATGTGCACCTGTGGGTACCTGTCTTTCTGTTAGAAGTTCTGTCTCAGGTTTCAGTAAGTCTGACTAAAACCAAACTTTTAAAGTAAATGCAAACACGTTAGTCCAGCTGAAATTGTACTAAATTGAACTTCTAAAACACAGGCACAGTGGCTTAGTGGTTAGCAATGTTGCCTTGCACCTCCAGGATCTGGGTTCGATTTTGACTCGGGGTCTGTGTGCATGGAGTTTGCATGTTCTCCCTGCGCTTGGTGGGTTTCCTCCGGGTACTCTGGCTACACAGTCTTAAGACATGCAGATTAGGCTAATTGGCTTTCCCAAATTGCCCATAGTGTGTGATGAGAGTGTGTGTAGGTGTGTAAGCTACAGTCCATTACTCCGGTCTAGTCCATCATGTAACAGGATACAGAAGTCAGCCTACAGTAGGTGCTCTGCACATGCTCCAAAGTTCCTGCCCTGGTCTTCGACCCGGTAGTCAAACAAAATGCAGGCGAGACTGCTAACAATAGAGAAGTGTTGCTGTCTTTGGATAACAGCATAACCACAAGGGACAGTGAGCATCTCATTTGTACAAAAAGTAAAGAGTACAGCATGTACAAAGCTGTAAAGTTGTCCACGTTTTACTGCTTGACATGCTACAAGTTTGTCCATTGGTTTGTTGACGTAATGGAGGTCCACCGGGAATACAATACTAACAAGCTGAAAGGGGTCAGACATGCTTTAGTCAATAAATCAATTCCCCTGCAGTGCTTATAAAATGGGGCAAGGGCAATATTCCAATTAAATGCCCTAGTCAAGATACAACCATTCTTAGACTTAACTGTGAATAAATATACTGAGCATCTATTGGCAAAAGCTTTCAGTTTAGCTCAGCATAACATATCAAGGACTAACAGGATTCAAAACAAGCTCAACATATCATTAAAAGGCACAATGAATAGGACATACAGAAAGTAATGCAGGTTTGAAATGCAGTGCCTTACATAAGGATTCGTCCCACTTTTACAAATGTTTAATGCTACAACCTAGAACTAGATTCACTTTACTTAATAGATTTTATAAGCATTTAATTAAAAATGTCTAACGTTTTAAAGCATGTGACAAAGACTAAAGAAACAAATAAGTGGACATTAATTGGTTGGATGCATATTGACCCCTTGGGTCAATATCCATCTTTGCTGGCAATTATCAAATCTTCTGCAATATGTCTCCATCAGCTTTGCACATTGACATCTTCATATTTTTATCCATTCTTACAGTATTAGCAGAATTTCTCAAGATCTGGCAGATTGGTTCCAGACCATTGGTTATTTATCTGAATGAGGTCTGGGCTTTGACTGGTCCTTTCTAACACACTTAGATTGTTGTGTTTAAACCACTCGAATAAAGCATTGGCAGTATGCTCAAGATCATGGTCCTATTGGAAACTGAACCTTCACCCCAATCTCTTGTCTATTCCAGACATGTTTCCCTCTTGAATTGCCTTGTATTTGGGTTCATCCTTCCTTTGCACTCGACTGGAAACAATTTCCCAGTTCCTACGTACTAATAAGAAGCACACTGACAATGCTGCTATCACAATAGATTACTGTGACAACGATCTTCTCACATTGCTGAAAAATTATGATTAAGATTGTACCTTACAGCACATTGAATTATTCTAATTTTTTTCATACATTTCTGTTAGGAAGTTAGAGTCAGAGCACAGGTGAGTCAGGATACAGTTCTCCTGGAGCAGATAGAGGTAAAGGGCTTGCTCAAGGGCTTAACATTTGTGCTAAGGCTTGAACCCTAAGTCATATCTATCCTCCCACCATTTCATTAAGCCCAGCTTTGTGGATAGTCTGGTTGTACTGGTGTCCTATGATGTCCTGTTGCTGTGATCGGTTTCTTTCTTCTGATCTGTGGAATCTCTTCAATTCCAGAGATATTTTTGACCTTTTTTGATCTTTCGCTGAATAATGTCCTCCTTACGAATTCAGGGACTTTTGCTGGACAGTGTCCTCTAGGCAGAGTCACAGTTGTGCCATATTTTTTTAAACATTTTAACTTTGATTGATACATCTCCAGAACTGTGTCACAGAATAATTAGTTCTGTATAGTTGGGCCTGCATAACTGTAGAGATACTTCAGTAAATATTGAGTTGATATTACAAAGATGAAATCTGTTTGATTTAATGTCAGCTGTCCCGTCTTTTGACTATAGTCTGGTTTGTTCCCATTCTCCCACATTGTTACTCTACTTCTGGAACAGTCATTCCCGTGCAGACACTGCCTTATCCTTGACTGGGTCATGATAGATCAATTGTCTTGCCAAGCAGCACTTGGACTAAGGCAATATTTTACATACATTTACACACTCATTCATATCTAGTGACAACTTTGTAGCCAGACCACATATTTCATGTTTATTGAATGTGGAAAAAAATTTGTATAAGCATGAGGGAACCTACATATAGGAGACATGGGAAAAGCATGCTACCCCTTGCCTTCCACTGACAATGCAAATGATTTCAACTTTAACATCAAATTAACAATTATCTACAGTAATACATTATTGTGAGGTCTATTTCTGCATTTACTTTTTTTGGTCATACATTTCTGTTTTCATTCAGTGTTCCAACATTGGAAACCAGATACAGTGGAACCTCGGATTA
>JAQMYG010000023.1:24341543-24352916 GCA_030014215.1 Clariallabes teugelsi | reverse complement strand
GGTTCACCATCCACGCTACATTGGGCTAACCGCTAAAGCTACGTCTTCTGGTCCTTCAGGTTAGTACATCCGTGACACATATACTGTATCAGATGGAGAATAACCCAAAACTTACAGTAAAAGCTACCCAAGAGTTTCTTAAGGCAAAGAAATGGGAAAGTCTTTACTGTCCAAGTCAGTTACCTGATTTCAACCAATGCTTTTCACATACTGAAGACCAGATGTGGGTAAAGTACACAAATCCAGTATTTGAGTAAAAGTAGAAAGGCAAATATTTCTCAAGTAAAAGAGGTCCATGAGTAAAAGTACTGTATAGAAGCACTTAGTTAATAAAATACTTAAGTATCACATTTACATTGCTTGTATAAGCCCACAGTAGCCTTTATCTTAACAAAAACTCTCTTTCTCTCGCTCTCTCTGCTTCCCGATGGTGACCCTGTTTTCATCACTGTCTACAATTCGCTCTGCTTCTGCTTCTGATTCCTGCATGAAATACACTACACCACTGCGGTTAGGTAACACAAAGCCATGCAGAAAATTAGTTATAAGTAAAAGTACAGTTATTTGCTGTACTTTTGAGCAGAGTTAAAGTTAAGAGTACCCTCTAATAAAATCACTCAAGTACAGCTATGTGAAATGTGTACTTGAATACAGTAAGAGTACATGTACTCAGTTACCTCCCTGACTACTTAACTGAAGGCAAAAAGACGCACAAACAAGCAACAGCTGAAGGCGGCTGCTGTAAAGGCCGGGCATGGCATGTCCATGTGTTCCAGACTTCATTGACTGCAAAATATTTACATTCAATCAATTAAAATGCAATCCTTAGTAAGTAATAATTAACAATAATAAAAAGTTACTGAGTAATAATGCTACGTTGTTCCATTATTTATGAGGCCCCCCCGCCGGGATACACATGGCTGTAATTCCTGAATGTCTGAGTATACTCTTAAACTAAATATATGAATAAAGGGTTCACAAACACATTATGGTTTAATAAATCATGGTTTTGATGGTATTATCAGCAATATTTGTGGTTACTTCTTCATAAGCACAGAAACGGAATCTCAATTTACTACCTCACCACGTTCAACTGCTGTTGCGGCCAAAATGGAAACATTTTTAATTATATTTCTGACGTGATATTTTGGTATCAAATCTTCCAGCGCTGTCATATAAACTTTGTGTGTGTGTATGTGTGTGTCTGTGTGTGTGTGTGTGTGTGTGTGTGTGTGTGTTCGTGTGTGCTCGTGCACGTATGCGTGTTTGTGTGTCTGGAAAGATTGCTGGGAGGCAGGAACAGTAAGCTACCCTATGTGGCCGTGTGAAATCAGTCCATGCCTAACAGGGTTCAAAGCCCAAATCAGAGTTAGCGGCTCCTAAATTGCACACAACGGCTGTCATGCATGAGATGAATCTTAAACGGGAAGTGGGTCAGATAAGGTTAGGAGCCAAGTTATTCAATAGAATATCAGAAAAAGCAAAATGAGAAATTTGGGAGGCAGAGAAAAGCTTGGGGCCTTCTGGTCAGGAAAAAAAAAAAACAAGTTAATGAAATTCTTTTGAAAAAGATTGTGCTGGCAGACAAAAAAGCTGAATGACTGCGAACTGGAGGATCTGCAAAGAAATACAAAATCTGTGAAGATCTGTGGTTATATTCCATTTCCCTGTCAATTCTATGCTGATATTTTATGCTGGTCCCATTTGCTTAAACCTTGAACCATCCACCACCGCTTTCAACGAGATAATGCATTGCAGCAGGAGTGGATAACAAACCTACAAAGGTCATGTGTGCACCTGTGGAGAGATCACAGCAGAGACATTTCTCTTCCACACATCTGTCCCCTGCAGCTGCTACAGTCTCCTCTTGCTTCTAGTGCCACTGTATTGCCCCACAGAGAAAGTAAAAAACAAAGCACATGCAGCATGTTGACGTTATGCACCATGTCCCTCTGAGCTAAACATCTCAATCTCATCCTTGAGCTTTATACCGGATTTCAGGGATGATCCAGAAGAACAAATGTCGTAAACAAGTTAGACCGCTGAGCCGAGAGGAAGCACCTGATGCGCAATGAGATCTACTCATGAGTTATGAAAATGTAACATATTTCACAAAGCGATACATACAATTCCAATCTATAAAACCACGTGTTCATTTCTTTATACACAGTGATATGCAAATCAGATGTGCAAACATCTGGACGTCTGTTTTTTAACACTTGGAACTGCAGGATTGATGCATAGTGGCCAAACATGTTCAGATCACAAAATTACAATGCACTAATCTTATCCTTGGGGGAAAAAAATCTATTATTCAAATTGTATGAACATCTAAACAGTCTTAACACTGGGTGTGTGCTTCCAGCTAAATAGACTGCTGAATGTTTCAGAAGTTAGGAAATGCTATTCAGAGAAGTAGTGATGTATGATGAAGTGTGAAAATTAAAGAAATATTGAATAAACCAGTGACTGAATATAGAAAAACTTGCCCTACAGTAGCTGTGACTTCATCTCAGCTACTGTACAGTACATACATCAGCAGCAAGGTTTCAGTGTTGTTTGTAACAAGTAATAGAAAAAGTATGAAGAAAAACTATATTTGTGGGAGTTTAATAAACATGACATGTCATAACGGGTGGGTGAAAAGTAACTAGGCATCAAAAATTGGTAAGAAATCCATATTTCTAGTACAAATTTATTGAAACAAATTGTACATGTAATTTATTATATAGGAAAATAAAAGCAAATCTCAACGTAGGCACCAGTGGCCTCAACCAGTTTTCTCAAACGCCGCCAAACATACAGTCTTCTAAAGGAATTCGTTTGGGATATTGCTGATAAACTTCTGAATCCGTGCATCCAAGTCCTCCAGTGTACAAAGCTTTGTTATGTACACCTCTTCCTTATCGTAGTCCCAGTGGAAAAAAAATCACATCTGGACTTCTTGGAGGCCATTCAAGAGGTCTGCATCAACGTCCCAGCCAACGTCCTGGAAAATGCTGGTCTATCCAAGCACACACAGTAAAAGCGAAATGGGTTGGTGCACCTTGGGGTGACGCTCTGGTGATACTACAAGTTCCACAGCCATTAAATATTGCCTAGTTAATTTGCACCCACCCTGTAGACATTAACCAACCCATGTTGTTGGTTATTTCTTAAGGGATATTCTCTCCACGTGCAGAAATTGAATAGAATTAATTTTAGAAATAAATAAATAAATGAATTAGAAAAAAAACTTTGGATTTTTTAAATTTATTATTATTATTATTACTATATAAGCCTTAAAACTTTGAACCAAAATGTGACTAACCCATGTTGTTGGTAATTTCTTACGGGATATTCTCTCCATGTGCAGAATTTGAATAGAATTAATTTTAGGAATATATAAATGAATAAATTAGAAAAAAATTTTTATTATTATTATTATTATTGTTAATATTAAATAACCCTAAATCAACTTTGAAATTTGCTTCATTACAGTCACGCTTCTTTCGCAATGTAACTAGCAGTGCAACTTATATTCTTATAATATATATTTTTTTTAAATTCAGCAGTTCTTTGGATCATTTAAAAGGTCTACCTTTGAAAACTGATTCCAAGACCTGAAAAGAAAGCCTCGTACTATAGGGTTTTCCGTGGAACCTTTAAGACTAACAAATCAAAGAACCCTTTAGGTTGTTAGAGGGATGTTTTTCTGAAGCTACACTTGTTTGAAATATTGTTTGAGTTCCTTGACAAATGTGAAAAGGAGGGTGCTTTTCCATACTCAGATCAGGAACCCCTAGAAACTGCAACATCTGACTTCATCTCTGTCAAAGTGCAATTCTGTTAAGTTTAAAAGTGTTTAAAACATTACAACTTTCAGAAAGTCACATTGGGAGTTTCTGTCAAATACCATAGACCAGAGCAAGACACAAAAGGTGGGTATTCTTTTGATAAAAGTTGAAGTTTTAAATTGTAATAAAGTAATAAAACACAATGCTTTGAATTTACTCAAGGCATGAAAGTAAATGGAAGAATCAAAATCATGTAAATCATTCTACAATGATTTCACTTAATGAGGGTAATTTTAATGCCATTTTAATTTTAGTTCACCAAGGAATCAAGAAAAACATTAGCTAAATGTTTCTGACAGCTCTAGTCCCAATCATTTAAAATATTAAGCAAGCATGTTAATAACCTACAAAATTAGCTAAATGCCAATAGCTTTCTTTAACAATACAAATTAATGTGACTTAATTCAAAGTGTTCAGAGCAACAGCCAGATTACAGTCATGCTATTAGGTCTTCGTAGCTGGTGCAGATGTTTTGTTAGGACTATATAATAATCAGCCCTAAGATTATGGCCTAAAATTGAATGGGTTCCCTGTTGCTGCCAAAGAAACACTGTCTTGAAACACGGACGCCACCAGACCTCTGAAGGTATGCTGTGGTATCCGGCACCAAGATCTTAGAGGCAGAACCTTTGTGTCCTGTAAATTGTGGTGAGGCCTCCATGGACTGGATTAGTTTTTCTTGCACATCTGAGATCTAGAGAATTTAGAGGCCAAGTCGAACCACAAACTCATTGTTGTGTTCCTCAAGCCATTATTGGACCATTTTAGTCAATGTTTAGGTAGGTGGTACATATAAAAGTTTCCATATCCACATGAATAGCAGGATCCAATGTTTCCCAGCAAGACACTGGCCAAAGCATTGCACTGTCTCTCCCGATGCCATCCAGCTGCCATCTCTTTCCATGTAAGCGACGCACACATACCCACTGATCTATATGATTACAAGACCAGGCCACCTTCTTCCATTGCTCCCTGGTCCAGTACTGATGCTTACATGACCATTGTAGGAGCCTTCAGCAGTGGACACAGGTCGATCTGCAGCTATGCACCTCCATACGCAACTAATTGAGATGCACTATGCATCTGACAACTTTCTGTTGGAACCACTATCAACTTTTTTTTAGCAATTTGATCTACAGTAGCTCAACTGTTGGATTAGACTACATGAGCCAGCCTTCCCTTCCCACGTGCATCAATAAATTTTGTCCACCCATTCACCCGGGTAAATGGGTTTTCCTTGCTTGGACAACTTTTGATAGGTCCTGAACGCTGCAGACTTGGGATTTCGCACATGAACTACAGTTTTTGGAGTTGCTCTTACCCAACTGTCTACATCATTACAATTTGGTTGCTGTCAAAGTCATTCAAATCCTTATGCTTACTCATTGTTGCTGCTTCCAACACATCAACTTCAGGGAGAAAATGTTCACTTGCTGCTTAATATATCCCACCCACTTCCAGATGCCAGTGTAACGACATAATCAATGTTATTCACTTTACCTGTCAGTGGCTATAACGTTACGGCTGATCGCTGGACATCATATCTTTGAAGCTGGATGATTATATATCAGACAAATAGTGATGAAGTGTTTAAAAATTAAGTGAAAGTCGAGTTGAATGTGAAAATATATTTTCATGGAAGCAAAAAGTCAAACATATTCGTTGTGGCATGATCGTGTGGCATGAACCATCAAAAGGGAAATGATTAATGGCTTAAAGATTCATCCTACTCCTCCAACAGCAATCCAGCACACATGGACTTTTATTCATAGTCAGTGGTTATTTGTGTGAATCTGGGGCTACAGAGTGGAGTTAAATTAATTAGCATTGAAGCATACGATCTGAAGACAACCGCTGATTGAGCAGCTACCCAATTTTAAGAACCTTCCTGGCATGTTTGGTAAACAAAGCCTGAATCTGGCCAATTATTGTCACATCAGTCTCGAACCTAAAGTGAGTAAACTTGATCTGCAAGTACACAGAATGACAGGATGCATCGACTGAAACTTGGTGATTTTAAACGTACCTGGCTCAAGCCACGACAATGGTCTTAATTGCTGGGTTTTTTTTGCTTCGTGTCTATGCTGCAGACTCTCGTGTACTGACTATTGGAGAGAAAATGAGGGCCGATCGATCTTACGGTGTGATGAATGGTATCACACTGTTAAGGTAGAGATTTTCCCAAGCCATCAGCGGTGTAAAGCTGATTTATATCAATTAGGTCCATGACCAGCTACTTAGTAGCAATAGTGATACAGGCATGTTTAGCCACTTTGCTGCAGGCCACATTGTGTAACCAGCTTGGAAAGCCGTGGTAACCTGTGCATCAGAACAGGAACATATTCTGGGATGGAATGGACCGTAGCCAGGGAAAGCAGCATGGGCGATTCGTGTCTTACAGAGTGGGCCATCAGTATGTTTGGCTAATGTGACAGTCTTGTCATCTGAATTCAGTTGCTTAACACCACTTGATCGCCTTCCACTGCTATTCCAGGAGGTGCAGCAATTAGCTGGAACAGTGCATGCAGGACTAAGAAGGGCAGATTGTCAGAGCTAATTCTTGGTATATTGGAACGAAATCATCACATGTAGTAGGCTATAATCTTCAATGTAATGCATATCTGAAGGGTAATATTTTCAACCCTACTTCACGTGAACAGATATCACAGGTGATCTATTCTTCATCCCAAAGGAGACAGAGCTTTGGAAGAATTTTTTGACAGATGCCACTGCATTTTGGAGCAGGGATTTGCAGACGTGTCAATCTTAGCCCATACCAGCATCTAGATTTCATATATATCTATGGATGTATCGGTGTGGTTGTATTTTTTTTTTTTTTTTCTCTGGCAACCACAGCATGCAGGGGCAGGTGTAGGATCAGCACGGGAGCACAGAAAGCAAAAGAGCTCTGATCTTCATCCCTGTAAATCCCCCTCCTGCTGCACTCAGCATCAACAGAAAAGCACAGTGGGCCCCGCGCTCAAAGAGTCTCTGCCTGATCCATGCTTCTTCTGCCACTTCTTCACCAGCTGCAGATCTCTAAGTGGAACACTGCTTACATTTTCTTTTCCTCAGCCATGACTATATGTCCATTCTTTCAGTTTGCAACCATCCTGGACCTCTCAGACTGCTGCAACAATCATCATATGATTTATGGTGATATCATATGATGTCATCCATGAAAAGTGCTCCAAAGGTTCTATGTTGTAGGAGGGATGAGAACTGATAAGCAAGTCTGCCAATCATTTGAAATGCTGGTTTAATAAATAGTATTATTTATCAGTATTTGGGTTTCCTGGCTGACATTTAGTATATAAAACACTAGTGAAAATGTGAAAAGAGGCACTGTTTTTCATCTGATACAGTAGATCTGAAATGATAAACTCTGCATATACTGTATGGCAAAATCCACCAGTTTAGATAGAGTTGCTGATGTGACAAACACGTGTACTTTACACTGACTCTACTTTACTCCTAAAGGTCCAGGTTCGATTCCAACCTCAGGTCTGTGTGCATGGAGTTACCATGTTCTCCCTGTGCTTAACGGGTTTCCTCCAGGAGCTCCGTGTCCTTCCCACAGTCCAAAGACCTGCAGATTAGGCTAATTGGCGTTCCCAATTTGGAGATTGCATGTGTTCGCACCTTGCAACAGACTGGCATTGAGTCCAGGGTGTATCCTGCCTCGTGCCCTGAGTCTCTTAGGATAGGCTCCAGGCTTCCTGCAACCCAGTACAATATAAAGCAGTATAGAAGATCATTCTTACTCATCATCTATACCGCTTTATCTCGTATACAGGGTTACGGTGAGCCTGGAGCCTATCCCAAGTGTCTTCCATTAACTCGTTCATTGGCACATTAAGTCAATTTGGGAACGCCAATCAGCCTAATCTGGATGTCTTTGGACTGTGGGAGGAAACCGCAGGAGCCGAAGGAAACCAAACAAGTAAGAGGAGAACATGCAATCTCCATCTATTCCTGAATATTCAGGAAAAGGGCTTGAACTGTGTACCGGAACTGTCGCAAAGTATTCACTTCCTCCAGGGGAGTTGAGTTTGAAATTTGGTGATGAACACTGGCCGTCCAAAAGAAGTTACCATTTGCAGAGGTGCAAGGTAACCAAGTACATTAACTTCCTTACGTTCTATACTTTCTACTTTTACTCCACTACATACTGCGAGAAATATTTGTTCTTTCTACTTCACTGCGTTTCTGCATGGTGTTGTGTTACTGTTGCCACCTGCTGATTATTATGCATAACTGCATGATTTGCCTTCCCTCATCATGTAGCAGATATTTGAACTCATTAGTGGAGACGATTGCTGATAATGACAAAACAGCACATCCACACTCTCGAATTGGTAAAAATGTAGCTTAAAGACACAAGCTTAAAAGACATCAAACCAGAACATCATTGGTATGAAAGTACTGTATACTGCTAACCTTCTGGGGTTCGGGTGTGAAAGTATTGCGTGCTGTACAGTATCATGCACTTAAAACATTTACGATTTCTCAGAGGCAATGATAACACAGCCGATTCATTGCTAATTTCATTCAGTGCTTAGTAGTGCAGAGGAGGTCCAGATGCCACCTCACCTCGGGCAGCAGAGCGGCAGGCTAATCCAGACACAACACTGCTCTAATCCACACGAAACAGAGTTTGCTGGCAGAAGCGGTGAAGTCACCA
The DNA here is from genome assembly GCA_030014215.1 of Clariallabes teugelsi. Taxonomy (NCBI): domain Eukaryota; kingdom Metazoa; phylum Chordata; class Actinopteri; order Siluriformes; family Clariidae; genus Clariallabes; species Clariallabes teugelsi. The sequence continues at coordinate 24,344,396 of JAQMYG010000023.1, read as the reverse complement.
TACAGCACAGCTAATCCTGATCTGTGATACAGAGCTGAGAGACAACGATAACATCCACATCTATCGAGGAGACAAAAAGGCCTGCTGAGTCCGTGTTCTTGCTCAAAAGAATAGAAGATGTGGAGTGGAGTGCGAATGCGCCCCGGAATGTGTAAGTGGGTTTTCGCTGAAGTGTTATAGACGCCCGAACATTATACTACAAATACTGTTCTGTTCATACGATTAAATTCTTTCTAAGACGTAAATGCCCATCCTGTACGTAGGTGGATCTTGTTCTTAGTACAAACATGGATCAGTGCATTTTTGGTTTTGCACATTCATGCACACTAATCCCTTTTCCAACCATCGCAAGGTTGACGAAAAAAAGAAAATAGTTGAAGGAAATGGAACTTGTGCAAGCTGGCAGTTATGTGACAGGCACTTTTTCTGAGTTTCACCAACTTGGTCTTACTAGCCTTAAACTGAGAATGTGATTCTTTATACCCTGTCAATTTTTTTCCCCTAACATTCGGTAATATCACTCTCTCACTCATTCACTCATCTTCTATACCACTTCATCCTGTATTCAGGGTCACGGGGGGCCTCGTGCCTGTCACAGGAGTCTTAGGGGACGAGGCAGGGTACACCCTGGACAGGGTGCCAATCCATCTCAGGGCACACACACATACACAAACTCACACACACATTCACACACTACGGGCAATCTGGGAATGTCAATTAACCTATCATACATATCTTTGGACTGTGGGAGGAAACCGGAGTACCTGGAGGAAACCCACCAAGCACGGGGAGAACATGCAAACTCGGGAATTGAGCCTGGATGGGAATCGAACCCGGACCCTGGAGGTACAGGGCGACAGTGCTAACCACTACACCACCAGTCGGCAATATAATTTTATATAATAATCTTAAGTGTCAGATGTCTTATGGTGATGATTTGAGGCTCTCTGTCATATCTGTTGGCCCCCAATCCGTGTATGTATGGCATGATTCCAAAAACATGCTGTACATCATGTATCGTCTTCATTAAAGTGGACAGATGTGGGTGAAGGTGGCAGTGAGAAAGTTCCCATCAAGGCTGTTTAGATTCAGACGGAAGTGTGGGTTGGGGTGGGGTATAAACTGGTCAATCATTTCAACACACAGTAAATCTCACTTCCTGTTTTAAAAGGAAATATGGCTGCATACAGAATCAATTCATAGCTCTCAAGCCTCTTCATTGGACTTTAATAGCACAGAACAGGAGAGTAGAGTGAAAGCAAAAATTTGTATCGCTAAATAGGTTCTTCTCCTGAAGAATTACTGTATACTGCTACCGTTGACATAAGAAAGAAAAAATGCACATGCAGGAATCCAGTCTTAAGTGATATATAGCTTTAGCGAAGGGCTTTCAGTCTATTTGCAGCAACCTGGGATTAAGGTAGAGAATGGCAGCTCTCTATTACGAAGGCTAATGACTGTGTTGGAGAATCAGCTCTCTACACAACCCATCCAACACACTGTCAATCCAATCTCCCACATGGCCAGTGCTCAGACAGACCTCGACATACAGACACAGAAGTGACGTACCCCTCTATTACTCTATACATACAGAACATGCGCCTCTCCATTTATCCAATGATACAAGCCAAACAAAGCTCAATCCACCCTCGCACGGCTGGCAGGCAGGGCGACGTGGCATTCTGTCAGTCTTACAAGGGTGCACAACAGGTGGTGCCATGTTTGATAATGATATAGGACAAGAACAATTTCCCACTTTGCTACATGTAACTGAGAGCACAGTGTAGTCACTACAGGTAAATATATATACTGTATATATATATAAGATAAATGGAGAGCCAAACTGATTGGAGAAACAGATTTCCAGCATCGTCTTTATGTACAGCAGTGAAGGTTCTATATACTTTAATATAAACTGTATCAATGGTGTAGTGGTCAGCACTGTGGCTTTGTACCTCCAGGTACAAGGTTCGGTTCCTGCCTCGGGTCTGTGTGCATGATCTCTCCATGCTTGGTGGGTTTCCTCCAGGTGCTCCAGTTTCGTCCCACATTCCAAAGACATGCAAATTAGAGAAATTGCCATTCCCAAATTGCCCGTCATGTGTGTGTGTGTGTGTGTGTGTGTGTGCCCTGCAATGGATTGGCATCTTGTCCTGGGTGTACCCAGCCTTGTGCCCAAAAGCCTCCTGGGATAGGCTCTAGGCCCCACCCCACCCGACCCTTTACAGGATAAGCGGTATTAGAAGATGAACGAACAAAGCATGAATCTGCTGACTTAAATGGCCATCAGCGGTGGGTTTGGCATTCAAAAATTGCAAGAACAGCACTACCAAAATTGTATTTTCATGGTCTCCTTTTAAAAATATATATAAATCATATTGCAAATGAAAAACGTCATGTTCCTGAACGATTCCTCTCATTCTTTACAGCCTGGTTTTGAAAATGTACACTGTTTGAATCCATCACCATTAATATAAATGGGTTACTTTATTTCTATCTATATCTGTTTATATGAATTCTAGTATCGATACACAATCTGAACAAACTGCTCTGTTGGGGCTCAACACATACCATAAATATTGTAATTACCAATTTTGTTTTTATCCCCTTACCAACAAAATGACAATATGGTAAAAGCATTATTTACTTCTTGCCTATTCAATATAAACTCTTGATCCAGTTGAAGATGCATGTGTGTGATGCTCCTGCCTATCTTGACCTTCTGTCTTTTTATCTTTTTTGGGTTAACCAGATTTTAAATCACTCTATTAAATAATAGGGATGCACCGATACCGATATCTGGTATCGGCCTCGATACCACATTTTCTAAAGTACTCGTACTCGTTAAAAGTC
>JAQMYG010000023.1:24299808-24312599 GCA_030014215.1 Clariallabes teugelsi | reverse complement strand
GTCCATGCCCATCTACCCCCCCCCCCCCCCTTCCCCTGACCCAACTAAATATGCGGTTGTCTGCCTTGAGTAATGTAAAGATGCTGTTGGCTGACTTGCCTTGTAGGGAAGTGTTGGCTTCACCCTGCCTGGTTGGTAACTGTCGTTTAATAGTGGAGCACCAACAGACAGAATTCAGGGGGGGAACATTAATATTCCGCGTCAAAACACAGCCTATATCTGCTTTGCGATGATGCTGACTATTAAAAGCACTACGGTATAAAAATAGCATTGAATTGACATGAACAACAGCAGCAGCAAGGCCAGCTATGCCTCTGCATTGCCCACTCAATAACACACTACAGCATTCCATCACATCAGGTCTGAAACACCTCCTTCCACACAAACACAAACACACATCACTTAGATCGCTCCACTATAACCAATTCACTTAACACATTCCTCCTGCCGCAGCATGGGCAGGAGCGCGCGGAGGGCTGCAGGGAGCACTCGGTGTCTCACAGGGACACGAGAACACACTCTCTGATTCAGTGAAGGTTCGATTTTTAAATGTGGGGGGTTGTTCCAGCAGATCAAGACTAGAGAGTATGTGTGTGTGTTCTACTTCACATGCTGAATATGACATGAGGGATTTCATATTCCCTTCTTCAAGACGGCACAGATATAGAAGCTGATAATATGTGTGATAATATATTTAATGAAGAAGCGCAGATATACAGTATATGGGATTCCTTTACCCAACACAGATTTAATTCATTAGAGTAAGAGTTGTACTTAAGTGCTCTGCTTACATCGATTTTCCTGCCATGCCATTCATTAGCAACCTGTCACACATAAAAAACATGCGTCTGTGAGACTCAGGGCCATTTTTAAAACATGACTGTAAAATGATGTTAAAGCTGTTATGTCTGTAATATTTTTAAGTATTTCTTTTAAAGATAAAAAGGTTTCCACTCTCAAACATTATGCCTATGTATTTAAATAGCTCTCATTGTGCCTTTCTCTGCTACTTTGACTCAAAAATACAGTATCTAATAATTATTAATATTCTTAAGGAAGTGTTTTATGTTGATTAATAATATTTCAGCCAGACTCACATAATGAACCGTCTGATTACTGCCGTAAATGGCAAAAATCACATGGCATAGGTGCTCATACTGTGACAGTGCTTCATAATGAGTAGCTGCCGAGTGAGAAATTATATGCTCAGCTGTGATACAACTTTGAAAATCCAAGACACTGAAAAATATTGATATGAAGGTAGTTAGGGAAAGATTTCTTTTATTCATGCTAATTAACATTCATATGAAACGGTGAAACCTGTCATGGACACACAGTCTATAGAATGTGAATGGTTACTAAGCAACACCTCAATAATAATAATAATAATGATGATGATGATGAAGTCACACATCAGCTATAACTAAATGACTAAATAACTATTTTATAATTTTGTGTATGTTATGATACACAGGATCTGACACCTGACAAAATTCTCATGTTAATTCAGACACTTTAGTCAAACACAAGTATATACTGTATATATACTGTAGTATTAGTATCATTTTTAATGTATATTTACTTTACTTGAGTAATTACATTAGTGGATACTTTTTAGTTTTGCTCCACTACACCCTACAACAAACATCTGTACTTTCTACTTCGCTACAATTTTGCATGACAGTATTTTACATAACCTCTGTGGTTAATAATAATTTTCACAAAGTCTGCTGCTTCAGTGTTTTTATATCATTTTTATCAGATGTTACTATGGTGTACTGAAGTATAATTACAAGCATTTGATAAGTGTTAAAGGCTTTTATTGACAATAACATTAAGTTTATGCAAAGAGTCAATATTTGCAGTCTTTTTCAAGACGTCTGCAATTCTCCCCAGCATGCCGTCAATCAACATCTGGGCCACATCCTGAATAATGGCAGCCCATTGTTGCATAATCAGTTTAGAGTTTGTCAGAATTTGGGTTTTTTTGTTTGTCCACCCGCCTCTTGAGGATTGACCACAAGTTCTAAATGTGATTATGGTCTGGGGGGTTTCTAGGCCATTTAACCAAAATTTCGATGTATTGTTCCCCGAGCCAGTTAGTTGCCATGCACTTTTGCCTTTTAGCAAGGTGCTCCACCATGGTGGAAGGCATTGTTCATCACCAAACTGTTCTTGGATGGTTGGAAGATGTTGCATGTAAGTGCTCTTAGGCAAAACTGTGAGTCAGGCCACTCCCTTGGTTGAGAAGCAACCCCACATATGAATAGTCTCAGGATGCCTTACTTCTGGCATGACACGGGACTGATGGTAGCGCTCATCTTCATACCTACCACACCTTCAAGGAGGGCAGGAAAGAAGCCACTTCTCTTCAGGAAAAACATCAGGTATAGACTGATATTCTGCACAAGGTAAAGTGGGGACATGAGGACTGGGGTAAAGTCATTTTCTCTAATGAATCCTCTTTCCGATTGTGTGGGGCATCCGGAAGAAAAAGCTTGTCAGGAAAAGAAAACGTGAGCGCTACCAACCATTGGCCACAGCTGTAGCACTTGAAGTGGTAATTGATTAATTGATTTGCCTTCCCTCCATGAAACACTCAAGTCAGGTAGCAGGTGTTTAAAATCAGCAGTGGAAGTGGTTTCAGACAGCATGGAATAAAACAGCACTTTCGCAATTTGGAAGCAGAGACAGAGAGAGATAGAGAGTGTTTTACTATGTAATAGAAATGTAAATGTAGGACTTCTAGTTTTACTCGAGTAATATTTTACCTTGCGGCATGGTGGCTTAGTGGTTAGCACTACCGTCTTGCGCCTCAAGGGTGCGAGTTAATTCCCGTCACTGTGTGGATGGAGTTTACATGTTGTCCCTGCTCTTTGTGGCATTTCTTCGGGTCTTTCTTTCTCCTCCCACAGTCCAAAGACATACAGGTAGTCTAATTGACATTGCCCAATTGCCCATACTGTGTATATGTATGTGTGTGTGTCCTGCGATGGATTGGCACCCTGTCCAGGATGTACTCCGCCTCGTGCCCTAATGTCTCATAGACGATGAGTGAGCGAAGGAGAATATTAAACTCCGGATTTCTGTAGTTTTACTTAAGTACAGGATTTGTGTCCTTTGTCCACCATGGCCTTGCGTCTGATTTATACATTATGACATATTATTTAGGAATAGTATAAAATAAGCAAAATTGCCTCGAACGTTTTTCAAAACCATTCTAGCTTTAGTTTTAGTTGTCTAAAAAGCATTTGCATTGCTTGTATATTTTTTTTAAACAATAAAGCGCCTCTAAGTTATTGGTTCTCAAAATAGATACCTGGAATAAACACTGGCTTTTGCACTTCAGCCTTAAAGTCCATGAGTCATTTTGAGAGCGAATATGAAGAAGCCACAAAGAGAGCATGACAACTGTTCTGTAAGAAGACTGCATGAGAACAAAAAAATCTCTTATAAGGAAATATTTGAAAAATACTCCACAAATCACTTTTTTTGGAGGATGCAAAACGCTCAGTACATGTTTATGTACTCAAATGTGTAATTTAATAGCGGCAAAACTGGTACAATAGTTAATATTTTAGTAGGATATACACAGACAAACGGCAGATGATAAATAGATGCGCATAACAACATCGCTCGAAATGGAGCATTGTTTTTCCAAACATTTTCCCTCGATTGGTGTTTTGATGATGGCGATGTAGCACATCTCGCTCTAAACTCTCTCATAAATGTTCAATTAAGTTGAAAAGTGGTGATTCTGAAGGCAATAGCATATGATTAACTCCTCACTTTCATTGTCATCGAACCATTTAGTGATTTGTATAGACTTTAATCGCGTTTCAAAATCGTTCTCCACAAGCGTATAAACACTCTGCCAACTTTACTAAGTACACCTGCACATCCATGCAGTTATTACACCAATCAGCCATAATATCACAAAGCAAAACATTATGCACACTACTACAGTATGTACAGTAGGTTACTCCTGGGCAGTACATGAATAAAACAAGATCATTTGAGATCAACAATCAACAGTAGCATTTAAATGACATGTACTGTATATATATCAATGCGCTTATACTAATACTGTATGTTATTTTTATTGTTGCAGCTTCCTCACAGGAACTTACATACAGTATTAGATGCTTCACATAATTTACGCTAAACACTAACTTTGAAATTGAAAACATACTGTATAATAATTTAACAAATAAAATGCATAATCCATGACCTTGGATTATGCACTGTATGTCAGACATTAAAACTTTGCTAAATGGAGAGCTAAAAACAGTTGCGCAACTGGGTAATTTGTTGATTTCATCATGTGATATTTTTTGATATTTTGCATTTTCCCGGCTAATATCACAAAAAGGAATTTTCATGTAGACGGAACAGTGGCATAATTGTTAATACTGTTGCCTGGCACCGCCAGGGTCTGGGTTCGATTCCCACCTGAGGTCTGTATGCATGGAGTTTGCATGTTCTCCCCGTGCTTGGTGGGTTTCCTCCATGCAGGTTAGACTAACTGGTGTTCCCAAATTGCCTTATAGTGGGTGAATAAGTGTATGTATGTGTGTTTGCCCTGCGATGAATTGGCACCCCATTCAGGGTGTACCCTAAGTCCCTAAGTCTTCTGGGATGGGCTCCAGGCCCCTGTGAACCTGTATACAGGATAAAGCAGTATATAGACGGTGAGTAAATTTTTATGTCTTTTATTACCTTTGAAAGAGAACTTAAAAGAGACACTTGTGAGGTAATGGCTGTTTATAGCTGCTATAACCTAAATGATAATGGGAACTTGTTTGCCTGGATGGTCTACAAAATTTTATGTAACCATAAACAGTTAAAAAGTGTGACGTGTCATCTGTTACTAAATTGTAATTATTAACAAATTGCTATGTACAGTAATTGGAGGAATTAAATATTCCTGGACATGCTGTTGCAGGCAAATAGTCCAATGCTCCAAGGTGGTAATAGTGACTCTGCTTTGTGTCAGGCCTCATCGCATTTTGTTATTTTTATTGTATTCCGAGTTCTATTCCAGCCTCTGATATAATCATATCCTTCCAATATGAGTTAAATCACACCTGCTGCAATTGGTACTGTAGGTTCATCTCCGGTGATTTCCTCACATCTCTGTTATGGAAATCTGTCCACAAAACCCTGTTAAAAATATAATTTGTCCCTATGAGTTGGCAGCGGAAAATCCTTAATACCTTCACAGCTTAAGGCTCACTATTAAAAAGGCTTTTTAAGGTGGGGGGAAAAAAAGTATAATTGGATGTTCTTAATTTTTTCTTCATGACTTTATCTTTGGCTCTAAGGGACAGAAGTACTGCACATCACTGTGGCTGTGTGGGATTGATAAGGTTTCACTGGGTCTCATTATGGCAATGTCTTTAGTTAGACGTCAGACGAGGGGCAGGAACTGCATACATCACACTCTCTTATTCACTGACACCTATGTAGGTCACGTGAGAGGAAGTGACATGTAATTACCGGTGACTTGGAGACTCAGGATGATCCATATGGGTCAGATAGAGTCTTTTCTAGATTTGTGCTCTATATATTGAGTGTATAGATGTTCTCTATCTCCCACTTTCTCTCCATCACTTCGTGTTGCTTGCCAAGAATGAGGTTTCCAATTAAATTTTCACTTAGCTGTCGGAGAAGAAGAACTCGATATTTCCCAATTACGTTATATTGATAATGATTTGACATCAGGGCCAAATCAAGCATAGTACCAGCCAGGATACAGCTCCCCTGGAGGGGATAAGGTTAAGGGCCTTTCTCAAGGGCTCAACAAGGGCAACTTGGCATGCTGGGGCTTGAACAACTGACCATCCAATCAGTAACCCAGAGCCTTAACTGTATGAGCCTCCATTTCTGTGGGATTGCCTTTGGTCACCCACGGGGTGGGTCTAAAATAGCACCTAAAAAAACAGCACTGTAGGCGTGACACAAGCATTCCTCACCAGTACAACGCATACAACAGGCAGAATTGAGGGCTGACGGAACATTGGAGCAGGTTCGCAGCCACTACATCACCAGTGTCTCTTTAGTTCTCTCTCGAAGACAAGTCCACTCAAGTCCACTCACACAAGTCTTAGGGTACACCCTGGACAGGGTTCCAATCCATTGCAAGGGCACACACACATACACACACTCATTTTCACTTTCCATTTCCATTTGGAAACACCAGTCAATCTAATCTGCATGTCTTCGGACTGTTGGAGGAAACGGGAGTCCCAAGAGGAAACCTACAATACATTGGGAGAACATGATGCAAATTCCAAGCACACAGCCCAGAGGAAGGGATCGAACCCAGGCCCTAGAGGTGCAAGGCGACAGTGCTAACCACTATTACTTACTTTTTACAGAATAAGCAGAGTAATCAACTCATGAGAAATGGACCCTGAAAACAAAGTCTGAACCATTAAGTCTTATTTGCAGCCATGAAATTGTTTATCCAGACATTTCTATGAAAGGAATGTTATGAAGCAGGAACCTTTCAAACATCTTTGAAGTGTACTCAAAAGCATGCTTCAACTGCCTTTAAAGAACGACTCTTTGGATGAAAAATAAAGTTGTTTTATAATCACTTTTGAATACATTAAGTTTCATACAGGCACAAGGGCCAACTGATTTGTATGGGAGGGGGATAGGATATTGCAGGATTTTTGTCAGCTGCTGTTGTCGCATTATAAAAAAAAAGGAAAAAAGATTAAGCAAGAGTGTGACTCAGGTACAAACTGCTAATTTTTTTTTCTCCATGTTCCCTTTCAGTGCTTCCTAATTTATTGCTGACTTCAATAATGCAACAAAGATTACTGCATAGTTTTTAACATTTGCCTTGTGTTAGAAATAATGATATCTAATGGAAATACTCATTAAATAACCAATACATTAGAGATCATGCTCTATATATCTGTATAAATAGATCTCATAAGCATGCTCTAACTAATGGCAATGCATGAACAGTCAACTTTTATTGTCTAAGTGTGATCCAGTAAAATACGCCATCTAACCAACAGTTATTAAAGTTCAATAGCTGAAAAGAAAAGAATGTTAAAATTACTTGTCAAAGGTTCTGCTTAACACCCAGTAGGACAGGTCATTAATGTTATGCACATAATTTCGCCAGAGCGCTTATTCACCCGTCACACAATCATACCACCATTCAGTGAATTCATGTAATTATCTAAGATTCCTCCCTTTTTGTGCATTTGAGGTAGGTGTTAACAACGGTGTGCTCAAAAAACAATAGGAATATGACCACAGCTCAGCATGGAACCACAAAATAGTTTTTAAATTATTCCATGCATGTTAATATAATTATTCAAAAACATGAGGCAGGCTAGCATAGGTACAGTATGCATGACTGAGTTAGTTCAGTACAGTACCAAAATGACACTGACTCTGGGAACACTATCAAAAGAGACAAGTTGGAACCTTGAACAACTGAATTGCATAACAGAGACACACAAAGGAACCAGAAGGTTTCAAGAGATGAACAAAAAAAATGAAAATGCTAAGAGCTGTGTGAGAGAAACAAGAACTCCAGCATATCCGACCAGACGATCCATTGCACTCTTACCTTCATATATTGCTTTGAAGCCCTGGCCACTCACAGCGTAGTCCGATAGTAGCCACAGTGTCAGTCTCGCTCCAGTGCTGACTATTGGAGAAGGAAGTCGGAATCCAGTTAACCTAAGAAAAAAAAAAGAAAATGATAATTCATGTCGAAATCTTAAACCAGATTAGTCATAAGGAACTGATTAATTTTCCATAACAGTACTATAGTGATCGCAGTACGGTGGTGTAGTGGGTCCGGGTTCGATACAGGGCTGTGTATGGCAGCTTTATCAAGGCCTAATAACCTTATAAGAAGGGAAGCACATGATGATGGTGATGCACCCATCATGCACAGTGCCCACTGCACAACCCTTAGGAGGCGGTGTTACTGTTTGATCTGGTGTTGCTTCAGTTGGTCAGATCTAGACGCAGTAATGTTATAAGGCAATAAAATGACGTCAGTGGATGACCTGAATGTACAGAATGACCAAGGTGGATGTTTATCTTCTGTGATGTCATGGGATTGTGAAAGTGTGAAAGTGTGGTTCTGGGATCATGAGGAATCGTTGTTCCACTTGAATTTGCAACCAAACTGTGCGTCCTCATCAAGGCTAAAGTTGGTCAATGAAATCTTAAAGCATGCAAATTTTATTTTATTTTTTTTTTTTTGCTGGGCTTTTTATATAAATGGATAAAGGCATGCCATTTCTTTGTAAATAAGAATTTGTCAGTTTTAAAAAAAGTGCTGTGGTGTAAGAGGAATAAAAAAATCTTTCGCATGCTGTTACTGGAAAGTAATAAACTTCAGAGTGGTAAAATAAGCAGGAACTAAGCTTTGCATTGGGCCACATCACACCGTTATTTTTTATATATATATATATTTTTTTTTTTTTTTATTATATATATTTTTTTCAATTATAATTGTTTTATTTTTTTATTATTTTTTTTTTTACAATTATTATTATTATTTTTTTATTATTATTATTATTATTATTATTTATAATTTTTTTTTATCCCCTACCATGTTTTATTCCTTAGGCGATGCATGAACAACACCTCCCAAGCATTTAAACTTTTAATTCATCTATTTGAAATGCAGTGTAAACAGTCAATAGTAAAACATACTACAATAACTGGGACATCAATATTTGTATTACATGTACAGGATATTGTGTTGGTGGTTATTTCCAGTGTAGCACTTACTGTAAGTGGTATTACTTGAAAGGTCAGAGGTTAAACATGACTAGTGTGATCTGGGTTTTGTTATTTCCAGAGATCTATAATAAGTACATAATCACTCACAGGATCCAGGCATGACTTTTCATTGCAATATCATCATTAAAATATGCTCATACCTGTCATAAAAAAAGACTGTGTAAGAAAGACTCATCCCCTCATTAATGCTGTGATAAAAAGATATTGAGCTGTATATTGAATCAGCTCACACTAAATATGTAAACGTGTGTTCGCGTGATGCGCATGTAACACCTGCCAATGTAATGAGCTCAGCCCAATTAATGCCCGTGGTGTTGTAATGGTTACACAAAGGGACATGAATACTGCATGTGAAGCTGCTCTGGCTGTAGTCACGGCTTTTTGCACAGCTACAGCAACAACACTTGGGGGAAAAATAAGAAAAATATAATATCAGTCAATATAAGGCCACACAATGCTATTAACCACTTTTCAGCATACATTTAAGGCATCGTCATGGCTGACCCGTTTGAGATATCAAAAATCCATTTACAATTTTGCATCCACAATGTCTTTAGATCACATTGGCACGGTTTGTTGGTGATCTTATAAGTTCCCTAGGAGGAGTATATCAAAATCCATCGCGTGCGTTTTGGCAAATGACCCAAAATAACTGACTTCCTGTTGAGCAGTGCGAAAGTTGTTTGACTCAATGAGCTCTAAATGTGTACCGAGTTTCATGTGCATACAGTACGTGCAAGTGTGCATGAGCTATGCAGCAAAATCTCGTGTGAGGGCCCCTGAGGGCCCCGGACCACACGACCCCAGCATCCCAATTTTCATGAGGTTTTGAGCAGGTTAGGACCCCAAAAAAGCCCAAAAAGTTGGGGAAGAAAAGAGGGTCCTGCGCACCCTATAGTGCTTGGGCCCTAACTAGTCAACTCACTTAACCTTGTACAGATACAAATATTGCATACCTAGTGGTCTGGACCCCTGTTGCTTATATGAAATTTTTCTTTTTATTTCAGATCCTCCAAAATTAACAATAAAAGATCAAACGGAACTAGTTATCATATAAGCAAGACATAATTCTGCACACACATAGGATTTTTACAGCATTAGTTTGTTTGCTTATGGATCCAGACTTTTGGGCCGCCCTGTATGCATATTTTTTTCACATACTGTATGAGAGGTGTTCGTGTCAAACCAGGAGTTGTGATGAAATTTCCTATAAATGAAGGCATAAAACCAATTGACATTTACAGGAGACTTCAAGCACAGTACGGTGATGAGGCTGTAAAACATTTTAAAGCAGGCAGTACGTCCGTGAATCATGATGAATCCAAGCCGAGGTGGCTCGGAGCCCACTGCAGTCGTTTCCGTGAATAGTCAGCGACTGTAACACCTGATCCTTGAAAAACTCTGGATAAATTGTAAAAGAGAGGGATGTGTCTGTTAAAATTGTACAGACGTTCATTCATGAACACCACACATTTCTGGGAGTTATTGCCACATCCTCAATAAGGTCATTCCCTCATGTTGGGGAGTTCCTGGGAGGCCAGCGTTTCAGACATTAAATCAGGCAGCAGTATGATCGTGGCCCTGGAATCCTGAGAAAACTTTCTACCCTGATGGTATCCAAGCACTAGTGAAACGCTGGGTTAATAAGTGCATTCGTGTAGCAGGTGATTATATAGAGAAATAACAGGAGTTTTTACTTCCATAACTGTCAATCAAAAGTCCCAGTTTAACTCGAATGCCATTTGTGTATATATGTATCTCATGATTCTGTTAACTTCTCTCATTAATTGGATGTAAGAACTACCCTTCACATTTTGGGACTGATTCTACTAAACAGGCTTAATTCAATTTCAGTTATGTAACATGTCCAGGCTAATTACACAATAAACTTTGCTGCTTAATTACCGCAATGGGACTCTCCCAAAAATGTCAGGAAAGATTTGCTAAGAAGGAAGCCGCTGAAATCAATTATCCATAAAGAGCAGCGTGATTTAATGGCATAATGGCTGTAAACTCATTCTGTGTATTGTTGAAAAACATTTAAACCATAAGCGGTACCCCTTAAGCTAGGTCAAAAAGTGACGGATTTTCTTATTAGAATAATTAGAGTAGAGGAATGAAAGCATTTGAAGTTCATTCCTTACAACCTATCAAGTGACAAAGTCACATACGGCTGTTAATTTTCTATGTAAATAAGTGACACAGAGCTTTGATTTCATATACAGTGATAAGTGACAACCCGTACTTAAATTTGGTTCCTTCGTTCAAAATTACAGCCACTGTCACTCCCTTATCGTCTATACTGCCAAATACTGTATACAGGGTCACAGGGGAGCTCCTGGAGCCTATCCCAGGAGACGTAGGGCAAGAGGTGGGGTACACCCTGGACAGGGTGCCAATTCATCACAGAGCACAAATACTGTATATACACTATGGGCAATTTGGGAACGCTGCATGTATTTGGACCGTGGGAGGAAACCGGAGTACCAAGAGGAAACCCACCAAGCACAGGGAGAATTTGCAAACTCCATGCACACAGAGGTGGGAATCGAACCTGGCCGGGAATCGAACCCGGACCCTGGAGGTGCAAGGCGACAGTGCTAACCACTACACCACCATGCCACCTTACAGTCACTGTCTTGTGTCATGTTTAGCATATTATATACAAAAGAAAGTGCTCTCAGTGAAAAAGTAAAGCTTTACAGAGAAGTACATTTCAAATTCAAATTTTATTTGTCACATTCACAACCATGCACAGTATGATATGCAATGAAAGGCTTATACGTCTGACCTAAAAAGAAAGATTTCTTCATGATGAAATAAATTGCACTAGCTTCTTCAGAGGGATTTTACTTGCTACTGTCACCTCTGGCTTTCTCATTAGGGATCTAAAGCTACATTCAGGCTGCAGGCAAAAGTGGCCTACATGTCTTTTTCTTTTCTTTTTTCTTGTGTGTTGACAGTAGAAATGAAAGTGAATCTGATCTTTTTATGTCTGATTTGGGCCACCTCATTTCGCAGACCTAACTCCGATTCAGGTGTGACCTCATCATATCCATCCTTCATTACATCAGTCCAACTTGACATGATTCATAGTTGCATGCTAGGAAAGATAAAGGATGATTGGGAATGATGATTTCAGTGATGGGATAGTGAGATAATGGATCTCATTAACAACAAGCAAAAGTACAAGGTGCACTGCGATCAGTCCATGGTTAAAGAGACCTTAAAAGAAATGGCTGGAAGCAGTCATACAGAAACTTGGCTGCAGTGCCAAAGTAAAGTTACAAGTTTAAAATATTTTGATTAAAAAGACCAAGGACGTAAAACCAAAGAAGTGGCTGAATAGGGTGCATTTTTAAAAGTGATTTTATGCGCATAAAGTTGGACACATGCGGGTCAGTTGAGGACTAATGCCAGATATGTGTAACATTAAAAACAGCGTATGAACGGGTCTTTTTGTGAGAATATCTGTTGGTAAAACTGACACATCGTCTTTACCACTTTATCCTGTATACAGGGGGGCCGGAGCCTATCCCAGGAGACTTGGGGCATGAGGCGGGGTACACCCTGGACCATGTGCCAATCCATCGCAGGGCACACACTTGGGCAATTTGGGAACGCCAATTAGATTAATCTGCATGTCTTTGGACTGTGGGAGGAAACCTGAGTACCCAGAGCAAACCCACCAAGCACGGGGAAGAACATGCAAACTCCATGCATACGGAGGCAGGAATTAAACCCGGACCCTGGAGGTGCAAGGTGACGGTGCTAACCACTAAGCCAATGTTGGTAAAAAGTGAATCTGAAAACAAACTCAATTATTTGAACATCTTTTTGAGTACATCAATAATAAAAATATAAACATCTGACTAATTGAATGTTTGTGTGCTTCCTTAGTTAGGAGTCATCTCTTGGGTTATATATATATATATATATATATATATATATATACATACTGTATATACACCATGTTCCAAATTATTATGCAAATGATATCT
>JAQMYG010000023.1:24282877-24293957 GCA_030014215.1 Clariallabes teugelsi | reverse complement strand
GTACCCGGAGGAAACCCACCAAGCACGGGGAGAACATGCAAACTCCATGCACACAGAGACGGGAATCGAGTCTGGCTTGGAACCGAGTTTTGTCGTACAGACAGACAGTCATGCATGGACGTGGGCATCAACTAATATCACTGATTACGTTAAAGCATTTTTTTTTTTTAGCTTTAGCCTTTTAACTGTCTCTACACACTCTTTACCTGTCAACGGCGGGGTCCAGTGAATGAGCTGCATTACTGGAAGAATTATTCATCATTGTGCCATTTTCAGCTTTGTGTGACCTTTGACTGTTATAGAGTTTTGTGAGTGTCAGTAAATGTAAATCAGCTATGTTGTCAATGCACTTTGCATGTTACAGTTGACTGACATTTATAACCATATGAGTTACAAAAACCTTGTTTAAAAAAAATCTGGTGGGAATATTTAGTTTAGTTTGGCGTGACTTATAAAAAAAAAACGTATACAAATGATTTTACTAAAAGACTGACTATTCAAACCATTTCCATGTGGCTCTCTCGAGGGAGTCGTGGCTGGATTTAACACTGCACTTCATCTCACAATGTTGAAAGAAAACCATACCTAAACACAGCCTCCAGCTTAAGGACACCGGAGGCAAATTCTGCCGCAGGGAGTGCAGAAAGGGTCAAATTTCATTTCATAAGTAAAATTCATCAACACGGAGAATGGTGGCGAATACTAAAGTGAAAGGAAAAGAAAGCAAGGCCGTGATGGAGGGAGTAGAAGAATGGATGCTCGGGTTTGAATTATTGAACATAGGGAAGCAGTGATATAATACAGTACTCATCATGCAGGGGGAGTTTTGGGCCAGAAAAAGCACTGAAGAAAGCAGGAATGATGAGTTGTCAAAGAGCGAGTGCTATGGCAAAACTCGTCACAAGGGGGAATAGATGGGTCCAACTGGTTTCACGGTGCTGCTAATGAGCATCAGCTCTTACTCTGTCACAGCTCAACAACTCATACCTCCTCTTTAAACGCATACGGGTGGTGTTTAATTTAAAACCGGGGGTTGTGATGAAATTTCTCGTGAATGAAGACGTAAAATCGATTGACATTTACCGAAGACTTAAAGCACGGTATGGTGACGAGACTCTTAGCTGCAGTAAAACATTTGAATGGTGCAAGCGTTTTACAGAAGGCTGTACCTCCCAGCCGAGGTGGCTCGAAGCCCACTGCGGTTGTTCCTTTTAAAATTCGGCGAGTGGATAAAAAATAGCTTGTCGGCAACTTGCGGAAGAAACGCATCTGGCTATGGGAACTGTGCACACAAACAAGACTTGCACATTACAGGAACTTGTCTGGGAGTCCTGACATCAATCCAAGCCATTTTTGCATGTTTGGGCTATTAAAGGAGTTCCTGAGAGGCCAGTGTTTCAGATGTGAAGCACTTTCTATCTTGATGGTATCCAAGCATTAGTGAAATGGGGTAAAAAAGCATTAGTGTAGCAGGAGATTATAGAGAAATAAACATAGTTTTTACTTTCATAACTGTATTCTGTGCAATCAAAAGTCCCGGTTTGTCTTGAACGGCCCCTGAATGTGCATATACAGTAATGCAGGATCTCTTTCTGACTAGCACCTAGCATCATATACTAAACTAGCTGAAAAGGAAACACAATAGTTAACACTTACCATGATACATCCTGACATATCTGTTTCTGTTGTAATTAATTTTCAATGAATTTGCAATTGCAGTTAGTAAAATTACAGAGAAATGCCAAATCAAAGACATTTGATTCTGTTTAAGTGTTATTGATCCTAAGAGTCTGCCTGACCAGACGTTAAAACTGCAGCATAAAAGTGTATTCCTTAACCGGTAAAACAGCTCTTGCTGTGGAAAGTGGAATAATAATTTACTTTGATCAGTGCGACAGCCAGGGAAACACAATTTCAGATAAGTTCAGTTGCTTGATAAATGTTGTTTTAAATTAACAACGATAAAAACACAGTAAAAGTCAAAGATTATAGAGGTCCGGTTGGACTCAAATGAACTCTGAAAGTATTAAATCAACAATGAAGATGTTACTACTGTATATAGGGATTGGTTACTATGTTACTCCATATGACCAGTGGAGTGGGCATGTTTATACAGCATGATTCACTAAAAAGAGGCCCCAGATATTCTGCAATAACTCTCACTGGGAAAAAGCAATCTGAACGAAACAGAGTACAAGATGCTATATGGAGCTTCGAATACGCCCGGACCGTTAAGGTTGGCGCCAGACAGCCATCGCACCGTTTAACGCCGTACTCCTTCACTCAGTCACACGACTTGGTGGTGGACGGTGGTGTACAGTAATGAGCAGAACGTCTTCATAGTGCATGTCCTTGATGATATGTTCAGGAACATGGAGCACTGCTTCGAAATGTGTAAGGCAAAAAACAGAGATCACTTCCAGAATCACATATAATGCAATCGATTACACATACGTCAAGGTTTTTTTTTTTTGGTTAGATTGCGTCATCATAGTGAGGGTTATTGCAGAATGTTTGGGGCCTCTTTCAAGTGAATCACCCTGTATGGTCCATAAATCATGATCATAGACTGGAAATGTAATTTTTCTTTAAGAATTTAAATTTCCATTTGGATGCCTGATTTTAATTATTTGTGCTTTGACATACAGTGAAACCTCGGATTACAAGCATAATTTGTTCCGGAAGTGGGCTCGTATTCCAAAACACTCATATATCAAAGCAAATTTTCCCATAAGAAATAATAGAAACAAAAATTATTCGTTCCACAGCCCAACAAAAAATAAATAAATAAAAATAATTAATACAAAATATAAAGTAAAAATAAAACAAATTACCCTGCACTTTAACTTTAAAAAAAGTACAAATAAATCCTGACAGATAAGTGTTTCCGTTTATGCGTGCTGGCGCTGTGTGTGTGTGTGTGTGTGTGTGTGTATGTGTGTGTGTTTGTGTATGTGTGTGAAGTAAGAGGAGGAATCAGCCTTGTGATATGTGGTCACAGTGTTATAGTAAACAGTACACGCATGCACGGATGTTGATTATACCAGTGAGAGACGAGCACTAAGACCCAGCAGGGGAGACGATTACCCACAATTCCGCAGCGCAAGAGAGAGAAAAACCATTGGCTCAGTTGTGATCAAAACAAAACAAAACAAGAAGTGCATGCGTGATACATGATACTCAGTACTCGTGAACCAGGACTTGTTCGTTTTTCAAGTCAAAATTTATTAAAAATCTTAGCTCGTCTTGCGGAACACTCGCAAACCACGTTACTCGCAATCCGAGGTTCCACTGTATATTATATCAGGGGTATAATTTCCACTTAAGCAAAATATGTAAGTTGAACAAACAAAAAAAATGCCTGTTTGTATAGAAGGCGACATGGCGGCATAATGGTTTAGCACCGTGTTCTTGGACCTGCAAAATGGAGTCTCACCTTCAGATCTGTGTACGAGTTTGCAAGCTTAATGGGTTTCCTTCAGGTACTCCGGTTTCCTCCCATAGACATGCCAGTCATGTGTGCGTGAGTGTGTGAGCTTCTGCCCTGCATTGGGTTGGCACCCTGTCCGAGTGCCTTGAGTCTCTGTATTGGATACGCGGTATAGTGAGTGAGTGAGCGAGTGAGTAAGTGTATAGTGTTTGGAACACAAAATTCCACTTGTATTGGGTTCTAAACATTGGGGCATTTTCAACCATTCATATTCATACGGGTATTAATAGATCAGTTCATTAAATATGGTATTCTTCTAGTGCCTTATTATTATAGAAAGAGAACAGACAATGACCTTGCAAAATCTATTTAAACCTGAACAATAAACATTGACTAAACATTGTTCGACTATTTCCGTCCATCAATACATCAGCAAAAATAAACAATGAACTAAACAATTAAACACCAATAAAGTCGGGTCAATTACGTAGCATTATTGCTGCTAGGAAGGCAATTAAACTGAGCACGATCCATAGTAGAAGGCATTTGTGCTACTGTGATGAAGGAAAGACAGAGAAAATTATTTTCCTGGAGTGTTTGGGTATGAAATGCAGAGTGGCGTCGCAATTATAGCTTAAAGGAAAGCAGTGATTTAAATGTGTGTACAATGAGTATAAATTAGAGTTAGTGGAAAACTTTTGACTATAATTACAAAATTGTACGTAGATTTAAAAAAAAAAAAAAAAAAAAAGAAGGAAAAAAAAATCTCTCTCTTTGGGTATTATTTTACTCAAAATTCCCATGTTTGCATTTATCCTTGCTTTGCTTTTACTTTGACTTCTACAATACCTTGACGTCTCCTCTTTCTTATTTCATCTCTTTCTCCCTCTTCCCCTCCACCTTTTCATTCCCAACATCTCCTTCCCTGCTTGAGTCCTTGGCCCTGCAGAACCATAGATTAATTATTCAAATGTTGACTTTCTTGCCAGAAAGTGGATCTGGGAGGGGACTGCGGTCTTTCTCATCCTCTACTCATTCCTTCCAAACGCATCCGGTCTATGAGGCAAGTGCTACACTTTTATTACTGGTATATCAGTGTATTCATTTTTATTTCCTCAGTTTTTTTATCCCTTGGCACTTTCTTCGAGTTCTAATAAACTGTAACACGTGGTTTAGCTGCACATTTGACTTGATGCAAAAGGCAGCAGTGAGTGGTTGTTAAACCTCCTCGCTGTTCTTCTTCATTCTTTCTCTTTCAACTGTGTGCAGATGCATAATGTTAAGTTGATTGTGGAGTCACAGAGGAAATAATTTAGGTCATTCATGGGGGCATAGAACAACTTTTCAGAACAATTCCTCAGATATGAACGCAATTGTACAAACATGCAGATACCAATATTTACAATGATATACAATATTTTCCATGTGTAAGTGAATGTATAAAGTGTCTAAAGTCAGATATATTGTATGTGTGTGTGTGGTGTGCGGGAGAAATGTTTCAATAAATTAGTCCGGGAGCACGATGATAGAAAATGTAAGTCTTGTAAAGCTGTCCTGATGGTAAATAATCCTAATTTCGGAAAATCCGCAACAAAACAGAGTTCACAGTCCAATACAGTGGAAAACAGCTCTAAGACAAAATGGTATCCGGGATTCCCCTCACGATTTAAAGGCGCAGAGACAACACTGTTACATTTTACATTTTACTGTGAGATTAATTTTCTTAGGCACGGTTTGATTTCGCCATATGATTGATGGCAGTGTGGAGAAAGGGGACCAAGGTTTAGTCAAGTGGATTTGGTATGCCTTATATTGTATATTCGTGCCAAAGGTGTACAAGACTCACTTTGTCGGACTTAAGAACAAATCTGACTTACGAACGTACATGGAGAGTTTGTTAAATTGTCAGTGGAAAATATATCTATGTTAACTAGTGAATGTGAGAGCATTTCCACATCCACAAAGCAATGAGAAATCACAGGATTGGAACATATATGATTGATCAGGTCTAGACCCAGAAAAATCATGAGGCAGTAAAATAGAGTCAGCTGATGACCTGAATGTCCAGGTTATCACATCAGTGGGCAGAGTTCTTTTCTGGCACATTCCAGCAGTCAAACTGTATAAAAGTGGTTCTGGGAGCATAAGAAATCTTTTACACAATAAATGGCCACCACATTGCATGCCATGATCAAAGTTTTAACAAAAACTCGAACAAAATCCTAAAGCATGCTACTTTATTTCACAGGTTGCTATCAAATGTAAATGTGTCATTAATTACCACTTTGTTACCTTTACTTCTCATGAAATACTAATTACATGTTTAGTCTGATTAACAGAGAAAAAAAGAAGAAATAAGCCAAGGTTTTATTAATTTCTAGCAATTATAAGGTAGTGCCCAATATCCTGTAGCTCTAAAAAGTTATTATTGTAGTGGTCAAAAAAAGGATCTCCAACAAGGGCAAACATAAGCCCACTGGGTCAGAAATGACTTTGCCACATGCAGCATCACCGTCCCATCCGGGGGGATTGGGTGGAGGAGGGGGAGAGTGGGACAGCCTACCCAGGTCCCCAGTGGTAGGAGGGCCCTTGAAAGGCTGGAATGAAAATTTTTATTATTATTATTATTATTATTATTATTATTATTTCTAAGTAATTAGTGTCATAATTACATTGCCTGAATAAATCGGTCAACTTAACTATTCTCTCGCTGATGCCACTTTCACCCTTTACAAATGACACAAAATGGTTTAGTCCACCTTGCATTCGGATCACCTTTACAGCACAGCTAATTTATACTATCTTATTGACTGCTGGCACTGCGTACCGTGAGTCATGTCTTTCCCTAACAAAGTGAAATTAGGGTATCAACAAAGAACGAAAGGAAAAGGAGAGAATGCAAACTCAGGGAAGTCAGCATACACAACTAACAGGTTAAGAATAGTTTATCTATTAACAGTTAAACTAACACCATGAAACACATGGCCCTTAGTTTGAGAAACAGCCATGGAAAGTGAACAGCAGCATGTCCCACATCATCAGCAATTGATGATCACAATGTGACACAGATTTCATGTATTATCACTTGGTATGTCCGCAAGACCATTACATTTAGGCATTTGGCAGACGTCTTTATCCAGAGAGACTTATATTTTTTTCTTACTATACGTCTGAGAAGTTGAATGTCAAAGGCCTTGCTCAAGGGCCCAACAGGGGCAACTTGGTGGTGGTGATGTTTTGAACCTGAAACCGTCTGAACCGTAGTCCAACGCCGTGACCACTGAGCTACCCCTGACCCCATTAGAATCTCTAACTTCTACATCAAAGGAACAATAACATTGCACATATGATCAACCTAATTTAACCTGATGCATTTTAAATTAAAGCTCAAGCGGAACAGATACGTACCTGCAACACAACATGGGGCAAAGACAATTTTTAAAAAAAAAAGTGCTTATATGGAAGCCTTGCTGGTGTGTGTTAAGGGAGGAGGCTTCAAACAGAGTATTTGGGTTTTTGGATATTTCAGGTAAAATTCAGTTCATCATATTGCCAATTAATGCTGAAAACAGGATATGTCACTCTATACTGCACAATCTTGACCCCTATACTGTATGTTTTTATTTAAATTAAAAAAAAAAAAAAAAAACATCAAAACAATTAAAGGATAAAAGATTCTAAACTTTTAGGGTTGAACACGAACAAAACATGGCTATTACATATGTCATACTGTATCATTGCACATATTATAAACCGGACTCAACCTAGTGCATTTTAACATACTGAACATTACTCAACCCAGGTGCTGTCATTAGTGTTACAGCTTCCTAAACTCAAATAAGTTTAAATTATTTAAATTTTTTTGGCCTTCATGATTTTTGCACCATTACACTATGTTAGTAAAGCTGATTCGTTCTGTCTGTTTCTGCAAATAAGATATGTCTCTACTGAAGTCTTATTCAGTTACCTTTTATTATGTAGGATCGTAAGCATTTTCTCAATGTATAGTAAGTGTTATAAAACTAAGGAAGTTTACTAAGTAAACTTTTTTTTTTTTTTTTAACTGAATAAAGCAATCTTAAGCTTGATAATCCAATCCAAACTCATTTAACCATGGATCAAGAAAGGAAGGATCCCAATGAGACTGATTATGTGTAGGTCTGTGGGATGCCCCTGTCTTATGCTCACTCTGTGAACATTTTGCTTGAGTGGGGTGAAGGTCAGTAGCCAGGACAGGATAGGACATTATATTACCTTAACTTTCAGAAGTTTTCAGAAAAGATGCAATTACGTTAAGTTTAATCTACACTTTATTCTATGTGTGTAATTATTAGCAACCAGAAACATCATATGCAGCAAGTGCTTCTAAAAATATATCTTAATAAAGCTGTGATTGAAAGGGGAATGAGCACATCTGAAAACTCATCAAGATAAAATTTCTTTATACTGTAGATGAGACAAATTAACCAGTGAAGTGACACCGTGATGTCAGAAATGTTCAGTTCGAGGGAACTGTATCGTTTGACCTTTTGTTGAGCTGTTCATCCATGCTGGAGGCGCTGGCTTTTAGAACAGAGTACATCTTTTTTCAGTTACTCCTGGGTCAAAAGGGGTTTCTCTAAAAAGTCAGGTGACAAACCCTCATGAGTGTATTTTATTATCTTCTACTCTTCCAAACCCAATGATCCCAAGCCAATGATGATGCTGTGAGCTCTAAAAAAAAAAAAAAACACCACTGCTCTTGCTCACATCTTCATTAAAGATCACTTGACCTCATTTACACCAACAAGCGGATTTTATTGGAGAAACCATGTCGCTCTTGTGTAGTTATTTATACTGCGTAGCATAATAGTCCAGTAGAACAAGCTGGGTTATACTTATATGTTGTGTGCTTCAATTAAAAAAAAAAAAAAAAAAGCCATCGGGCTCTTATGTACATCTTCATTAAAACAGCACATAACCTCGTCAGCACCACCCGATTCACCACTGCAATATGACAAGTGCTTTCATTAAAGGAGTTAATTGAAGACACTTCCTCCCAGCAGTTAACAAGCTCACCACAGAAGCCTGCATTAGCTTTCCATCCTTACTCATCTCTCTCCTCGCCCCTTCCATATTGGCTTATCGACATGGCACAACCACTTTAAGCTACATAAACAAAACAATACACAACATTAAGCAGGATAAATGGACACTTAAAGTAAATGAGGGTATGAAAAGTTTCACTAAGTGTCAATATCTGACTACAGCATTTTACTCTTTTCCCCAGATGCACCAGATGTATTGTGTTTGCGAGCTAATTCCATCCAGTCTCTCACCACTTTGGTATCCTCCAAAAACAAATTATTATTTTATTTTATTTTATTTTATTTTGACATTTATTTAATTGTCAATGCTCACTAGCTCAACCCTATAATTAGTCAGTTTTAACTAATATGTCTAGAGCCTGTCTCAGAGCAAAGTCTTTTAATTATGGTTCAGTCCCAGTCCCCAAGCTTTTCTATCAGAGCTTTGGGTCATGGGAAATGAGTACGCCCAAGTCCCATGTACCCCTATGTACTGTAAGCAGTCTGAACTACACCTCTCTGGCTTCATTAAGAAGTAACAAACACGGATGTATTTTCATGTTTCATTTTAATGATATTGTTAATAAATTGCAGTGCTTCTTGTGTGTATATGTTATCGCTTACTCAGCTCATTAGTGCACACAGGAGTGCCATTTGTGCGATTTTCCTCATGAATATGTCGGTTTACACTGTTTCAGCACAATACTGTGTATACTTTGCGGCACGGTGGCTTAGTACTTAGCACTGTCGCCTCTTGCACCTCCAGGATCTGGGTTTGATTCCCGCCTCGGGATCTGTGTGCATGGAGTTTGCATGTTCTCCCTTTGCTTGGTGGGTTTCCTCCCACAGTCCAAAGACATACGGATTAGGCTAATTGGCGATCGCAAATTGCCCAAAGTGTGTGAATGTTTACTAGAGGTTCTACCATAGTTGGATACAATGGTCACCATTGACCTGCAATGATCTCCATTGGCCCCCATGGTCACTAGTTGGACAACAGAGATTCCTAGATGGAGATGGAGATTGGGTATACTAATAAGATCCTGTATCGGTAGATCTGTGATTGAAGAAAATAACATTGGTAATGCAAGGCTCCTGGTAATGCAAGGAAAAACAAACAAACAAAAACTTTGAAATTGAACATGAGGATATTTTTTTCCACCTAATCATGTTTTGATTCTGTTTTACTATTGCAAATTCTGCATTTGCATTTGTCCTTTGAGTTCTGCATCATCCTATGGGTTCTCATATTGGTGGATTTTTCATGTGCATCATATCAATAGTTACACTCTAAAATTTTAATCAAAACTTTGAGATCGACAGAACTTTGCCAGCTGGCAGTAAATTGACCAGCAGCAAGCACATCACATATATTATGCATACACACACACACACACACACACACACACACACAATGAGCATGATATCCATCCATATCCATCCATCCATCTACTGTAGGAACCTCTGTAGTCCAACTAGGGTCCGTGGAGGCCAATGTTGCCCATTTATTTCCATTTTATGACCGTGAGAGAACCTCCGGTAATGTAATAAACCAAACATTGGTCATGAGCTTAGTCCTTCTGTAGATATCCTCGACCGATGGCGACACTCACACTTCTCCAAACATAGGATGAACTGGTGGAGACCATCCTTGAAGAATCCTTTTTTTTGGCTCTTGAGTAAAAGTTCCCTCGGTTAACACCTCGTCGTTGTCCTTGAAACGCCTGCCATAAAGTGGTTTCTTCAAGTGATGGAACAGTAATAAGTGACTGGGTGCGAAGTCGGGGAAGTATTTACATTTAGGCATTGAATTTGGCAAACACATCAGTCAAACACTGTTGGAAAGTTTTTTTTTCTTTGAATTTAGCTCAAGTACTGAAGAAACAAACTAAAATCCCATTGTAATGAAGAAGGCGAACCCCCTTTTTGAGCATTCCACGACGCTTCACCTTGATTTCCTTTAGTGGCATCGTGCAGAACTATACCGCAGGGTTTTTAAAAAAGGAAGAAATGTAGGGCCATGAACATTAGTCATGAGCTTTAGTCCTTCTGTAGATATACTCGACCGAAGGCGACACTCACCTTGGCCCCGGATTGGCACAGTGGTAAAATGCTCGCCCTATGATCTGGAGATCGCTGGTTCGATTCCCGGGCGATGCTGTAGCCTCTCGCAGCTGAGGGTCATAAAGTGAGCCGAGCACTCTCATCGGGGTGGGATGGGAGGCAGTTAGTGATCTCACATTAATCACGGCTCTACAGCCAATCAGGGGCATCTGTGAGCTCATTCAAGCGGACTTCCAAGAGTTTTACGCTGCCAATGGTGCGTGAGCGAGCAGTTGAAAAAGATGCGGTCGGTGGCGTCACGTGGTTTGAGAGAAACGCATGATAGTCTTCGGCCCTTCCGACTAAATAGTAGTAGTAGCTTAATGTGTAAAAATTCAGGGAAAATAAAATAAAAAAAAGAAAATATTAATGAACGTACACATTTCTGACATAATTACGGTGAAAATATATATATATATATATATATATATATATATATATATATATATATATACTGTCTACTCTGGGTTTTTCAAAGGTA
>JAQMYG010000023.1:24250128-24273025 GCA_030014215.1 Clariallabes teugelsi | reverse complement strand
ATATATGAATGATAACATTATAATGTTATATATATGATAACATTACGATAATAATATGATAATAAATATAGACTGTATAACATATAGCAATAAATTTAATATTAAAATATTTATACAAGGTTTTTTTCCTGAGATGTGTATAAATTTTTTGTCTGACATAACGTGTTTGTCATTGTTTAGATACTGCAAAAGTATTATTTTACATAATACATAGAATTGCATATATATATATATATATGATCATTAACAAAGTAAAATATGCTGAATATATATATATATATATATATTTTTTTTTTTTCCTTCTTCTTCCTCTGAATAAAATTTTACACATTCAGCATATTTTACTTTGTCAGTGATCATATGATCACTATACAATTCTTATATATACTCTCAATAAGGTATAAAATAATACTGCAGAATCGAAACAAAGACATAACATAAACATGTTATGTTCGACAAAACATAATGCAAAAGTGACTTGTCTGAACATTTGCAGCATTTTAATTGGAAGATCAATAAGCGCAAATGCCACACAGACCACAAACATGAAAAAATTCCCTACATTTTTTCAGGGACCTTTCTGTAAATGAATATGAGTGATCTGCTCAAAATGTTTACAACATTCCTACCAATAAACCAGCGTTTAACGAGCATAGGATCATCATAGTATATTCATATATTCATTTATTTGCCTTTGTGCGCCCTTAATGCCCACACAGTATAATGAGGATACAGGGGGAAAAAAAGACTCCAGTAACATCAAGGAGGTGCCTTTTTGCCTTGAGGTATAATCAGTGCATTCCCTCTGTGGTTTATAAATAACGTTAAATAATAAAATACACAACTTTATCTGGATAACCATTAGCATTATGGCCATATAGCAAATTCCCAGTCTCTAATTGAGGCTTCCTGTGCACACCTCCAATTACTGCCACGCACAGAGGCATGCACCTCCGCCTCCTGTCGAAGATATCATCCCCAAACACATTACAAGCATTCAGGGAAATATGGGGCTCAATGAATATTAAACAATACAATCCATTTACGATATGTCTGTGCAAAGGAAAATGTTAGAAATTTGTACAATGACTTTTTTCCGGAGATAGCGCGGAGACGATCAGATTGGGTTTAGTAATCCAATCAAGCTCTCGAAGCTCTACAGGGTGTAGGAGGGAAGGTTTCCTAAAAGAGAAGACAGCCGACAAGAGGCTTTATAAATAAATCTAATGTTTCTCCTGACACTCAACAGATGAATAAATGTCAACTAGAAGATACGATTCAGGCTTTACAGTCAAAGCACTTCATATACAAACCCATGCATCTCTTTGCTTTTATTTTATAAACAAATCTCTAAATGACAACCAACAAGCACTTTAGATTAAATAGAAAAAGTAAATTAAATAAACAGTAATTCGAAAAATGTGCAGCAATGTGTAATATCTGTCAGGGAGTGTGTTTACTGTGAAAAATAACACGCAAGACTCTATGTCCATATTAAAGACGTTAAGACTCTGTGGCCTTTGTTATGAATGTATAACTTTCTGCATAATTACTGGAATTATACTGTGAAAAATAGCACCTTCACAAGTTCTAATATCTTAAATATAGTCATAATTATTCTGTAACTTTTTCCTATTATATGATTACAAAAAACTAAACATAAATATAATTATTAAACCCATTTCATGACATTTTGAATAATTTCTAAAGACGAATTTTTTAAGGTTAATTCCTTATTTATTTTTAGAAACAAGTTCAATTATCTGCTTAAGTTTCCTCTATCTATGTTTAATTGCGACTTTATGTCTTAGAATTCCAATTGTAACTTTATTTCTTACAATTCTTTTTTAATAGATATGATACAGACAGATAATTACATAGACTTCTCTAATTCAGATTTCAGATAAAGATAAAGTTACAATGAAGCAGGTGATATTTCAATTTAATAACTATTAGATTAATTTACATATATTTAGAATATTTTCATATGCTATATTTTTTTCATTATATTTGATTCCTGCAAATTTTAGACACTGGACATGAGCATAAGGAATAATAATGCCAATAATCATAAAATCGGTGCTATAATCAAAAATCTGAAAAACACATACTGAATATAATTTGTGCCAGGAGGTTACGATTTGGCCAAATATATTTCTGTATTATGTGTCAGGATAGACTTAAAACGAAGGCCATGAATATATGTATACAGGATGCATCAAAGTGGAGCACTCAGCTGTTTAGCCGTTTCTCACAGTGGGTGTATTCAGGCCAATTTTCTCCCACCCATTGTGAGAAACAGCTGACACTCAGGATCCGTTTAGACATGTAAATGAATGCTTTTGCTATACGCTTTGTGCCTAGCCCGGTCTTAATATACTGTAATCTGTGATTAAAAGTTAACTGTGTACTAGAGATGCACCGATTGCAATTTTCTTCGCCGATTACGATTTTCTTTCTTTCTGAGTACCGTAATTGACAGCATGAAATTACACACAACAGGCGCACAAAACAGCACAAAATCTATGGAGACTAATCAGCCGATCAGAGGTCACGGGCGATCGGGGAGAATACCGGCCGATTCTGATCGTTGGCTGATTGATTGGTGTCTTTACCGTGCACCTCACTATACCCTGGAGCTATTAGAATAAGTTTGCGTGCCATTCGAATAATCAGATCTGTTAAACATATTCTGAACATACTCTGAAGCGTAAACATTTTGCACAAAACCTGATTGTCAGAAGGTTATGATCTGAACACAGATCCTTCTATTAGGCAAACCCAAACGGACATTGGTGTCTGTGTGGGAAATCAGCATTTGCATGGATCTTTGGTTGTCAAAATGTTGTGGCAGTGTTAAATGGGCAACATTACATTATGCATGTTGGAACACCACTGGGATGTTACGGTGCAGTGATGTAATTAATTAGCAAAGCTATACAGGTATACTGCACTATACAAGAGTGTCAAGTGTGACATGTCCAAATTGTGAGCAATATCCTTCAGTGATTTTCCTTTGTGCTGTTTACTAACCTTTTGATGATGCACTTCACCATAATAATTTTGAAAGAACACAGAGAGAGAGATAAGACTCCAACAGTCAAGAGACATGTGAGCATGTGGTGTACATGAGATACACATGCTGTGTGTGAGATGCTGTAGTGCGCATCCCATTCTCTGATCTGATCCGATATCTGATTTCTGTACTGAGCTTAAAAACATAGATGTACGTGTGCAGATGTTGAGCAAACATCTGTGCAGACACCATAAATGCGTGCTTTGAAGGGACAACATTATAATCTAATTACGACAACGTAACAACATCAGGGTTCCTGCTGGGTTCACTTAATTGCACCGAGAAGAAGAAACCTGCCTATATTGTGTCGGAAAGTTTACACAATTTTTGTTAAGTGATTTGATCTTACCAGCAAAGTGTAAAAATATAAAAAATATATATGCCATGTATATATTGTAAAGGCATTGACCACTGAAAGGTTTCTGGTACAGCAGTAGTCTTGTTTTGCACTTTTGTTCAAACTGGTCAGGTTAATTAAATTTATTGGAATAATGTGACAATCAGGAGACTAACATAGCAATAAAAAGTTTTCAAATATCTCTGGTTTCTTCCTTTCACATTAATGCAATTTTTTTTTTAATTCGTTTATCGTTTTTTTTTTTTTTTTACATGCCCCGAGCAAGTAAACCTTAGAATCCATATAATATTGTTTCATAGTAATATGAAATAATTTAGCCGTAACCCTTCATATGACAGCAACTAAACTATGATGGGTGTTCAAGTCAAACCGGGACGTGTGATGGAATTTCTCTTGTATGAAGCTGTAAAATCACTGCGCGGTACGATGATGAGACTCTTAGCAGTAAAACGTTTTGAAGAAGGCTGTACGTCCATGAAAGGCCAGGTGGCTCGGAGCCCACTGCAGTCATTCCACATCCATCAAGTGGATAACGTGTCACCATTTCGCAAAAAGACGCATCTGTCTGTTGGAACTGTACACGCAATCATTTACAAACACTCCTTCCACATTACAGGAACTTGGCTGGGAGTTATTGTTCCATCCCCATGCAGTCTTGATGTCATTCCAAGTGATTTACACCTTTTTTGGCCAGTTCCTGGGAGGCCGGCGTTTCAGATGTGAA
The DNA here is from genome assembly GCA_030014215.1 of Clariallabes teugelsi. Taxonomy (NCBI): domain Eukaryota; kingdom Metazoa; phylum Chordata; class Actinopteri; order Siluriformes; family Clariidae; genus Clariallabes; species Clariallabes teugelsi. The sequence continues at coordinate 24,268,867 of JAQMYG010000023.1, read as the reverse complement.
GCAGGCAGTCCGATCATAGCTCCAGAGTACTGAGAAAAACTTGTAGCAGGGGATTATACAGTACTGTATATAGAAAAAAAAGGTTGTTTTTACTATAATAAATGTGCTCTGTTATTTTGCGCAGTCAAAAGTCCCGGTTTGACTTGAACACCCTTACGTTAATGATAACAAGAAACTGAGCTACTCACCGTGTTCGTAGGTTCCCAGGACTTGGCTGCCCATCATAGACAGATAGTATGTCAAAGTCCTCTTCTAATGCAAACCCTTGGAAAACCAGCTGTATCCGGTTGTGTTCTTGTGCCATAATCACCCATGTGCAATTGGCATAGTTCGGGTATCCGTAAGGGTATCCAGGGCTTTCTATCGTCCCATTTGGACTGTATAGTGTGTAGCTGCAATTTTGAGCTGGGAAAGAAAGAGAGAAACAAAAACAAAGTGAGATAAGAATCGAACAGAGGCTTCCAATATATAGAAATAGAAATAAACTACCTAATGCCAACCAAAACAGCCATTTCTCAAGTCTTCCCCCCAGAGATAACACAGAGGAACGTACAGTGTAATAGATGACTGCTATTTATACCACCAACAGACACACAGCCTGTGTTCGCCTAATAGCATTAACTTCACTGCTTTCTTAAAAAGTAATTACTGAGAACTAATTTTTGTGTGAAGTCATTAGACAGGATGAGCCCTCCACAATTAAGCAAGCCTGTGTGTGTGAAATGCCCATATTGTTGGCTGCCCGTGCTTCGCTGGTCAATAAGCTGTTTCCACAGTAACACATGGAGAAGGGGGAAGGGGTGATGGTTATTAATGCCAGTAATTTTAATAACTTCCCATTGCCCACAGCTCAGACTCCCCTCCATTGCGGTTAATTGCACTCCTCTTTCGCGTACTTGTCAATGGCCACTCATAAATTGTCGTTCTGCATGTGAAATTTTAATAACTGCGTGTCCCTCCATTCATCAAGCAAAAATCTTCCCTCAAATGATTTGTTCTGGTCAGATTTACATCCACACTTTTCATTTGTTATTATTTGTTCTTTAATTGAATGATATTCTACAGTTTCACTTCTATTAAGAAGGGGTCTGCTTTAAGGGGGCTTTGTTTGGTTGCTTTCTATATTTTATAATTAATGGAACAGAGGTGTTAACAGCAGAAGATAAAGTCTAATGGGAGCTTTTAACACTGTAGCTCACACAATGCTCTCTACAGTATATAAAGATATACAGGAATCAAACTATTGCTTATTGGGTCATACTCAAATAGTGGAACAGTCAAGTTGAAAAAAGTTAGTGCCCCTGCTTAATTCTATTTGTTTTTGTATAAAAATCATCCGATCATACTGGATCTTAGAATTACTGTAGGCAAATACAACCTCAGACAAACAACAACATATCATTTTTCCACCGTACCATTTTTATTACAAAGAAAAAAAGAAAACATCTATTCAATATCTTGTAGATCCATCTTTAGCAGCAGTAACTTATAGCAATAATCATTCCTGTATGACTTCAGTCTTTCACATAGTTGGGGAGGAATTTTCATCCATTCTTCTTACAGTACAACATTGCTTCAATTCTTTGAGGACCTAACACACTATTTCAATTGGGTTAAGGTCTGGACTTTGACTAGGCCATTCTAAAACCGTGAAGCTTTTATTTTTCAGCCATTCTGATATAGAATTATTAGTGCACTTCGGATCATTGTCCTGTTGCTTGACCCAACTTCGACCAAGCTTTAGCTTTTAGACAGATATTCTCACATTTGCCTCTAGAATACTTTGAGATACAGAGGAGTTTATGGTTGACTTGACTGGGCTTGTTTCGTTTTCACAGCACCTGAACAAACAAGTCCAATCTCTTACTTCTACTTTACTCTTACATCCTGTAGATGCAGTAAGGGGATACTTAGTATTGGCCATATTTTAACTCTTTGGTTTAATTTTTGTTAATTAAATAATGGCAAGAATTATAGGTTGATTTTGCTTATTATAATCAGATTATTTTTTTATTATGTTTCAATGCATAAACTATTTCATTCACTCATTTTCTATACCACTTATTCTGTACAGAGTTGTGGGAGGCCTGGAGCCGATCCCAGGACGGGGTGCCGGTCTATCACAGGGCATACACAAGCACACAGTCACACACACTCACTCACACTATGTGCCATTTCTAAAACATACAAACTCCAGACGGACAGGGCTCGATCCCTCAACCCTGCAGGTGAATACAGATACGGTGCTTAAACAGGTAGAAGAACTTAATCAACAGCACATTTTTTAGCCGTGATATGGTTGCTATAACCACATCAAAGTTGTTTTCACAATAACAGCACATCCCAAAGTGTGCTATTATTCTTATACAGTACAGTAGCACAAGTGTGTTATTATTCTTATAGCCAAATTGTAATTTATTATTGAAAAACACATCATGCTCTTTTTTTACCATTTGTAGTTAATTTAATTTGATGTGGTGGAACCTGTTCAATTACAAACCTTATAACATGGTATAAAAACTCTATTACCAGCCTCTATTTTTCCCTTATAGAAGTAGCTTGTCATGTTACTAAGAATCCAGAAAGTTCTGTTATTCTGAACATCGACATTATAGACATAATAGACATTCCATAAATGTCTACTCACTCAGATAAGTTATTATAGACTTTTTTCTTGGTTAATTAAGAAATCTTTTTTAAAGCAATTTTTTTTCCAGTCCAAGATTATGTAAGCATCTGCAAGGAAAGTATTCGTGTGAAAGCTACTGTATAAAGAATAGAACATAGTGTGTTTTCAGATAAACCTGTGATTTGTCTTATAGTCAAAACTATTGCCAGAGCCATGTTAATTAACAAACCAACCTATTTATCAAATCGTATCATGTACTAATAGACAACTGAATGCATAATTTGATACACAGTGTAGTGACATGGGGGGGAAAATATACAACAGTACATCAACACTAAAGCAACTGCTGGAATCAGATGTTTTTCGGCTCAGTCGGCGCAGACTCCAGAGTAGTGCCACGGAAAAGTGTTTTCCCCATCTTCCGGAGATTGTGAGTTCGAATTTGGCTACAGTCATCTGTAGGTGTGAGTCCAGGGAGCAGATTCATAATGCTCAAGGGCGGAGGGTTGTTATACATGTACTCCCACTTCAATTACAGCAACACTGGCCAATCATGGATGAAATCGCTTTCTTCCTGTGAGCATCACAGGAACCTGCCATTGGCTAGTCGCCGTCCCGAAGGAGACACGTGACCTGGTTGGTACTGTAGCTGTTATCTTATTGTTCATTGGATTTTACTTGTACAAACAAATAGCTTTGTTTTATTATATGTCTGTGTGTGGAAAAGTCCTGTAAACTACTTTGTGTAGTTTTAAAAAAAAGTATGTCTTGAACATTATTTAACAGACCGTGTTTTATTATGAACATTGAAAACATTTTAAACATTTTAAACATTTTAAACATTGCTTGTTTATGCTGTAAACAAGCAATAGTTCGATAGTTTTTCGACAGAAAGAATTAAAAAAGTGTAATCGTCCAAAATCTGTATCAACAAGTCAGATTTATTATTATTATATAATAATAATAATAATAATAATAATAATAATAATAATAGTAAATTCCAGAAATTGGTACAGGCCAAAAGAAGTCCATCTCTAGTCAGCACACCCTTAATGAGCAAAAATGCTATGCAATTTTGTGCAAAATTCTATGTATTGTAATTAATTCTTGCTTACTTTTTTTTTTTTAATCTGATTTTTGTTTTTATTTCTGATGTATACAGCACTTGTCAACCTTGAGTTGTTTTTAAATGTGCATTATAAATAAAAGAAGTGAAGTGATGAGATTTTTCAATAAAGACACGTTGTAGAATAAATAATAAAATAATAGATCTAAAATGCTAAGCTCCTCTTATAATACTGTATAATGAAGTCTTTTGTTGAGCTATACAGTGGATTGGATCTGAATTTCAATAAGACGTGATTAGTGAGAATTAGGAAGACATGATATGAGGACAAACCAGGAATAAACGGAGGAGACCATACATACAGTAAAAAATGCTAAAATCCGTGCGCTGGAAGAAATAGGCTTCATACTTACTGGTACTTACGGGTAATCAAGTTGAAAATTTGATCAAAAGAAAAATCATAGAGCATTTTTAATAAAAAAAAATATATATATTTTTTAAATAATAATAATTAAATAAATAAATACATTTTAAAAAGCAGTAACAAGAAAGTCCTATGGATGGTTTTCTATTTAGACGATCCTCTTTTTGCTTGCAGTAGAATGCTGTGCACATTCTGTGAAACTATAAAAGATTATGAGTTATAGATTGACACTTGGGCGGCACGGTGGTGTGGTGGTTAGCACTGTCGCCTTGCACCTCCAGGGTCCTGGTTCGATTCGGAAAAACATTTGATTGAGTCTTATTATGAGCCAACATGACTTTTGAAAAAATATTTGGAAGTGTCAATCTCTCACTCACTCACTCATCGTCTATACCGATTTATCCTGTATTAAGGGTCGCGGGGGCCTGGAGCCTATCCCAGGGGACTTAGGGCATGAGGCGGGGTACACCCTGGACAGGGTACCAATCCATCGCAGGTCACACACACATACACTCACTCACACACTCATTCACACACAACGGGCAATTTGAGAACACCAATTAACCTAATCTACATGTTTTTGGACTGTGGGAGGAAACCGGAGTACCCAGGGGAAACCCACCAAGCATGAAAGAACATGCAAACTCAGAGACGGGAATCAAGCCTGGCCGGGAATCGAACCCGGATTAAGAATAGTTCTTTTTTTTTTTTTTTTTTTTTTAGTTTTTCCGTCACTGTTAAGGTCCAGTTTAAGATGATTGTTTTTGTTTATTACGCCACACGGTGACCTGTTATTCATTCAAGCTTAAAAAAATATCTAACTTAGGGCATGAACCAGTGAGAAACAGGTGCAGATGATAACAGATGTTCAGGCTTGGTGAATAGTATACCGCTGATGCTGAATGCTGTGGTTTAAACAGACGAGAGGGGAAACGAGGTTGCTGTTGAGTTTGTTACAGAAACATTATTTTAATTGCACTTTTCATCCTGTCATTGTAAAACATTTGTTACAATTTCTTTCATTTAGTCTAGATAATTTCATTCAATAAAAATTGAAGACTTTTGCACATTACAGTATATTTTATTAACTTATTGTGATGAACTCATGTAATTAATAAGCGTTTCCAAACAACATGCTCATTTATCCATGATGTTCCATGAATACATGAATATCTTGGACAATAGAACCATGAAGAAGCCCTTCAAATCTGTGATTAATGATAATATTTTAGTCATTAATGCTGCCAAAACTAAAATAGCTTTTTTTTTTATTGAAATGAGATTTTGAATAAAGACACGGCTGTAGAATAAAGAATAAAATAATAGATCTAGAATGCTAAGCTCCTTTTATAGTATAATGAAGTCTTTTGTTTAGCTATAAAGTGGACTGGATCTGAATTTCAATAAGACGTGATTAGTGAGAATTAGAAAGACATGATAGGAGGACAAACCAGGAATAAATGGAGGAGACCATACTGTACATACAGTACCTATTAAAACCATCTTGCTATGCTAAAATGCTAGAACAGTTTAACATTGACTGGAACTGTCAATGAAAAAAGGAGTCTCTGTGGGCATAGCATGCTTTCTCGAATGCTTCATGAATAATTGGCTGATCCAAACAACTCCCCAAACTGGAGAGAATAACTGGGATTGTGCATGGTTTAAAGACAGTGATATGAGAGACATGCAGATCTACTGTATCTCCTGCCATTTAAACATTCACTTTATATGCTGCAAATTACACAATTCATGCCCTAGAAGAAATGGACTTCACACTTCTAAAGCATCCAGCGTTAATTCTCGGGAATCTGGTAAAATCAGAGGAGTTTTCATTCTGAGAAAATCATCTAAATAAATAAATTTAAAAAATGTAAAAAGCAGGAACAAGAAAGTCGTATGGATGGATAATCCTCTTTTTCCAGTAGAATGCTGCGAACTTATCGAAACTATAAAAGAACAGAATACGAGTTACAGATTTACACTTCAAATTTTTTTTTTTTTTTTAAAGTCATGTTGGCTCACAATAAGACTCAAGCAAATGAAGTTTTTCTCATGCACGCTATAAAGATGAGAAAAATAGGACTTTGGGCAGAATTTAATAAATCTATTTTTTCTCATCTCCGCCCTACAGCACAGAGTGCAGCTGATTTCTGACCGGAGCAAAAGGGGAATCTTTTCCAGGGATAGAAAATGTGTGCTAGCTCCAAACAATCCATCATGTCTTCACCTGATCCTGGGGGACAGACTATCTGGAGGAAAGTGAGCACGGACCAGCACCAAAAGAGCATTTGACCTCTGCATGCAGACTTCTTTATGAGCGTACGGAGCTTTGTGATGGCTATTTCCTACCTACACCAACAGAGACTACAGCTTAGCTGAAGAACGGGAAAAATGAGGTCACCTTAGAAGACAGAGTTGGAGGGTCATTTACAGTATGTTGACGAATTGAATGAGGACATTCTTATTTTTGTGTTGTTGGAATTGTAGAGTATGTATTATAAAATGTATTTATATTTATTCCTACTGTAGAAAATTTTGCACATCTAATTATATGAAGGGCTTGTAGGACTTGATGTCTAGCTTATGTACATACTGTAAAGCGTGATTTAAGATATGAATTCATTTTCATTTTATTAGTCTGGTCACATTACCGGAGGCTAGCACTGTCTCCTTGCATCTCCAGGGTCTGGGTTCAATTCCCACCAGTTTCCTACCACAGTCCAAAGACGTGCCAATTAAGCTAAATGGCGTTCCCAAAATGCCCATAGCGTGTGTGTGCCCTGCAATGGATTGGCATGTCTCCTTCATTCACTCACTCACTCTCATCATTATCGCTTAATCCTGTATTCAGGGTGATGGGGGGCCTGGAGCCTATCCCCGGAGACCTAGGGCACGAGGCAGGGTACACCTTGGACAGGGCACCAATCCATCGCAGGGCACACACACACTCATTCACACACTGCGAGCAATTTGAGAAAACCAATTAACCTAACCTACATGTCTTTGGACTGTGGGAGGAAACCAGAGTACCCAGAGGAAACCTACCAAGGGGAGAACACGCAAACTCCATGCACACAGAGACGTGAATCGAGCCTGGCCGGGAATCGAACCCGGACCATGGAGGTGCAAGGCGACAGTGCTAACCATTACACCACTGTGCCACCTATGTCTCCTTCAATAAATGTTAAATATACATGGGAGTATTGCTCAACATCTTTTAGAGATAATAACATGTTTTTCTTTTATTAGCATATTTTGGGCATCATATGTTTATCAATTTACAAAAAAAAATCTAAAAAGTTGAAAACTTGATAATGCACTGGACCAACCCTACTAATATAAACTTGATTTGAAATACAGCTGTGAAAGATGTTATAGAATCAGCAGAATCAACACCTTCAGACGATTCATACAGTATTTAAGAATCCAACAGAACTGTGGTATAACAGCACATGGCTATAATAATAATAATAACAATAATAATAATAATACAAGGTTGACCCTAAGTATATGTCAGCTTAAGCAGTGCCTGTTGAAAACATGTACTGTACAGTCTTACATATTTATATAATGCTAGTGCAAGATCATTATTCGGATGATGAACAAGGTTTGCACATCTGTAACTTTTATTCAGAAACTTATTCATGAATGTATAAAAAGAGAGTTATTATGGCATTCAGCAGATGCCCTTATCAAGAGCAACTTACATTTTTATTTCATTATACATCTGAGCAGTTGGGGGTTAAGGGCCTTGCTCAGGGGGCCCAACAGTGGCAACTTGGTGGTCATGGGGTTTGAACCTGGGACCTGAGCTACCTCTGGAACAGGACAACCACGTCAACCATGAACACCTTTGCATACCAGAGTATTCCAGAGGTAAATTTTAGGCCATCTGTCTGACACCTAAAACTTGGTCAAATCAGGTCATGCAACAGGACAATAATCTGAAGCACACCAGTAATCTACATCAGAATGGCTGAAAAATAAAAGAATCAGCATTTTGGAATGGACCAATCAAAGTCCAGTCCTCAACCCAACTGTAATGCTGTGTTGGGACCTTAAGAGAGCTGTGCGTCAGCAAATGGGCTAAAAACTCACTGAAATCAGGCAATGTTTTAAAGAAAAATGGGGCAAAATTCCTCCATGATGTGATGTGAGAGTCTGAAAAAATGTCAAATGATTATTTAAGATTATTGCTGATAAAGTTTTTTTTCTTCTGGCTTCATTTTTGTTAAATACTAAGACCGGGTTAATACTAAGACCGGGTTAGATCAGATGATTTTTCAGTTTTCATATAAATGCACAAAGAGGGGGCACTAACTTTTTCACATGACTGTATAGTTAAGCCTTTAACAATAGTCACAAAACAGCTTCACAGAGTTTCAGGTATGAATTTAGATCTACATCTAGGCATTCGGCAGACGATCTTATCCAGAGCAACTGTATTTTTATCTCATTATACATCTGAGGATTGAGGGCCTTGCTCAAGGGCCCAAAAATGGAAATTTAGTGGTTGAGGGTTTGAACCTGGGACCTTCTGAACCGTAGTCCAATACCTTAACCACTATGCTACCCCTGACCCCGGCTAAGTGTGTCAAATTCAAATGACACTACTGTATATCTGATGAAGCACCATGGTCTTTATCATTACAGCGGATTTTTTTTTTCGGTAAGTCTACAGTACACTGGAGGTTGGAAGAGTCTTGGGAATTAGCTCAAACTTCAGGCTATCCACGTGTATTTATGTTACAGCTTGCACATCTTTTGCTTTGTGTGCCACTTCTGACCTCGCACAAACAGGTCACTAGTCATAGAACAAAAGCACACATTTCGTATTGGATCACACTGGATCATCTCTAAATACCAAGAAGAATTTTTGTTCTTCTGACCCAAGTTACTGCTAGCCGTTGAAACTGTGCACCAAAAATAAACTCTTATACACCAACACATTTATTGATTTTCCTTTTGCAGTCATGTGCCAACGTGTTTGCAGCCACGTTTCAAAAGATGCTCCTTCATGTTGTGTTCGCTCGGAACTAAAGGTTAAAGAAAGCTTGTTGATTCCTAATTGGCCCTGGATTTTTTTTTTTTTTTTTTTAGAGCGGTAGGCTGTAATTTAATTCATACCTTACAATCATGCAAAATATTGGTAGCACAATTTGACACATACTGTAAAATAGTCATTCGGTGATGTGTTTTCTTATTAATTTAAAATGTGTACAAACAGTTTTAAAATAACAAATGAAAAAAAAATAGTAAGGTAAAATATTAAATGTTGTTGTTTGCATATAATTATATCCCAGAGTCTCAACAATTTGTGTTGCCATTTCACAGTTTTTGTGTCCTGGGTTTGATTCTGTGACCAGGTTACAATGTGTGAGAACTTTCTGTTCTCTCCTTGTTTCTTGGGTCTGACTGTTCTAGGTGGCTCCCTAGGTGTAAATAAGTACACAACGTGGATTTATTATTTTTGTGAATTGCGTCCTGAGTTCAGTATTTCTGGAACAGGTTCGAGATCAACTGCAATCCTGATCAAGACAAAGCAGTTACTAAAGATGAATAAACTTTCATGCAGCTGCTCCCATCAATGAGTCACCTGGCACAGGTTTGACACCGGATGCTCTAATGGCACTGCATGCAGTGGCTGGGTCGTATGAAGTGTTACAACCCACCAACAGTGAGGCTCGATCTGAGATCCTCGAATCAACAACCTAGAGCCTCAACTGCCAGAGCCACCACTACTGTAGTTACTAACGATGAATAAATGACTAGAGAGATTTTTTATCCCCTTTTATAACCCTTTCATCATGTTTAAATGTCTCTTTTTCCTCCAGATTATCGACTTCAGCACATGCTGAAGTAACGTCCTTATACAAAGACTTCTCTGAGGTTCTGACGGTCCTTGAGGATCCACTTCAGTATCCATTTTTCTTTGTGTCCCAGTTCATCACACACACACAGGCTTGTTCAAATTCTTAAGATTTCCTGAACTTTGTCCAGGAGTGCATTTTAGTGTTAGTGTAAGAACGGGACCAATGCACACTTTTATTTGCATGAAATTAAAGCATATTAGACACGTGTGCATGCTTTTGCTAGAACACACTAATGTTGCACTATTCCCTTAACGATTTTTTTTAACACCTAATGGTCATCAACCTTATAAAGGATTTCTAAAAGAACAGGTAATGCCTCTAATACTTCGTCCCACATTCCAAAGACAAGCAGATTAGTCTAATTGGCGTTCCCAAATTGCCCATAGTGTGTGTGTGTGCCCAGAGATGGATTGGCACCCTGTCCAGGATGTACCCCGCCTCTGCCCTAAGTCTCCTGGGATTAGGCTCCAGGCCCCCTGTGACCCTGAATACAGGATAAAGCGGTATAGATGATGAGTGAATAGTTACAAGCTTAAGTACTCGTCATTGACGTGAAAAAGTTTGTAGAAATAGTTAAAAGATTAAAGCTTAAAATAAGCTGATCAGCTTTAATGTAAATCAGTGATATTATTATTTCAGGTTGAAGCTCACGTACATGTCTGCCTGTCTTTATTTTACATAATGCGTGTGAGCCATATAACCATATTGTTGCTGGTTGTGAAATTTTTATTCATATTGAAATGAAAAATAAAAAGTTGTCCACAGGGTTTCATTGGAGAGTTAAAAGGTTCTTAACATCCTCACATCGTTTGTATTCCAAATATCATGTGGCTGCAATGCTTTAATCGTCCCATGAAGGATCAATAAAACTCAAAAATCCTTAAGGGTGTTATACAAAACATAGCATAAAATCCATTCCCTTCCTTAGGGGCAATATACCAGAATATACCATTTCATAAGATCATAATCTCTTACTGTCCACTTTCTTTGTATTTTCCACGAAATATGAAATGAAACCGCGGCAAGCCTGCATGCCTTTGGACTACTGTGTGGGAGGAAACTGGAGTCCCCAGAGGAAACCCATCAAGCATTACACACAGACCCTAGGCGGGAATTGAACCCTTAGTTCTGGAGGTGTGAGGCCACAGCGCTAATCACTATACCACTCAGTCATCAAAATTACCCAGCACACCAGTAGGCCCTGATGTTACCTGGGGCAAAAGATGCTGAAAGATTTTGAGAAGTTAATTGTGCTGTAATTCAAGTCACCTTGACTGATTTGTACATGGGTTTTAGCAATAGCAAATTTTTCAAAAGACCCATCTAAATCACAGCTAGTGACAGCCCTGGACCTGTCACGTGTGTATTTCTAAGAGTTAGGAGTGACAACTGTGAGGATGTCATTCTCAATCTGTGAATAGATGCATTTTGCCTTAGTCAGGTGTCCTACTAGAAGCAAACGTGCACTGAGGCGATATTTCGTCATCTAAGCCTGCAGGATTACTCATGTAGCAATGTAACCAATGACTCCAACAGACCTATTTTCACACTGTTTATAGTCATTTGACGAAATTATTCCATCCGTTTCATTAGCAGTTGTTGCAAATGTGCTGTAGAGCTGCTGATTCATTTGATAGTTAATGCACTAGGTATTTAGTCATCTCTTTGTCTGGATGCACATCCATTCATGTTACCATTCAACCCATACGCTTCATGATTTTACGCTTCACCTTGGACTTCCCCTTAAAGCACTGAATGTCACATTCATCTTTCCTGCCCTTTCTACCTCTGTATTTTTCTTCTCATCTGATGCAGCAATAATCATGCCATCTGCTTGGACCTCACACCCTAGATGTGCTTTTAGCTTCAACCTTAACTTCAACTTCTAGATGAGTGGTGCTGTGTTAAGCTTAATCTACCAGTTCCTAATATTCGCATCACCGCTATGAGAGCGTGGGCAGGGGTGGCTCCTGCTGACCAGGAAGTCTCCGGTTCGAGCCCCGACACCACCGGCTTCCCACTGTTGGACCCTTGAGTGTTGGGGTGCAATTGGGCGTCGACCTGGAAATCCAACCCTGTAAATAACTGCCACAGAAATAACGGATATATATCTGTTGCCCGATGTTTCCTGGGTGGCACACAGAGTGAGGGCACAATCAACTGTTGGTAACACTAACTGTTTACATCACACAAGTCAAGACATAGGCTGACTTTCTTTAATACTAAACAGTAGAGATTGGAATCACCAGTCAATGATTAATTGAATGCAGACCATTCCTTATACCATTGGTTTTCTTACTTTTTTAACATTGAGTTTAACATTTAACTTCAAATTCAATTTAATATTTTTATCTCTGTTATCCGCCAGAATTATTATTTCTAAACAAACTTGGCAAAAAGAATCACTCCTACCACACGGGATGTGTAAGTAGTTAATCTCTAGTATTTTTTTTTTTTTTTTAATGGTGACGTTTTACCTCTTCCAAAGGTCTCAAAACTCAGCTTGACAGTGACACGCGGGTTGAATGGCTGCGGGTTTAATTTGCGCTTGTGGTGTTTTGAAACTTGTGTAATTAGTGGCTTTTAACGTTCGTAGTTTTGATAATGTAACGACATAAAAAAGCGTTCTGTTGCGCCGCTTCAAAGCTTCTGCGCTCAGTACAGAATCATTTATAGAGGCGAATTACTGGTCACGACCAATCAAACTTAAAACCAGCCGATTCTGGTCACTGGCCGATCGACCGGTTCATCTATATTATAAATGTCAATGTATATGTATATCTTTTTTTTTTTTACTTTTTTTTTTGGAGGGGGGGGCGGGTCATGTCCAATTCCTCCCAGTCGCTAGAGGACTCCCACATTAAGGCTACTACTACCACTATAGTCGGGAGGGCCGAAGACTATCACGTGTTTCCTCCGAAAGACGAGACGCCAGCCAACCACATGTTTCCGTGAACTTCTCGCTCGCGCACCGTGGGGGCAGCGTAACACACTCGGGGGACAGCGCTATCCGCTCCTTCCGCTTACATGAGCTCACAGACGCCCCTTGATTGTCCGTAGAGTCGTGATTAATGTGGGAGCACAAAGTACCTCTAATTCCTCCCCTCTGAGAGAGTTCGGCCAATCAGCTCTCTCTAGACCTCCGGCTGCGAGAGGTTACAGCATTATTACTTGGCTTTGTATTATTTGCAATGTGTACAATTTTTGTTTTAATTCAGTGCAATTCACAGTAAGTGGGCTGCTGACTGCATTAATTATTAAATATTATCAACATTTGCTTTTGGCCACTTAATGGGTTAAGAAGATGTTAAACTTTAGGTTAGGGGCAGTGATGGCAGTGGTTACTGATCTGAAAGTCAAGGTTCAAAGCCCTAACCCTGCCAAGCTTCTACTGTTGAGCCCTTGAGCAAGGCCATTAACTCTATCTGCTCCACGGAGGCTTTATCCTGACTTACCCTGCACTTTGACTCCAGCTTCCTAATTAGGTTAAAAAAAAAATCCTCTGTGCTCTAAGGTACATGTGACAAATAATTGATCTTAAGTGTGCTGTACAATTGCATGTTTATGCTCATCTAAAATTCCACATGCTATTCCTCCTATCCCCAATGCAATATAAACTGCAAATAAAGTTTTCTAAAACTGTTCCATCTTTCTGTCAAATAAACTCAAATTACATCCACATTGATAATCTACACTCCTATACCAGACACGTACTGCATTGGCTGTATCAGAGTTAGATGCATGAAGTGCTTATAGTTAAAGATCATCTTTCTCAGTGTATCTATAGAAAATCTATCTGCTCAAACATCTTAACAACATGTTGTCTCTTCAAAGTGATAGACAGGCAATGCAGAAGCGGAGTTACACCCTTACTCGAAACCAAAGATTTTATTCAGGTATACATCAGAGTTCGGGGTAACTGTTTTAAATCATTTATTACTTGTTCAGATGTGAAACAAGAACCTGTACTATACAACAAAAAGAGCATTAAGGCTCTAAAAAGCAATGCAGTATGAATATGATCTTCTCTATGATCTACTGTATGGAATGGCTTGTTTTATTACATGTCTGAATTTATGTATAGTAAAAGATGTACACCATTTTAAATGAACGATATTTATGAAAGGGTACCTACAGTAGTGAGATAATGTCTGTAGTGACTTTCCAGTAAAATGCTAAGACGTGCTATTGTATACATTTTACGAGCGGAATCAGTGTCATGTTTTACCTTCTGAGCTACATGCAAGGATTATACATCCTAATTCCTACGAACAGCTTGATATAAAACTCTTTAAAGCATTATGTAAAATACATTCATCTCATACAGCTAACGGAGTCAAACAAAGCATGCATTAACATCTGATTAGGTTCACTCTGCCTGTCCACTAAAAGTGATGCATTACAAAATGAGACGATGTACTAAAGTGACCTATACCGAAAAGAATAAATCCAAAATGGTGTTACAGTTCTCCTCTAGCTCAGGTGTCTGTAAAATGTTGCGCGAATTCCGTAAAGGCTGCATGAAGCACAAAATTATGCATTGAATAGAAAATAAAAGAGTGGCAAGCGCTTGCTGCCTACTAATGCATTCAGATTTCATGCACCGTGTTACAGCTTTAGAAGTGAATGTGCATGGGCTACATTGAAACTGATGAAACGCTTTGACCTTGCGTAGTGGGACTACAGAGACCACTGCAAGAACTTAAAGCCATGTTTGTTTTGCCACCGCTGTTGTTTTGTTGCTACAGGGCCACTGCGCTCTGGCATGACACTTTGATGAATCGATCACTACCGTGCCGTATACCGGTAGGACAGCGGTCCTACAGAGAGTGTCCACAGGCAGGACTCAGGAGAGACAAACAAAGACGAGAGAAAGTGAAATGAAACAAAATTATAGTAAATGAAACGAACCTGAGCGTGTCGGACTACTTGAAATACCCATGTTTCCCTCCGGTTGGAAAACACGGTGCCAATGCAATGATTTTCATCGTAGGATAATGCCAGTCCATAATGATGGCATCTTTGTTTGTTGACAAGGATAAACCTTTAAATCCCTGTGTACATACACCAGAATAATCGATTTGTAAAACACAGCTCGACGAATGTTGACTCAAAATCTGTTTATTCTGCTGTGAGACTAAGAGAGACCTTTTTTTTAATAAGAAGATTCATAAGACAAAATTACATTTTTATCCATGCAGTCCTCTCACAGAGGCAATGTATTAAAATGATTTTCTCCCTGCCTCCCTGTCTGTAGTCTGTTCAGATCCCGCTCTGTTATTTCATGTTCCTTTCACTCAGGCCAGACATAAAGAACCAGCATGATCAAGAGAATAGACTGACTCTGGCAGACTTTCATGGTTTGCTGGTAATTCAAGTCCAGCTATTCCACCGAGGGAAGATGTAAACACAGAATGCTGCTACTTTCAGAAAAAAAGAGGCTTCTGCCAGAGCATTCCATCATTAAGAGATTTGGTGTTTGTATAGTGGATTGGCCTTCTTCACTGAAATTAACTAACTTAGTTTAAGAAATTTCTTATGTCTTACCAACACAGCTTTTGTTGGCATTATTATTATTATTCTGTTTTTTTATGTGGTCAGGCACTGATGTTGGACGAGATGGCCTGGTTCGCTCCAGTTCCAGATCACCCCAAAGGTGCTTGATGGCGTTGAGGTCAGGGCTCTGTGCTCGGGCCAGTCAAGTTCTTCCACATCGGACTCATCAAACCATGTCTTTATACTGTAGTTCTTGCTTTGGGCAATGTTGGAATAGAATCTTCCCCAAACTGTTGCCACAAAGCATACTGAAGCATTGTCCAAGATGTCTTGGTATGCTGAAGCATTAATATTGCCTTCACTGGGTATAAGGGGTCCGATTCAAACACCTGCATTCAATAATTAACAGACTGGCCAAAGGCTTTTGTTCATATGGTGTATATTACTTACTGTACATCTTCTAGGGTTATTTTGTCCTGATTGTATCTAGCTACAGTACCAAGCTAAAAGGTAAAACAATACCCAATGCTTCTAAACAGATCCAGAACTTACGCATGTTTAACATGTTATTACAGTTATTGTTGTATATTAGATTTTCATTACCAACTATCTACAGTACAAGTGTTTAGCCAATGAAGCATACGCGACATTTACAGGCTCAACTGCAATATTCAAGGAACAACAATATCCCTATAATTTGTATCCTTTATTAAAAAAAAAACAACGCAAATGTTTTAGTGTGTTTCTAGTAGTCTTTAATCATAGTTTAACTGTAGAAATATAATTTCCCAGTTTACTGTTTGTGGAGCCATTATCTGAATACCGAAATTGCTATTTGGACATGAGAAAACATGGAAAAAGCTACATTTTTCATGCATATTGTCATAGTTAGCAAGAAAATGGCTTTTAAAAATAAAGAAATAAATGAAAAATAAAAAATCTCAGCAGTTTTCACTTTTATGCAGACAGGAGTGGGTGTCCAGATATGAAGCTCGTAGGATGAAATAATGATGATACATTTCCAATCATTTCCAGTGCAACTCCATTAGAAGCACCGAGCAACAATGGACATCATTTAGGAATTTAGGGGTTGCAGATTGAGTCCATTTACACCAGAGTTGACACTGCTCGTGTGGCATGTCTTAGCTTGTTCATGGAACTTTTCATTTTTTCACTAGCAACTGCTGTTGCCTGAGGCATTCATTTTAATGTGCTTATTCACTGCTTTAGTATGTATTACATGCAAATATATGTGACCTTAAGATGCTAATAAACCTACTGTCACTGTTTTTAAAGGAACACTCAAAAATGTCAAAGTGGCTGTAGATTTTTAAAACCAGTGACAGTTGTTAGTTATTTGTGTGAAGTTTGAATTTAACTGACACAAATAAGCCAGCAGGCTGAAGATTTTATTCAATCACCTTTATTTTTGATTACGGGTCACAATGTGGTGTCCGGTTCATGTATGAAAATGATTACTCATGCTCCCAGAAACACTCTTTCACAGTTTGAGTCCTTGAATATGCCTGTGCCATCAGGAAAGAAAAAGTCTACTTGGTATGTCCTGGTGATTCAATACATTCAGGTCATCAGCTGACTTAATTTTATTGCCATTGACCCTAGACCTGACCAACTGAAGCAACCCCAGATCATAACACTGCCTCCAGAGGCTTTTACAGTGGCCACTATGCATGATGGGTGCACCGCTTCATGCACTTCCCTTCCTACCCTGACGCACCCATCACTCTGGAACTCATCAGACCACAAACTTTTTCCTTGAGCCTTTTTCTTCTGATTAGCCTCACTAACAAGTGGTTTTATTAAGGCCATACAGCTTTTTAGTCCTTGTTGATTTTTTACCTTGCAACCAAGTGTGTAAGTGATCTTCATTCATGATTTTTTTTTGTTCAGCAGTATCTTCCCAGGTACTGATAATGTGTTGAAGGGTTCTTAACCCAGTTCCAGTCTCTTCCTCTTCCTCTAGTTTCTTTGCTTGATGCAGCCCAGGAATTTAACCAATCCGATATGGCAACTTTTTTTCTGGCCTGGTAAGGTTTTACATTCAATATTTCTTAATATTACATCTGTCAAAGCCATAAACATATTTACCAACACTGGTGAGAAAAACATTTAATTGAAGAGAAAACTCAATTAAATACTCGATTACACAATATTACACTTTACTGTTTCCTAGTGCTTTAAGAACATCTATATTACAGCACAGTGAAACTATATTTTTTATATACCATTATATAAATCCCATTTAGGAAACTGGTATAGAGCGCAGGGTCAGTCAGGATACAGTGTCCCTGGATCAGACAGGGTTAAGGGCCTTGCTCAAGGGTTCAACAGTGGCAGCTTGGCGGTGATGGGGCTTGAACCCCCACCTTCGAATAAATAACCCAAAGCCTTTACTGCATGACCCACCACTGCCGTACTTCTAGTTGCATTCATTAAGAATCAGAAAATTACAAATGCAAACCTACAGGAATTATTAAAAACATTAAGCTATGAAGGCCCAATATATGTTTATATGCTTTTGGTAATTTGTTTGAACTTTTTCTTTTAGATATTAAAGACCACCCAGGAATGAAGGGCGGCGTTTCTATAAGATGAGTGACAAGAAATATTTTCTTAGGCATATGAGACACAGCTTTTAATCACAACAATTATTTTTTTTAAATATATTTTTCAGTATAAATCATAATGTTATTTTTAGCATATAGCAGGATGCTTCATCTATTGATATACAGTATGCTGTTGCTCATCAGTTAAATAATGTTTGTGGCTCAAAAAGGTAGGAGTACTGTATAAAATGTGTTCACCAGGTACTTAAATGTCATGGGAAATTGTTTCTATTAAAATACGGCAAACCCTGGCTTATGCAACAGATGCTAGTGTTATTCCTTTAATAGTTACAGTACCTTATTTCAAAGACAAGACAGGCTCTTACAGTTTTATGACTTGTGGTCTTGTAGCTTCAAAAGAATATTGGTTACAAATGTACATGGAATGTACTGTAGGAAAATTACCATTTTATAGATTTGACCTTCTACAAGGTGGGTTTCTTTAACATATCATACAATAAAGAGCAGCCTTAATTATGTTCACTGGGTACTCTGGCTTTACTTATTCAGTCAATCACCTGCATTCACTGTGCATTTAATGAAAGCAATGCTATATATATATATATATATATATATATATATATATATATATATATATATATATATCACAACCTTTTTCTC
>JAQMYG010000023.1:24225945-24247064 GCA_030014215.1 Clariallabes teugelsi | reverse complement strand
CAATGCATCATAGAATCGAATTGAATCGAATCGTTACCTGGTGAATCATAATCGAATCGAATCGTGAGGGCAGTGCCGATGCACACTCCTAACGAACAGTATCAGTGTCAACATTTTGTATTTAAACAAATTAAGCTACATATAAATAAATAAATAAACAAATAAACCCTGATCAGCAAATGTACTCAGGCATGTGACATTTCTTTAAACTGTACCTGTTCACTGTGTACTTTCTGGTTTGTACTTGGTATTCAGGGTTGTATCTCGACTCTCCCTTACACAGCCACGATTAGTTTTATCCTGGCGTCTACTGGTTATGAACTAATGTCCCAAAAAACACTGGACTAAGTTCCCCTTTACAGTATATACTACTCGCTCACTTACTCACTCTATTCAGAAAGCTGAAAAGTTTCCATTAGGCACTATTGATAGTCTCCCAGCCTTTATTTAGATCTTAATTTTAGAATACGATGACACAGCACCAGAAGAGGCATTTCCCAGTGATGCACTGCATGGTATACGGTTTATTAAACCTCAGACCAGTATTTTTAGACCGTTATATTAAGGTATTTAATCTTGTTTATTTATTAACTGTTGTGTATTTAAATAAGTCATCAAATTTAATTTAACTCCTTTATTCAATCCAACTTACTGTCTTGTAATGTCAAAAACAAACACAACAAACACAACATGCCCATAACATGCCAGGTCAGTCTATACTTTCCATACAGATATGTAAAATGCATCACATATAAAGAGGCGATACAGGCAGTGGCCTGAGGTCAGGATCAAATCAGAAACCATAGAGCAGTAAAACAGTAGAGGTGATGCTGTCTGCTGCAAAATCCTGCTACCCACATTATTATTATTATTATTACTACATTTACAATACAGCATTGGGTGTCTGCCTGAAACCCCTTGGCCAAGTTGCTGGTGTAGGGACCTTACAATCAGTAGTCTAATTACTTAACCATTAAACTACCCCTACCCTTTATTAGGAGGAGGAGGAGCAGTAGGAGTAGTAGTACAAAGTAAAATTTAAGAGAGTCCAACTGGGCCAATAATAACACTGTGGGGTATTACTTCCAATGTCTGGGTGTTAATGGAACACTGGGAAATGTTCTGTGTGGTAGTACTGTAGTAATAATATTGCACATAACTTGCTGTCATTTCATGAACACATTAGAAATTATAGAACAGTTACATTAGTTCAGAAGCACTAATCTGACTGGACAAGTTGCATTCCAAAACTGATAAAAACTGTGATATTTCACATTTAATGTTTGCTATATACTGTATGTGATGTAACACATTAAATTCGGTATTAATTCGAACTATACTTATTCAGATTTCTGCCTCATTAAGGTTCATTTTTGATGTACTGTAGTTTATTATGTACTTGTTTTTTATTAATTGTTTCATGTCCAGTTGCTGAGATATGGCCAGTGGATGTTTGCTTATACAAGGGTCTTGGGAAAAAGAAGAAAAAAAAAACATTACAATTTTACAATATTTAAATGGGAATTTTGTGATATAGTAAGAAAAAGGGAACCCTCAGCCAGTTTATCATTTCATTTCTCAACTGACTTTTGATAAAATTGAAGATTTGATACAGTTCACCTACTGCACGCTGTTGGCCACAGCACAACAACAACAACAAAAAATAATAATAACCTGAAATAATTAATACCTGATTTTTTATGATGTGTCACATATTATTCCATTTCTAGCTATAGATACATATAGGCATACATTAAAACCATTATTACACTTACTACAGCTGTCAGTCAGTCTGTGCACTGCATGTACTGTATCACGCAATGCTCTATCCAGCTGGTTCTTTTAGGGTTTTTTTCTTTAACTGAACAAAATATTTTGTGAAACTGCACCCAAAACATCCATTATCCAGTTCAAATCCCTTGCTTAAAGAACTGTGGTATAAAAGCAATGCCATACTCACAAATGTGTTGTGCTAAATATTACGACATCTGTGTTAACCTATGCATCACTTTTACGCTTACACTTTTACTCACGTGATATTGCTTAATTAATAATAATAATTCCAATAAATTATGTAACAACCATTATGGTGACGTCACAAACTTTTAACAACAAGCAATGTCCACAAGGAGACAAATGCATGAAATGAAACCTTGCTTGCATATAGTCTATTACAGTATTTCAACAGGCTCCTTTGGTACAGACCAGAGAATGATGAACACCTGTGCTTAAGTACAACAGCTGTGACAGATAGAGATTAGAGCAGCTAACAACCTCCTGCCGTCAGTGCACTAAAACATGATGGCTGCACCGCTCCTGCTGACTTTTTTCCGTACTATTTCTTTTTCTTTATATACTGGATAAATGCATTAATGCGCCAACTTTTCTTTCTTGTGAAGTTGTTATATACTACTTGATAATATATATATATATATATTTCTCTCTGATGTAACAGGTTTCAATAACTAGGCGTTTTTGAATGATGCAGTAACGAATAAGGCCAATCATCAAGTCGAGAGCATTCAAACACTAAAGAGACAATTCTAAAGAGAAAGGCAGGAACAACAAAGCAGCTCTGGCACAAGACACATGATGGTTTAAAAATGCAGCCTAATCTGATCACAAGAGATAAAAAAATATAAAACAACATGTTTAAACAGCTTGAGGAGGTTGCATGGCTAATACAATCTTTGATTCCAATCTTTCTTAAGTATAGGTGATAAATTATAAAGACGCACTTGTGAAATATTAAAATCACTGATGCAAAACAAAAGTAACAAAAGTTTAACCTAAGAAGATTGGGAGTTGAGTCCTTTAACTAATACCAGTACCACTAAAACCACAAGCTCATGTGATGTATAATGAACAACTTATGTGAGTGAGCGTGAAATAGCCCATCCACTCTAAGATGTCACTACATCAAAGTATTTTTTCTTGTTGCCTGACTCTAATGTCACAAGATGCCAAGCTAACATGTACATGGCATATCATGCTGGTAGAAAGATATACCTTTTATTCTCTTGCTAAGGAATGTAAACTCCAGAATTACAGCGATGAAGATCCTCATGGGAATAAAATGACCTTAATCTTTTTTTCCCCCCCCATTCTTAGACACTCTTAAGAAATGCCATTAAGCAGGTGAGTTTGTGTATGTAGCTGACTCAGACCTCCTACTCCTTGTGCCATTATGTAATCTGAGAGAGCTGACTGCAATGCGAAATGACAGGAAGAAACATAAACCCAAAAAGGGAAAGTACAAGCTGAGACTATAATGCTATTATCATTAGGAATCCGCCATGGGGTCTGGAAAGGAATGCCCATTGCTTCGAAAGGACGATGCTTGTGTTCACTTCT
Organism: Clariallabes teugelsi; assembly: GCA_030014215.1. NCBI lineage: Eukaryota > Metazoa > Chordata > Actinopteri > Siluriformes > Clariidae > Clariallabes > Clariallabes teugelsi. The sequence continues at coordinate 24,243,710 of JAQMYG010000023.1, read as the reverse complement.
TGCCATTATACACCTACTTTGCCATAATGACCACATCATCAGCATTTACCTGAAACCACCACAGCAATTACGAGACCGCCATCAGCACATCCTGTTACAGTACCTCATTATGTTAAAACTATGGTGTCTGATGTTTTCACATCCCGAATGGAAATGAACTTGTACATAGTTCGCTCTGTTTTTTTTTTTTTTTTCAATTTAATTACTGTTTATGACCAGAGTATCATTTATAAAACAACATTTTGTAAAATAAAAATCTAAATAACGAATACAGTCTGTAATGTCTGTACTTATACACCATATGATTTAGTTTTCCATGTAGGCAAGGCTTTATGTCGAGTAATGCATGGTGCTCCTGTATTAGTTTTCCACACAAACAGAGGACCAAATGTTAATTTTCTCAGGAAAGACAACTATTTGTGCATGTCAGGACAGATCTGTACTGTAGTTTCATGGCATTGTGCGAAGCTCATGCAGTTCCCACTTAAGCCTGCTGGCTTTTCAGTTGTGACTTTGAGCACTCAGGAGCTGTCCGTGGTCCTTAATGCATTGCCACAAGAGATTGTGACAGAAAAACCTGCACTATCTCTTACAGCACGTATCTACCATTTGCTCTTTGCACCTCTGTAAATGGAACTCTGAACAACAGCTACAAAACGCTTCACTGTAGCACTTGAGTGAGCTTGTTGTCTACCTTTGGTGCTGAATGTGATGCATACAGTGTATATAATAGGCTGCATTTTCTTATTTCTTGGCCATAATGACTGCAAGAAAAAAGGATAGATAGATAGATAGATAGATAGATAGATAGATAGATAGATAGAGATACTTTATTGTCATTGTACAGGTGTGACAAAATTAGGTAACAATGACATATAGTATAACAAAATAAATATAATATAAAATTCAAAAGAGTAACTGATGATTAGGATTTCCAGGTAGACAAGGCTTCAAGGGAATGCATCATGCTCCTGTATTTGTTTACAACACAAACAAAGGGCCAAATGTTAATTCACCCACAAAGTGGTTGAATGCTTGATTGTTATTTGGAAGAATGTGGTATTAAATTTTTTATAACAGCACCTCTATCAGTAATTTTAGACAGGAGCTCATTCAACAGCTTGCATGATGGATGCGACTGATAACGGGATTGAAAAATATGTGGAAACCTTTATATGTTGATGCTTTCTATGAAGTGAGATTTCGTTACCATTTTGGACATAGACTCTAGTGTCAGCACTTTGGCTGTTATACTGTACATGCCGAGGTCAAAATCATTTTCTACAAAGGGAAAGCCATTTTTATCTGAATAACTTCAGATACAAAGACAAAGAAAAGAACAAAAGCACTTGATGAAGGAATGATGGTTTCTAGCTTTTATAAATAATCAAAAGAACTAAGTAAACAATAATTATTAATAGATGAACTGTATAATTTGTTGCTATTTAATTTATAAAAAAAAATATTTGGGAATATAATAGAGGAATACAATGAGCTTATGAGGAAAGAACACCTCAAAACGTGCTGTAACAAATCAAATTCATGGTTGTAGAGGCCAAAACAAATGCCTCCAAATTGTGCAACTCATGATCTTCTTATGTATTTTATTATATTATACCAAAATAAGGCATAACAAAACTTAGACTGACTTTTGAATCCAACAAATATAGGTAATATTTTGAACTTATCATTAGCATTTAGGTCCATCATATTGACCATCACATTATGCAAACTGTAAACGGTAATATGTTAGCCCTCTGCTTTTTCCATCAGTTTTAGTTTATACTCTATATAGTTTGTAAATGCACATGCTCAAATTCTGCCATTCTACATTGTTGGAGATGTAACAACAAAAAAGTGATTCCTTACTCAAAGACTTCTGCAACATGAAGAAGAAAGAGTGAACAGAGCCTTACAATAAGTTGCATCATGGACATGCCTGATGTTGCTACTGATTATACTAAGCCATTTATTATCTATGAGATCTGCAAGATTAAAGATATCCTGATTCAACCAAACTTAAAAAGTATGATGAGGTCTAAATGAACCAGCGTTGTATTAACATTAACATATCCCTGAATTCAATCTTTATTACTAACCAAATGATCTCAAAGCTACATAAACCTTGAAAGTGTTAACACTTTGTCACCGAATAAACAGTATAAATCCATATTGAGAACTTAATGCCATGGATGAGTGCTTTACTAAACCCTGACTATATTCACATTATTTCACAACTTCCAGAAGATTTCTCGAGGGCTTTATTTAACGCTGTGAAACTGATGTGTCCTTAAAATGATCTTGCATTGAGAGACAATAAAATAACCTAAAGATCCCGGGTATCCTGAAGAAGTTGTAAGCGGTGTTGGATATTGATTTGCATCCATCTTCCTCACCAAATCCTGAATTAGCGGCCGTCAATTTGAAAGCCACCTTAAACATTCCTTTGCGTGAACCATAGAGCTGACTATATTTAGCAGTAAGGGTTTAATTATATAAACTACGTCGCATGTGGATTTATTTCAGTTTTTGCTGAGATATGGTGAAGCTTTGGTGCCGCTTAATGGGAAAAAAGGGCAACTGCTTGGGGGGCCGTTTTTACCGGCGCTGTGCAAACCAGGTAAAAATCAAACACAAAAAGCCAAGCAGTAAACTACTGTACCTACCGCCCCTTTACACAACAAACACACCGGCTTTAGTTTGGACTGCATTATAAACGCGGGTAAAGCCAGGCAGCGCGGCAGCTTATGAGAGCAATCGGTAATAAAATAAAACTCTCAGACGCAATCTAAGCATTCTCGGGTTCTTAGATTATAGCGAATGTACAAACTTACAGCGGTCTGACTTTAAGAAAACGCGTGACTCAAGAATGCGCCTTTTTAATCTGATGATCTGTTGCTGTTCGTTAAGCCATTAGGCCAAGAGTCCGTAAATGAGTTTGGAAAGTTCGCCTTGGCGCAGAACTCCGGGCTACCGATAGGTGATGTAATATTGTTTAATGTAGAGAGAAAACTGGATTTTCAGAAGTGCCTGGTGGTAAAGGATAGCGCCGAAAGCGTAACGCTCAATCCACCCCCGCACACATGCCCCCGTCCTAATAAAAACCCTTATTCTTTCTCGCCCCCTCACACACACACACACACACACACACACGAAACCCTCTCATGACAAAAAAAAATCTTTCAAGCCCCTGAGGTACTAGCTACGTGTCTGAGTTTTGGGATAAACTCCCATGGAAGACGTTTTAGTGGAAAACGTGACGTTTCGTTCAACGTCTCAGGCTTGACAGAGCATGACAGCATGGCGCGTTTATAGCTACAAATGTCCGCATAGACACGGACTCCCATCGATGATTCCACATCAAGCAGTCGTGTCGCAATATTTAGCTCGTATTTAGAAAACTGAACGGCTTATCGTGTAAGCTGGGATGCTCAACTCTTGAGCAGGAATAACAAGAAGCGGGTACACAACCTGCTCCAAAAAAAAAAAAAAGCATCATTTTGCGCACCAGCAGAATCGTTTGAAGACATTTAATTTGACCGGGAAAGGGGACACGGCAGGTGGTTCATAGTGTATACAGTATATGCAGTGTGCGTATAGAGTCTATACCGAGCCCCGTGTGCGCATGCATACCCGCGCATCAACCGCCGCTCCGTGCGCGCCAACTGTAAAACTTACCGTTGCCGTGAACCGAGGCGGCGAGCAGCGCAATGCACAAGAGCAGAAGCCGGTTCCAGGGCTGCGAGGGTACCCCCGCCTTCATTAGCGCGAAAAGCCTTATTCTCCCCGATTTCCCTGTGCATTCGCATCCAGTCCGTGCAAGTCCCGCTCCATCCGATTTCAAAGTGGCGCCCATGACAAGGATTTGCGGGGATGGTTTGTGTCCGTCTGTTTGTTTGTTCATTAATTAAATTTCTCTCTCTTTTTATCTCTCTCTCTCTTTCTCTCTCCCCCCCTTTTGCGGTTCGGCGGCGGTTCGGTATTATCACACGGTTTTTACGGGAAGGTCCGCTTCGCGTCGGCGCTGAGAAAAATCCCCACGCGTCGAGAGCGGGCTCGCGCAGGCGGACTGAACCATCTCGCGCAGACTGCGGGGTTCGCGGATGCTGCGGGAGGATTTCACAGCAAAAATTAAAATAAAATAAAATAAAACAGAACAGGAGAATGGAAGACTAGGATGACGAGGACTCCGGCTTATTTTCCTGTCCGTAGTCCGGGGCAAATTGTTACAAGCTGCACAGAAGGGATGGATGTGATCCAGGGTGTAAAAGCCTCTAAGCAGGCTGCTGTAGCCGTAACCCGCTCCACGCGCGTCCTCTTCCGACAAGACGTCCGTGCGTTTTGATTCCAATCAATTACCCGAAGTCTACCTTTCAGCCTCTCTCCGCGTGAATCATAGGACACGCGCACCACCTGCGCTTAAAAGTTTGCAGCCTCCATTTGTGTGTGAATCATCGTGAGGTGTGGACGTGGTCGATAAGGCATTCCGTGGACCGCAGCTCGTTTAGGCGCACTGCATTAGTAGTCTCTCAACGACGCCGAAAGTCCGACTGCAGAGAGCGCATCTCTCTCTCTCTCTCTCTAACACACACACACACACACACACTCTCTCTCTCACTCACACACACTCTCTCACACACACACTGGCACTGTTCCCCACATTCTGTTGCTTTGAAGATTTGATAGGATAGCCTAATAATAGTAGTAGTTGGTTAACAACAGCAATAATAATAATAATAATAATAATAATAATAATGAGGGTATTAAATGTTTCCAACTGCATGCGCCTGTGTGTGTGTGTTTGTGTGTGTAAGTGTGACTGCGCGCTGTCTAGGGTATAGATTTAAAAAAAAAAAAAAAAAAAAAAAACCGCAACAGTCTAATTAATCAAGCAGGTACTCTATTCAATAATGATTATGAGAAGATAATAATAATAATAATAATAATAATAATAATAATAATAATAATAATAAATTGCAGAAACAAATAGATTATATAGCTTTGCTATACAGCATATAGCCATTATAATTTATTATATCCTCTTTAGACCATAATGTCCTCATGAGTGCATGACATTTTCTCCCAACATCATTCGATATATATATCTCCTTCTATTCTCCTTATATGAGGACTGTTGGGTAACTCTTTCGCCTGGTATAGTTCTTTCAGGTTGAAGACATTGATTGAATTTATAGTTATCAGCTATGCATGAATAGAAACAGTCAGTAGAAATTGCAATGTACACAACAGTAGAGTCTCAGGAGGATAAAGCATAAAATAACACCTGAAAGTTTCCCGAAAGTTATACAAGTCACCTTAAAGTTATATTTGGATTAAAAAGCAAAATGAGCTAAATAACACATAACCAGGAAACATTTCTATTTTTTTTTTATATGGTGGGAAAATTGTAGGGATACTGATTCGATGCACGTTTTTGTTTACTTTCAGAATTTATTAGCTACATCGTCCATCTCAGTCCAACCTTTTCAAACCTTTTCCTGCAAGACTAATTTATAGTTTTTGTGCGTTTTATACAATATTGCAATCCCCGCTCACTCCCTCTATAAAATGTTCTTACCCACTGGTGTGGAGGAACCAAGTGAAAGCCCCAAGCGAGCTTAGTGTTCCGCCCTCGGGCCTTTCCCAAGATCAGTATCCCAAGACATCCCCAGCTGGATGAGATGGATAGAGTGTGCTTTAGAATATGGAGACGCTCTGTTTTGTCCAAGAAGGGCATATGGCCATATGTAGAAGAAAACATCCACAGATTTGCAATGGACAGTTATAGCATCAGCAAACAAAACCTGACCTGATAAGCGCTTATGGAAAGTGCGTACCCAGGACTTGGACATGTGCATCCATTTAACAATAAATAAATAGGTCAAAATTCTTAAAAAGGGCAATCATATTTGTTTTAAATTGAAGTGATTTTACATTTAAAAGCCACTAGCCTACCCATGTGCAAATTATGCCCTAAGCAGCATGTGTGGGTAAAGACAGAACTACTGCGAGCCTGTGCTCAGCAGGTGGCATATTAGATAGGTCAAGGAAATGATTTTAGAAACCCAGCATCCTGCTATTTTCATGTAAATTAAGTGGATTCTTACTTTTGTAGCACGCTGCTAGTCTCCTTTTTAAGTGTTGATGCATTGGTGGCATGGCTTCTCCTGGAAATTTGGTTTGCCCTAGGGGCTGAACATTTTAACCCTGTATATGAGTTCTTACGGGTAAAAAACACACCAAATGGCAGAGAGGTTTTGAAGCCTGGTAATCCATGGTTTGCCCTGCTTTCTGCTCTGGTAAAAGCTACATTAGCTTAATAAGTTTTTTTTTACCCCCCTACTGTCATGTCATACTAACTTTCCCTTGAGCTTTACATAGATTATGCTTGCATATTTTTTCTTTTCTATTTATGACATTAAGAATGCAATAATGACCAGATTTTAGCACTGTACTGGCACATCATTGGCACTCATTCTCCACTGTGTCTCAGGCACTTCATGTAATGTGAACGACTCTTCATAACTTAGCAGCACCAGCTCTGAATGAACCCAGGCCACTACATTAGCTGACTGATTTGGGCTAATTGTCACAATGTTTTAATGGGATACACAAAGTCTGTGTTCTACAACTCTGCTTTTAGTTCTTTGGGAACTATGATTCTTCCAAGTAGTTTGTCACAAATAGGCCAGCACGGCTGTATCTGGAGTGGTACATTGTTCTTTTTCTGTGGTGAACCACTTTGATGCATTTGTTTCAGGAGAATCGAGTCTGCGTCCGTGACTTGTTTTGAGAATGAAGTAATTCACTGTGTTTATCCAAGGTTTTTCTGCAGAATGCGAGCAGTATTACACTGATAAGATCATCATTTTCATGAGTAGGCCCAGATTGTGATAGGTGGGTACATAGACTGCTTTTGAATAACAAATACTGGCTTATTGGCTTTTAAGGGTTTGTGATTAGTGGACTTTTAGAATAATCCTCTCTGACTTTTGCTTGTCATTCACCATGGGGGTTAGTGTCAATAATATCTTGGGAGGCCAGGATATCATTGACCCAGGATATCTTCTTCTTCTTGCTTGCTTTTTGATAGACATCAATGAAATTTGGTTTAACTTTAGCAGTTATGGGCTTCTTATATTTATGCAGCCACAACAACAAAAATAAAACATTTATCATTTGTTTATTTTTTCTTCCTTCCAAGGAACACATGGGCAGATGTCTGGGCAACTTTAGTTCTGCCCTGCATATGTCCATATCCTGTATCATGCACCCGCCCTTTAGATATAGCAGCTTGTATCACTCTTTTTTCCCTGAGGACTGTAGAAGGAGTAGAAAAGCAGAGATAGCGGATTTCAGTTTGTCTGCTGCTATTTTCTGTACTGCCTGCCATTGCCATATTGCATAATTTGTTGTCTAACTGATGCAGTGAGCTCTGATTCTTGTTCTGGGACAGGAAGTGTATGAGGCCTGGTAAATGCTGTAATTATTTTTATTTTTTTTCTCTGTGGGATGGGACATCTCCATTATGGCAGACATTCTATTTGGGTCATGCCTGGTACCATCTCTATTATACCTACATCTAATCTGACTTCAGACACCACGCATAACATTTTGTTAATGTTTTGTATTTACATTGGGCCTGTCCATTATGGTCCAATGATTATGCTTTCTGGAACAGCATGCCCCAGGAAAATCTCTAATGTTCATTTATTGAAATGCCTTTCTCGCTGACTTGATGCTAAAGGGTAGGCAGAAGAATCTGACCCACACTGTTCACACATGGTACTTACTTTGGGACTTCACAGATAACCCTTCTCTGTTACTATGTCATGTAGTGTCTCCTTCAGTTTGTCTAAAACTGCACATGGAATATTCCTGCAGCCATGGATTACTGGAGGCATACTGGGATCTGCAAATACTATGTGGTGAAATCCTGGAAACTAACCAAGTCCTTCAGTGTTGCAAGAGTAGCTCCACTTTTCTAGGAAGCGCTGGGGCAGAGTGTAAAAGTTTAAGATTTCGACGATTTGTCTGTTGTCGCTCTGGGCAGATTCTAAACCTCAGTAGCTATGTCCAGCTGAAAATTAACCAGCCATGTTCCCGTATTTAGTTTGGTGTACGCTGCCTCGAGAGGTGAGCTTGATTGTTCTGTAATTTGTCAAAGAATGAACAGCTATTGCCAGACCTGCACATTTAGTACAAAGTGATTTCCCCTATATTTCCTACATTAGACATGGCATGACTTATATGTTTTGTCGAAGTGGTTGCAGAGCTTGTTTGCCTTTACATCAACACTTATTGACAATCTAGGATTTCCATTAGTAGTTCGATCTTCAGGTGTCATGAGACCCTTATTAGCTTTAATGCCTGGTGTGTGTGTGTGTGTGTGTGTGTGTGTGTGTGTGTGTGTGTGTGTGTGTGTGTGAGGGATGACAGGGGTGTCAGTACTAGGCCATGGGCAAGGGAGGGTCACAGCCATGTAGATATCTGTTTTTTCTTTATTTAAGTTTTACAAAATGAAACTCATTAAAGCCCTAATAATAAGATAGTCCTGTCATATCAAGCAATTTGCTGCCAGCATACCAGTCTAGCAAAATGGTGGCAGCAGTCAAAACTATTTGGTAATTCAAAGACAAACAGTTCCAATGCTGAGTTGATTAATGGATTAGCCTTAATGCACACTCCACTGGCAGACTTTTTTTTTTTTTTACATGAATTGAACAACATGGGCTTTTATTCTTCTGACCTCATACTGCGTTTTCTCTCTATCAAATTTCACAAATCAGTTCTAATATAAAAAACATTTATTCTGGAAACTCAAGATCATCTTCAGGTCATACCCCTAGTCTTTAATGTTGTCCCCATTTCTTCATTATACTTTAAGTACTTTGAGTGTACACTAGCAGCATTTGTGCAGGAAAGAAATATAGTTGAGCAAGAGTTCCTTACATCCCTGGTGTATCACTGGCTTTATATGGTACATACTTAGACATATAGACATTCTCTGAATAATTGAGTTTTAAATGGGAATGGTTTTTGTAAAATACACCATTAACAGAATACGTAGTTTTTATTTATTTATTTACAGAATAAATGGACGATGCTTTAGTTATAGATAACTAATTGATCAGATGATGTATCCAATTACGCATTTAAAAGAAAAATCCTGTTATACTACAGAAATTTGCCAATGCAATGATTTTATTATCTATTAAAGAGCACGAATCATGAAGTTAGTTGGTGTAAGAGAATGGAATGCACTGGATAGGGTTAGATGGAGGCAGATGATTCGCTGTGGTGACTCCTGAAAAGGAACAGCCGAAAGACAAAGGAGATGATTAAAGAACATGAATGTTTACAATTAGGTTTTATATTGTGTACAATCTAAAAAAAGGCAGTTCCTGTTTAGTTAGATCAGATAAAATTATTAAATAAAGATTATATAAGATGATTATAAATAGATTAGATTAAATAACTATAATTAGATACAAAAATGACCCCAATATACTATTAGGATAAGTCCCTGTGTAAATTGTTAGAGGTGTTGGGGTGTCAAGTATGTACAGTATGTGATCTCATGCAAGTGGACAACTGGAAGGGGCTGTTGTCTTGAAGAAAATCTGGATTATTTAAGAAAAATCTGGAAATAAAGACCAAATTTGAACAATAAACCTACTATTTGAATTTGTACAATAAAAATGCATTTTATTTATATAGATGCCTATCTAGTCACCCAAGGTAGCAAATAACATTAAATAAAATTTTGTTTTTTTTATTAAATAAAATAATTGATATTTAAAAAAAATAAAAAATAAAAAAAATAATAATAAAAATAAAAAAAATGTAAAAAAAAATCAGATGGAGATTTGAATGCAGCCTTACATCATGTGGGATAGGCACGTCTGAATAAATGGGTCTTAAGATGTGATTTGAATGTGGTTGGAGAGCCTACAGGTATATTATGGATGTTTTCAGGAAGGGAATTCCAGAGATGAGAGCCAGTGCGGCTAAAGGCTCTAGAGCCCATGGTGGTTAGGCGGGCAGGGTGTTTAAATAGGAGCCTTGATGAGAGGGAAGAGCGAAGAGGAGTGTCAAGGGGGTGTGGGGAAGAATATTGGTTGCAAAAGGTCATTGAACCCCTGGGATAAAGAAAAATAAGGACTTTAGTATCTTTGTTAAAATGATCAAATGTGGCTCACCAGTTGAAAACATTTGTCAAAAAACAGATTTCTTGAATTCAAATTCAAGTTCAGTGGCTTATCATAAGTTGGACTGTTTACTTTGCCATTGGATTAGGTCCGTTTTAATTTTACTTTCAAATTGAAAAAACCTAAATAGAAGATTTTTGAGTAAGAACCATAATTCATTTTTAAAGCCACTCAGGTATGCATAAATTCTACATGCATTTGCAAAAGTATTGACTGTTAGAACGGGCCATCTCTTTGCAGAGACATGCTTTATAGGTTAATACAGCAGTGCAATATGAGAATTCTGTTCAGCTTAAGATGTTCCAAATATGTCTTCTAGCAGCTTAATATCCGGCTACATGGCTCACTCTTAACGAGCCAGAAGTTTGCACAGGACTTTAGTTCCTAGCTCATAGTGAGAAGATTAACTCTCGTTTTAATTATATGCTACAGTTCATATTAAGATTAAAGTAGTGGGTATAAGGAACATAGCACTAGGTTTACATACCCCATGATTTTAAATGAAAATGTTCGTGGCATTTTAAAATAAAAATCTAGAATGTAAAATGAAACTTACCAGTGTGTGCTGTATAGCTTTAACAAGACAATAATCTAAATTAGTGGGTAACTATCATTTAAAGATCAAAGGATATCTGGCAGAATACTGATTAAAATAACACATTCAGACAAATCTGCAAGTGAATGCGAGCTTTTGACATGACATCCTTGTATTTTTGTTATACTGTAAATTATGACTATTATAACTCTAGTATTACCTCCAAAGTATTCAAATATTTTTAGTAATGAAAGAACATCTTTTAGATCCAACCTAGTGCACTGCTGCTATAAATTATATATATATATTTTTAGTCTACTTCAAATTGTCCTACAGTAAAGGTATGCTGCATATACAGCAAATGTGTAGGATGTTATTCACATGGTTGAATTTCACTCTGGTAGATGTTCCATGGCTCATTGACCAGAGTGTCTCTATTAGCTTAGAATGTATCAGCATGAGCTAAATACAATGTAATCTTTGTTCACTTTATTCAAAAACTGGACCTTGTTGATTAAAGAGACGAAAGGACCAGATGCTTTGGCGTCACACTGATGCCATGGTTCCTGATCCTGATATTCTGGATGAGACCATAAAAGTTTTATACAGTAGATGCCAATTTTTTTGTTTTTTTTGCTGATTATGTCAAGAAGAAACAAGGCTAGCTTTGACGATCTGTCAGTGTAGGATTTCCCCCAACTTCCCAGCGCTGCCGCACCATGAAGTTGTGTTTGGAGAGATCATGCCAAAAAGACAAGAAGACAAAAGCTAGCTTTGATGGTATTTCAGTCAAGGATTTTCCCCTACTGCCTATCCCTGCCACACTACAGAATCGTGCTCGCAGTGCTCAACAAGAGATTTCCTCTATCCAAGGATCATCTTCCAAAAGTCAGGGATTTGATCATGTGACAGATCCGAATCCAAGAAGGAACAACAATGTGATGCCAAAGAACAAGAAATTTAGTCTTGTGAAACTCAATGAAAATAACAATAAAGGACGAGATTCAAGAACCCCAGGTCTCGAAGAACATTAATGAGCTGTTCATCATCAGCATCATACCAGCTGCCAGATCCAAGCAAAATAGATGTTTCAGAGCCAACAGAAACAAAACTGCAAAACTGAAGAAACCATGTCTGATGGTAAGCATAATAAAGTGTGTGTCTATTTAAACTTGCCAGTGCTTGTTGACTCCCAGGCTTCTGTTGAGCTGACTAATTGCAAAGTAATTGTTCTGGGAAAATGATATACGATACCAGATTATTATTTTTGACATGAATATAAGCTGCTTTATTGCGAATGCGGTATCGATTTTGTGCAGAGGTTTGCATGTTCTCCCTTTATGTGGGTCTCCTCTGTCTACTGCTTTTTCCCTCTACCACTTCCCAAAAACAAGACAGTAAATGAATTGGCTCAGCTGAATTGCCCCTAGGTGTGAATGAGTGTGTAGGGATGTGTGTGCATGGGGGTCTGCAATGTACTAGTGTCTCATGTAGGGTGTATTGCTGTCTCATGGGCTGTGTTCCTGGGATTGGCTCTGCATCTTCCATAACCTGCCCAGGAGAAAGTCATTACTGAAGATGAAAGAATTGATGGATTCATTAGATTTCAGCTATAAAGCACAAACAAGAGGACAGTTACAGTGAATATCAGCATGGCTGCAGCCAGGTGTGGGATAATATTCAGTATTCCATATACAGTATACATTGACTGCAATGTTTCTTTTATACAACAGATTTATTAACATGAATATGTTCAAAAATTAGAGTTTTTCTTCCACTAAAGGAAATGTATCTTATTAAGGCCCACTTATTTTATCTTATTGGGCATGTTGACTAGCTTACTAGTGTACATTTCTTTTTAAAGGAGGTGTTTGACCTTCTTGCTGCTTTTTAGATTGCGCTGTATTACACCTGTCTGTTCTGACCTTTGACATGAGTTGTGATATTTGCCCAATAAACTTCAATCCATGTTCACGCACTTGCCTTACTCTCCACTTATCGGATCTGTTTTTGAGAATCAGCTGAAAGGTGGGAGTCTGACAGTCTATATTGGAGATGTATTTTGTCTTTGATAATAAAAAAAAAAAATCAAACTATCCATATCACATTTTGTGTGTGTGTGTGTGTGTGTGTGTGTACTGTTTCTTGAGTACATACAGTACATACTGTATTAAAGTATGTTAATGGTCACCAATAAGACAGTAGGTGTGTTCACTAATATTCAAATTGAATTTGTGTGTAGGAGGGATTTGAAGGCAGTTTTTCAAGATGCAGGGCTTTTTAATAGAGCACAGGATGTATAAAGATCCCCACTGGCTTCACATCTAAGCTAATCTGAGGAATGGCTGCATTTGCATTACACAGCTTCATCATTTCACACATGTTAACAGCACCCGTGTGTGTATTAATCTGTTCATTAATGTGCATACCATACCGTTTTATTCTATACTTTGTTTTAGATAATGGAAATGATTGTATCGTGAACATGGATTATGTAAGGTGCTTGTTCGGCTTTGACTAGGAAATAGGTCAACGCTGACAATCGCTTAAACTTTTAGAAAAATTTAATTAGAAAACTTTTCACTTAATTTGTTTTACTAAAATATGGAACATCAGACCAAATCAATATACTGTAGCTGTAGACTTCCTGAAATAAATATCTGTTTTAATATCACTTGAGCCCAAAATGTAAGTAATTCATCTGTTTCTGTGAATCCTGTATCCCTTATTCCTACATCCTGTACCCTAAGAGAGCTGAAAATGGTTGAGAAGAAATACTAAAGTAGTGACTAGACATGCTGCTCCGGCTCATTAAGAACATCATCTCTTATATTTATGTTAATCACTATGGTGCGTCATAGGGTTAAGCAGTGTCACATAAAGAAGAGCATAGAGAAATGATTTCTCCTTGTAAGCAGAGCTTTTTGAAGCTGTAGTGTGGTAAGTTGTACACTGGCCCATTTATACAGTCACAATCTCGGTAAATATCAGTACAACCGTCTGCATTTTCCACATTCTTCTGTTGTTCAACCTTTCTGCTATATCTTCCTCAAGGTGGAGGTGGACTGCAGGGCACGAGTGCAGATGGTGCCCGTGCACCACACAACCCAGCTGGCGCTGACACTGAGAGCATGAGAAAGGCAGCTGGCTCTGCTAAAAATGCCAAAAACCACCTCTTTCAGGAGGATACCACAGGGCCGTGGTGGAAGACCCCAGGTTCAGCCAGTCATAAAGGTGAAATAGTACTTTCTGGCCTCCTGCTATATCTCACCCCCTTTCTTTCACTGTGAAAGAACTTTTATGGCCTTCGAATGAGTTTCTTTCTCTATCTTTGTGTTTCTCTATTCATTAAGTGTGACAAGAAGGCCTATGGCCACAGTCCAGGAAGTTGAGTTGGGGAAAGCAGGTCTAGCCCACATAATGTGGCATTTCCAGCACCATAGGCTTTATGCTTTATGTTTGATAAAGCGTAAAGCACTGTTAATGACTTAATAGCGAGATCTCTCTTAATAATATGAAAAAAAAGTTTTTTTTCCCCTGCACAAAGGACATCAGAGGATACAGCATCTAAATCAGAAGCTTGCTTATCTCAAAAACTGACCTTTTACTGATAATAATATGAACTACACTTAGTTGACATCAGCTACAATCACAGAAGATAAGTGCGTAGTCAGCTTTTGCTTACAATAATAGGCATGCTTTCATTACAGTAGAGTGCATTGATTTAACAGATTGAGATTGGAATTTTCTGATTGCGGATCACTTGCACATACACTGATCAGCCATAACATTAACACCACAAAACATGAACACATTAACAATTATATACTGTACCAGTAAACCGGCGACAGGCTCAACATTGCCCGCAGCCTGTCCGATCAAATCCCACAGAAAAGCCAATGCAGCAAAAAGTAATATACAGAAAGGAGCCTAAATACCCAGCAAACTACACCCTTCAGCATGGGTGATCCAAAATCTGAATCACCCATCAAATCTGATCAAGCGCCCATGAATAAAAGTCTGATCTACAGAGACCGCACCCCACAACCCACATCACCCCAAAGGATCTGCTGCCAATGTCCTGATGCCAAACACAACAGCACACCCCAGAGGTCTTGTGGAGTCATGCCCGGAGTGGCCAGAGCTGCCCTGGTGGCACAAAGGGATCCTACACAATAATGGGCATAATGTTTTGCTTTGTAATGTTATGGCTTATAATTGCATGTACAGTGTGGTCCAAAATTTTGAATCCTTATGCATTTTCTTTTCTTAAATTAGTATTTTATTTCAGATCCACAGTGGCTTTAATCCTAAGAATAGAATAGAATTAAATTTTATACACAAAAGACAGGGTCAAAATCATACTATCACACAGAATATCAAAGATTATAAGACTGGCTGAAAGAAACAAAGAGCATACAAGCACAATGTGCATGGTGTTGAGAGTTCTTAAATACTGTGACTGTGTGTGTGTGTGTAATAGAGAGCAGGTGTGCACGGTTAGTAATCAGGTGTGCAGGAATGCAGGAGAATCTGTGATGGTGGTTTATTGTAGTCCATAGCAGCCATGTTTGTAGTTTAGTTCCTCGTCTTCTGGGAAATTGAGTTTGACACTGATTCCAGAGTCGACCTTACAATCCTGACATGCTGGATCAAGTGCTATTATTACGTGTTTCAAAAAAATCTGGGGGAAAAAAAAAATCAGAATTTATCAGTGATCGATGTAAGACTGTTTAAGGCTGTATATTGGCAGTATACTGTACTAGACTCATATTGCTTTTTATCTTCTCATTGATCACATTATTCTTTCCAACATTTTTTTTCTTTTTTCATTTTGTTTTATTTAGTCTCTTCAATGTGATATCATATTGCAGACTTTTTAATTCCAGATTTCTTCAATTTAATAGAAAGGTTTTCAGGCTCAAAGGCGAGCGCTTGTGTTTAATGGTGATGTTTCTGACCCTATTTACTTTCTACAGTGGTTCTTTCCCTCGAGCAATTTTTGAACAGGTCAGATAAGGATGGGGTTTTGCTTATTTATTTATTTATTTATTTATTCATTTTTCGCAAAAAGTGAGAGATAAAGTAAGTGAAAAATGACAAGATACTGAGCCAAGGCCGAGGAGACCTTATAAAAGATTTATTTGTGGGAGGAAATAGCTGATGTAAGTGCTTTAAATAAAAGTTAATCACCTGTTCCTTGGAGTGAGCTGTTCTTCCTCTTTTTCTGGATCTCAGCTTTATATTATTTACACCTTCGCCACATGCCGACCTAAGCTTGAACCTTCATGTAAAGTTTGACCAGCTCATAAAACATTAACGACCAGACATCAGCAAGGATATGTGACAGGCTGTTTTGTGAGCAACAACAACAAATTTTTTTTTTACTCGCTTTTTGTACAGTGTTTGCTGGAAACCTGTGTTTATTCATCAGCAATTGTCCATTTAATATCCTATGAATCACTGCTTTTCTGTGCATATAGTCAATCTGATGATGTGACATTGTATGCTGCATTGAAGTCACAATATGCAGATCATTCAATGAGTAAAATATGCAAAAGTATGCAATTGAGAGTTAACAGGGTCAAATGATCCACATGATTCAGCTCAGATCTTTAATTTTACAGGCCTGGCTAATTTGGAAAAGAAATGGGAGCTATAGAGGGAGACATTAGAGTTTCCATGCAACAGTTTAATCGAACCCTCCAGCACATGTATATATGCCTGGCTCCTGTTGCTAGGCTACACATGTCCCTTAGTCTGCAACAATTAATATTTTCATTTGCAACCATTATGTGAGCATAATCTCAGACTGGACAATCAGTATAGAAATTACTGTATCATGAATTATTTATCGGCTATGTGGGTTAAGATCCTGTTATTGAAAGAAATGTAGACAAATGAATTGAAGTCTACATTTGTATGATTCCTTAGTAAAATTTCACAAGGAACAAAGAGAACTTGCAGCCAGTGCACTAAAATCACTAACCTTTCCAATATTTATTCAAAGGTGGATAGCAGGTTCAATCATTCAGTTACTAAAGGTGCTGAGTAAGACTTTAGTGGACTTGTTTTCTTTCTTTTTTTTTTCTTTGCAGAGCATTTCCTCCCAGGAGTACATTAACTTTCCATTAAGTGATTTTTTTTTCCTTTTTTAGGCCAGGGTGTATTTGCACTGTTCCTTTATGTATACAGACAGACTTTTGTGGACTGAATACAGTAATTTGTTTCAGCCATTAGATTTTGTCATATTATCCATTCATGAGAGTGCAGGGAAATTTTAAATATCAGGTCCTGAAAGCTATCCACAAAAGGAAAAGCCACCTCACAATAGCTTTATTAAGCATTCATTTTACTAAGTGCATAACAGCACACAGTAAAAAGAGGCATGTGTAATGATCTAAAACAGGTGATCCATGTATCTGTGTGGCCATCCTCAGCAATCTTAACTCGCCAAATAATTACTTTCTTTAGAACTGAAATCTGCCCTCTTCCTGTCATGCCTAACTCCCAGATCAGCTTGTTAACTCTGACCTTTTTTTCTGATCCCATTATCCATTGCATTATTGGTAATAATGATTTTTCACAATTTGTACTGTACAGGGAACCCGTATTACCAGTACACTTTTTGCCGGTGATCCCGAACATGTGGACATGTTAACTTTATCTAATAAATATAATCACTAATATAGCAGCATGTTTGTTGATCTGTACAATGGTGGCCATAACTATTAAGATAACATATGCCATGTATTATAGTTCTCCCTCTAGCACGAATGATGTGCCGTCACTAATTAGTTCTATTTGGCTAAAGAGTTGTGATAATTATAGTCACCTGGTTTAGTTAATGGTTGAAACAAATATGTGGCAGGACTTTTACTTTCTGAAGCCCACCTCTTCATGACAAAAAATGCCTAAAATTAGGGAATTCTCACATGAATTGAATAGAATATTCAATTATTTGTCACATGTACTTTTTACAGCACAGCGAAATTTCTTCTTCGCATATCCCAATTAGG
>JAQMYG010000023.1:24214052-24225845 GCA_030014215.1 Clariallabes teugelsi | reverse complement strand
ATGCTGGGGTTCGAACCCCCGACCTTCCGATCAGTAACCCAGTAACCCACAGCCTTAACCGACTGAGCCACCACTGCAATTGTGAACTTCTGCGAGAAATTCTTGTACATGTTCCACAGGAA
The DNA here is from genome assembly GCA_030014215.1 of Clariallabes teugelsi. NCBI lineage: Eukaryota > Metazoa > Chordata > Actinopteri > Siluriformes > Clariidae > Clariallabes > Clariallabes teugelsi. Next base: position 24,225,723 of record JAQMYG010000023.1, on the reverse strand, counting down.
TCAATCAGGCAGGCATGGACACCAGAGTATGGTCGACATCTTTTTGACTCTGTGCCCAGCCGGATCCAGCAGGTTTTGAAGAAAAAAAAGGACTTTATACTAAATATTGATTGTTGTATAGCAATTTTGTTGCATAAAAAAAACAAATTATTTTTTTTACCTTGATTGTCATTTAAGTCCAAATTTGATATTAAAATTTGTCTTTTTCAGGTATTCCGGCTCTACCGAGTCTGTGTCCAGAGTGCGTTTTTATACTGAGTTTCTTTATTTGAAGCTACAGAAATTAAAAAAATATAAATAAATCAAAATTTTAAAATATAAAATACCATTTGAAGTTCCTTGTGGAAAAATGTCGTTCACTTTGTTGTGCTCTATTGTTTGTTCTCCATCTCATAGCTGTGAGTGCCAAAGGATTTAGGGCCGTGTCGGCTAGCTTACATACTCATTCTTTCTTATTTGGTCCCTTCAACCGTGACCAATTATCATGTAGTTGAATTTATTTCAATGCTTTACAGTACATTGAGGCTTATTTATGTTTTATGTATCTGTATCTGATGTATGCATACAAATTTCCCAACAATTCCAATGGAACATCCTTTAACAGGATGTCCAGGGAACTCATAACAGCTTAGGAATGTCATATTATAAAGGAATCTTCTTCCCTGACTGAATAATTGCACTATATGAACAAAAGTATTTGACCAAACCTGTTAATTATTGAATTTGGAGTTTCAATCAGGGCCCTTATCCCCAGTGAAGGGCAATACTAATGCTTCAGCATACCAAGACACGCTTCCAAATTTGGGCAACTGTTTGGGGAAGGCCCTTTTCTATTCCAACATGACCGTGCCCCAGGCCACAAAGCAAGGACTATAAAGACATGGTTTGATGAGTTCTGTGTACAAGAACTTGACTGGCCCGCACAGAGCCTTGACCTCAACCCCATCAAGCACCTTTGGGATGAATTGGAATGGAAATTGCGAGCCAGGCCTTCATCGTCCAACAAGATAAATGCTTTACAGAATGATTGGACATGAATTCCTACAGAAACACTCCAAAATCTTGTGGACTGCCATCCAACAAAAGTGGAAGCTGTTATAGCTGCAAAAGGGGAATTGATCCCTATTGAGGTACTGTATATGTATTTGGATATAATGTTATTGCAGGTTTGTCCAAATACTTTTGTCCATATAGTTCATATTTTATATACACTACCTACTGTATACTGTATACTGCAGGTTAAACTATCCAAGAAAATCATCTCTCAGAGTGTTTGTTCATGTTGTTCAACACAAAGAATTGCTTCTAAATACCTTTATGCAGTATTTATAGTAATTTTGATACAGTAGTTACCCCACCAACCTTTTTTCATGCAAGTATTCCTGTTTCTTCTCTTATTTAGGCTAGACACCTCTCTGTAAATTTTAGGTTACTGCCTCTCTACCATGGTTGGATGAAACCTGTGTGTGTGTGTGTGTGTGTGTGCGCGCGCGCGCATGTGCACACACTTGAGGCTGAGAGTCCTGCTGTCTTTGTAGGTTTGCTGCTTGCCCAACTCTCTCCCACGCTCAAACGACTCTTTCAGCCCTTGTTCATCCTCACATTCATGTGCCATTAGACGCCCATTAGAGTCTCTAACAGGCAGATGGGTGCTTATCTATTTCTCCATCATGATATGAGCACTTTTTTTTGCATTTGCTTCCTCAATACACTGCTGTCATAAAGCACGTCGATTTAACACTTGTGGTTTTCAAATGTTGTGCTTATTGGGCTCGTGGTTGAATAATGTGGAGATAAAAAAAGGATTGGAAAAAAAAAAAGTGAAGGCCAAATCTGTGTGTGTGTGTGAGAAATACTCAGGTTGACGAGCATGTACATACCCTGCAGGGAGAACTAATTGAATATTGGGGATGCTATTTGTTTGGCTGTCTTTGGTGATGGATGCCCCTCATAAGCGCGTGAAAATTCTGGATCATTCTTTAGTCTTCTGTTATCTGTTCTCACTGTCTGCTTCATTCCCTCCATTCAGCATCATTTGTTTTCACTCTATATTCAGCATGCTTTTCCTGTTATTTCCTGATCATAGATCAACCAGCCAGTGTCGTGGCGAGTGAGCAGACACATGCGTCTCTGTCCGGCCGTGATGCATGGTTGAAATGGGAGTAAAGTAGAAAATTCCAGGAGACATGCCCTTGAAACAACCAAATCTGCGTCCTTGAGATGAATCTAATAATGTTGGATAGTACCAAACCTGAGTAGTTATGTAGCTGTGTGTTTTTACCATGACCTCGTCGTGTCGTGGCTGTTGGGATGAGTCAGCACTTGGGTATAATCTGGCTTTGTCATTTAGCGAGGTGCTTAGTCTCGGTGAGTAGGTGTTTAAGGCATGCTGGTTATTATGAATTATGAGTCCTCTACTTTTACTTGCAGATGGTCGTTTGTATTCATAATTTGCATCCATTTATCATACTGCACACTTAGTGGATTGTGTATATATGCTGTATGTATTTTTTTATAAGGTGTGTATGGTAATTGAGTAATTGAGCTTAAGAAAAGTGGATGAGACAGGTGTAGAAGAGCGATTTAGACACAACCAAGAGCAGGTTGTCTTACTTGATAAACTAACTTGTTTTTCTATATCTTTTATCATTCGCTCTATTAATAAAAGTTGTTAAAGCATTCAATTTTAACATTTAAGTTAGATAGCTTGTTTTTGCTAACCCATTCAGGTAAGTCACATGGGTAGGTGTTTCGCCTGCCGACTGGGTTCGATTCCTAGCCAGTGGATGCAGTGCTGGTCCCAAGCACGGATAAAATGGAAGGGTTGCATCAGGAAGGGTTGCATCCGGCGTAAAACCTGTGCCAAATTCGTATGGTCCGCTGTGGCGACCCCTTGCCGAGAGCAGTTGAAAGACCAACAACATTCAGTGGCTTACTGGGCTTTGTCGCCTTGTACCTCCAGGGTCTGGATTCGATTCCTGTGTGCATGGAGTTTGCATGTTCTCCCTGTGCTTGGTGGGTTTCCTCCCACAGTCCAAAAACAGGCAGATTAGGCTAAATGGCATTCCAAGTATATTGCTTATTGGGCTGTGTGAGTCTGTGTACTGTATGTGTGTTGTGATGAATCGGGACCCATCTACAGGATGTACATGCCCCAAGTGTCCTGAGATAGGCTCTAGCCCCCCTGCGACCCTGTATACAGGATAAAGCAGTATTGAGTGAGTGAGTGAGTGAAATCCCAGTAGTAAGCTAGTTTGTAGTCTACTTTTTAAAATATTTTAGTTTATTTTGTGAATGGAACTAGTTAGCTAAACTTGTTTAGGTCACAAAAGTTTGCTAGCTTATTATCCAGATTTTTCTACTGAAAACTCAGATTATTAGTTCCGCAACCCAAAATAATGAATACGAAATATAAAGTGAAAATAAAACAAATTAACGTGCACTTTACCTTTGAAAAAAGTAAAAATAAATCCAGACAGATAAGTGTTTCCGCTAGTGTTTGCGCACGCGCTGTATGTGTGTTTGAGCGCGCATGCACTGTGTACAGTATGTGTGCGTGTGTCTGTGTTTGTGCACGTGTATGTGTGTGTGTGTGTGTGTGTGTGTGTGAAGCTAAAGTAAGAAGAGAGGAGGAATCTGACCCTCCCCTCTCTCTCCTCTCGTCTTACACAGTAACGGAAACACTGCTTCATCAGGAAAATTACCAAGAAACATCTCTGACACTCGAGTGCGCGCACACACTAACGAAATCACTGCTGTAAAGTAAAAATAAAACAAATGAACCTGCACTTTACCTTTGAAAAGAACCGCGTCAGAGCAGTGTTTTCGTTAGAGTGCGTGTGTGTGTGTGTGTGTGTGTGTGTGTGTGTGTGCGCGTGTGTAAAGGCGAGAGGAGGAGGAAAGGGGCACGCTGTCCAATGACGCGCGCGCACACACACTAACGGAATCAGTGCAGGCTGAGAGACAAAGATAAAGAGAGAAAATGGATCTTTAACTTCTCTAATGAGACTTTCTTTCTTTACACGATAGTGTCTTTTCAAGACTTGAGTATTCACAGGTCAAAGTCCAACTAGATGAATGTGTCATCACATGAAATTAACTGCTGTTTTGTGTTTCTTTTCCTCAGTGAAATAAACTGGCGGTCGTGCTAGACAAGTTTAATTCACATGCTGTGAGATTGCTGTTTTAACCTTCTATCTCTCATGGTGTGTCTGTATTTATACTCAATATTACACTGTTTTGAATAGATTATTGCAGTGACAAGCTCTCAGAATATCGGGAACAATTTATCACTGCCCACTAACAATTCAACTATTTTGGCATATACACTGTATTTATACTGTAAATATTGCATATACCGTATATTAAATAATATGTAAGGACTAAAACATGATGCGGCATTCTTTTATATGTACTTTACCTTGGTGGTTACTGAACTATTACTGAGCAAAATTGAAACAGATTGACATCACTTGTAGTAAACAAATGAGAATATTGTGGGCATATAAGCACATCTAAAAGCTCACAGCTGGACTGTCCAGCTTGTCAAAAAAGAAGGAATCTGAAGTACATATATTATATCTGTGCTAGTGAATCTTTCGTTTGGATGCAGTGAAAATCTGCATTTCTGTTGCATGATTGATGTGAGAGCAAAAACACAGAGAGTAGAGGGGAAGATTGCCTCCGATCATGCTGCTTTGATGTCATGTCACACATCCATGGCCTTTCATATCAAAAAGAAGGGGAAAGAAAATGAATATGCCACACAGTGTGAAGAACAGAGGGGCAGACCTTTTTTTCTGGTTGAGAAACAGTTTGGATGAAAAAGAACCTAAGTGGAAATACAGAATGCTTCAGGCTGGATTAGGAAAATATACTGGTCAGAAATATGTGATTTTGTACATTTTTAAACAAACATTTCTTAGCAGGAATCAGTGTGCCAAAACACTTGAATTTACTTATGTAAAACTCTTGCGAGTACAAGATTTGTTTAATAAAAATGCTGCAGAATGTCCGATCTGTAATCTTCTAGGATCTCAGTAGTGCATTGATTAAGCAACTTTATGCCACAGTGCTTCTAAATTCTTGAATCTGACTGGTCACAAGGTGCTGATTAATGTTATGTTACAGCAACTCGGACAATAGGACTGGCTGTCATTCAAGTCAAGAGTCTATATTAAGGAATAATGTCTATTATGTCATCATTTCTATAATAAATGCTCATTCTGAAGGTTATCAATGACAGATGCTCTTCATAAGCTAAGCTTAATATAGATAGACATACGTTATTGGCCCCTAAGGGAAAATTTGGGAAACAGAAATAAACCAGTTAAACATGGACAAAGAAAAAAGGATAATTATTGTTACTGTTAAGGTTCCCTAGGAGGGTTTATTCACATTTTTGGAACAAGCCACTAGTGGCAACACATTCTTAAAGTGAGTTTTCTGTCACAGTAGAGTCTTTTTGTTTTTGTTTAGGGTGGCAGGGTGGTGTATGGGAGTGGTTAGCACTGTCGCCTTGCACCTCCAGGGTCCGGGTTCGATTCCCATCTCTGTGTGCATGGAGTTTGCATGTTCTCCCCGTGCTTGGTGGGATTCCTCCGGCAGTCCAAAGATATGCAAATTAGGCAAATTTGCGTTCCCAAATTGTCCGTTGTGTGTGAGTGTATGTATGTGTGTGCCCTGCAATGGATTGGCACCCTGTCCAGGGTGTACCCTGCCTCGTGCCCTAAGTCTCCTGGGATAGGCTCCAGGTCGCCGTGACCCTGAATACAGGATAAAGCGGTATAGAAGATGAGCGAGATGAGTGGTTTTGTTTAGACGGCACAGTCTGGATGCATGGAAATGACATCATCTCCCTGTGCTTGGTGGGTTTCCTCCGGGTAACCTGTAAAACATGCAGATTAGGCTAATTGCCGTTCCCAAATTGCCCATAGTGTGTGTGTCCAGCGATGGATGGCACCCTGTCCATGGTGTACACTGCCTTGTGCCCTTACTTTCCTGAGATAGGCCTTTGTGACCCTGTATACAGAATAAAACGCTATATACGATGAGTGAGTGAGTGGTTTTGCTGTAACATGACAACCTGCAAAGTTGTTGTTGAGGGGGAAGAGTCTAGTTGCAAAACGAATGTTTATAATTACTAAAAAGTAGCAACTAACATGTTTTTGGGTGGTCCACAACTATAAAAAGTAAATAAAAAAAAAGCATTGCTGGACATGCTCTTATTAGAAAATATATATTTTTATTTTCTATAGTAGTGAGCCCCTATATAACAGATTGATTGGTGACCTCCTAAATAACAGATTGATGTTAACCCAAGACCAGCCTATTTAAATGATTGTTTATTAAAAGCTGTAATTGTGGATTTTTGGTAATAAAATAGAAGCCATAAAGAGTTATTTTTCCATGAAATGACACACGACTATATAAAAATTGTTGAATAAAAGGCACAACTAGTAATTTAAGCCTTTGTTTACCTCATCTTTCCCTTATTCATTGTTATCACCCATACAGTAACTGCTTATCAATTATTTTCCCTTCCTCCTTTTTTACTGCTACTTTTTCATCCTCTCTCTCATAATGGCAATTCCCAAGCCTTTGTCTTTACCAGGCGGTGAAGAAAGACAACATTTCTCTGACTCAATAAATGGAAACATTGCTTAGCCTTCTTTATTGGGGCGGCACTGCAGCCACAGTTTTGTCAACAAAAAGTTGAATGTAATGTGATCATTGCCCTGCACACTCCTCAGGTCAGTCAGGTTTCACCAAAAAGGTAGCTCGCTTTTTTAAATTGTTCTGCTTCATGGAAAACCGGAGAGCATTTAAAACATCTCTTTTAGAGAGCGAGAGCAAGGCTTGAAATTAGCTATAATGGAACAAAGTAATAACAGAATAGTGCACATCCTGTAGCAAAATACACTTGGTTAAAGGTCAAATTGACAACTGCAGCCAAAGAAAATTAAATAAGGGCAGCTAAGTAATAAGTAAGTAAGTAAATAAATAAATAAAACAGACTTAGTGTATATGGTGAAGGTGTATTGCATACTGTATAACGCTAAATATAACTTTTTACATTTGGTGTGACCATAATTCACCTTGATCATAATCCCCTGCAGTCACTTGCTACACTCACAATAATCATCCTTGCTTACCTAGTAATTTATCAATGAACTTGCTCTCTTAATCAAACCCTACTGTTGTATTAAAATAAATAGGTAACTTAAATATGCAATTATATTTTCTTCTTTTAGTCTGACACCTTGTTAACTACAAAATAGGAATAGGAAATTCCTATTTTTGTCACAGTTAATGTCAAGGCCATTGTTGGGCATATACTGTTGACCTTTTCCCACCCTGCTGTGTTATAGAAGAAGGCTTTATTTCTCGCATATATACATTTTTCACTTGTCTTCTGCGCCCAACAATGGCAGCTTTGTAATGCTGGGTCTTGAACCCCCATCTGACCAGTAACCCAGAGCCTCAACCAATGAGCCACCAGTACTGGATTTTGAATGCAGAAGCCTAAAGAAGTAATGAGAATAGTGACCAAAAGATTTACAAGTATATGGGCAGTAATGCAATTTTCTTTTTCTTTGCTTTTGTAGAAATAAGCAAGGCAATAATTGTGTAAAATTTTCTGTAATTTCCTTCAGAATCAACAGTCTATCTATCCATCTATCCCTCCATGCACATTCCAATCATGTCCTAACTGATCAATTTAAAATCACTTGTGGTGGTGTATAGGGAGGGGTGGGGGGTAATAGAGATGGGGGGGGGGGGGGAATAGGTCAGTTGTCCAAATACTTATGGACCTGACTGTATATGATATATGTGATATGCAATATGATAATTACATATACAAAACATTCATTTGTTTTGTACCTGTAGTGTATGGTTGAATAGTGCATTAATTTCTAATTGGTACACTTTGATCTTTTCAATCTAAATTAAATGTATTCATCTACATCCCTTTTCCATATACTAATATATTCAATGGTACTCTTTCAATGTTATCAAACCTCATAGAAAAAAAGGCTCCTTCACAAACAAACTATCATCAAACTACCTACAAAGAAACTATCAATTCAAACAGACACTAGTACCCTATACTGAAAATTGTATATTTCACCCATGTTTCATTTCCATAGACTTCAGGCTGTATAGAAACCTCAATGTACTCCCTAATCAGTGGTAAATTTGTGACTTCTTTTACTTTAGAGAGCTGAGCTTAAATCAGAGAATAAAACATAAATCTACTGCATTGAGCTGTCCTGAAACAGTGTATAAGAAGAGGTGGGGGTGGAAGTAGGAAATAAAAATGCCATGCCAGTATGCAGTGCAATAAACTGAATATATAAGTAACATATAAGAAATTTTAGACATCAGTGGAACCTTTGAGCCCTTTCTTAGACTAGGATTTCTTATCCTTCATGTGAGTAATGTTCTCTTGTTGTACTTATTTGTGATGTCATATAGGAACATGGGTATTCCCGATTATTTTCCCGAAGGGAAAATAATTACTTCAACATTTTTGGTTTTATTAATGAAATATATAAAATGTTGAATATATTTGTTTTAAATTTACACATTGTGTCTTTTCACTCTGTTGCATATACATGTATATACATACATATATATCATATAATATTATTGTTTAAATGAGCTCTATTTTTTCTGAATGCTTTTAAACTTGTATCTTTGTGCATCTTTTTTAGCAGATAAGTTTTCATGCATGGGGTGTAAGACTGGAAATGATTGCAGGGTTGTTCATTACTTACATCACTTAGTAACAACACTAAGACCACCGTTAGGTAAAACTGAAGAACGCTGATTATCAACTTATTTTACTTATACACTGGTAAACCTTGGATTGCGAGCATAATTCGTTCTAAAAGCATACTTGTACACCAGAGCACTCGTATATCAAAGCAAATTCCCCCATAAGACATAAATGGTAACTCTGATGATTTGTTACAAACCAAAATAGAAAATATAAACTACAATTAATGCAAATTAACCCAATAAAGCGCATGCATACTACTCGTATTTTAAGTGTTAAATGTATTTTAAAATTTTCCTCATCTTGCAAAACACAAGTTACTCACAATCCATGGTTTCACAGTATATAAAGTCAGTAAACTAGTTACAGGATCATAGGCACCCTAGGTTCATCTATGCCTGTGGGGACCTGTCTGGTCATATTCCACAGAAAACCCAATGTAGCTAAAAAGGTATCAAAACACCTTGTCCATCACAGCCTGACATGTATGGGACTTAGCAGGCTAAAATTTAAGGTTGTTTATCTGGCCTCCAAATTCCCTGGATTTCAATCTGACTGAACATCCATGGAATCCACTGGACAAGAAGAAGTCCGATCCATAGAGGCCCCACCCAGAAACCCATAGCACCCAAAGAATCTGCTGCTAATGTCCTTGTGCCACAACAGCACATCCTCAGAGGTGGCAAAGGGGCCAGACTTGCCCTAGTGGCAAAAAGGTAAACTACACAATATTGTGCTTAATGTTTTGTGTTTTAATATTATGGTTGATTATTTTATAAACCTCTGTGTGAGAAAGCTGTTTCTGCTGATTTCAGGTTATCCTTCAACTCTCTCACTCTCACTTTCTATATTATTAATCTGCGAGTGGGTTTTGAAGTCTCGTGTAGTGCACCTGTATGGAGAAGATTAGTTGTGATTTTCTACATTTACACCGTCATATTATTGAAACAACTGTAGTGACAATGATGTTTGATGTTTAATGCTCATATGTACAAACACTTTGCTCTTATTCATAAGCATAAAGTCAACAGACATAAGGTCTTTATATATAAAGTGCAAATGCGCACTGGGATTATATTAAACAACAAAAATGCATTCTGAATGCTTCCTGCCTCTTACTTCAATAGCAGGTTATAATTGCTACCTTTTTTGTGTTTGAAAGCAGTGTAGGTGGGCAAAGTTAAGTTTCGGTGTACTCAAAATTTAATCCTACTTTTCTTAATTTTAAATTTTACTATTTTAGTACTTATTTTGTCTTTATCTTTGCACAGCTTTAAAGCAAAAAAAACAGCAACGTTTTGTTTTATGTCTGTGCACGTACATTTTTGCAGTTTGTTGGGGTTAATTTGCTGAAGAAAGTGCTAAAATAAAGAAATAATAATAATAAATAGTGCTAAAATAAATAAGCCAAAATAAAAACCTCATGATTTGTTGATTCATTTGGTTTATATAACTGCATATAATCCTTGAGCTTCATTACACTTATATCATGGCAATTTGTCAAACAAATACACGTTAATTTCTTATAGATTTTCTTTTATTTCTAATTATCTTTAACTTGCATAGTTGCAGCAACAGTACGCCCTTTATCAACACAATATAACCTATTTCTCTAATTACTAACAAACTGCAAACCCTGAAAATTTTTAACTGTTACAAAGTGCTGGCATATACTGTAAATAAATATTCATTATAGCAGTTTCTCAATGATAATGTACTGTGTGTTTGTGTTAAATAATAAATAATTTATATAATTTTATTTTATCATGATAATTTTAACAGGAATATCATTAGGTGCTATAAATTATCATCTTCCCATGTGTAGCATTTGTGGATAGTGAATAAACAACAAAAAAATAAATATGTAATGTTTTTTGTCCTATAATTCTCCTAGTGATCAATGATCTGATTATAGCACTTTAGTGCAGCTTTATGGGGCATTATTAAATTCTAGAAAAATGCTTAGCAAGTACAGTTGCCAACTTATAAAGAACTATAAGCACAGTCATAAAGCTTTATGAATACAGAGAGTGTTAGCAAAGTAACACTTGATTACCCCATCTGCTGGCAGGATGTTAACATACAGGAGCCCAATGGCAGCTCAATGCCAACCATGACACAAAATAATGTGTAATCAATCAATAATATAGTGGAACTGCAGTCACACTCTGCTCATTTCTCACTGCCAATGAATGTCTGAAATATTAAGACCACTTTAAGTGGTCTAAATTAAAATGTTCATCCAAAATAAGCTATAGTTTTGCCCCCCGTTAGGAAGGGCTGAAAGAGCTAGAGAGGGTAAAGGATGGAAATGTTTATATCTTACACAATCACATACATTTGCTATTCAGCCACAGTGCCATTCACCACTCACATCATCGTCAGGATTATTGGAGCTATAGTGGCTTTTACAGATTCTCAAGTCTACCACAGCGTTGCACGCACAGACACATGCTTTATGTCCAGGAGTCTCTCCTCATTACATCGGGACAGAGCTCTTTCTTAACAGCACATGACCTTGTTAGAGAGGCACTGAAATTGACTTTAAAGTAGAAAACACAATTGGAAGCGTGGAAGCGCACAAAATGACACTTACAGGCAGGGTCAGAGGTCAAAGTGAGCTGTTACTATTGTAGTTATTATTTCTATAGTAATTCACACCTTCTGACCCATCAGATTTGTGAATTTAACCACATTAATATTCAATTAAATTTTATGTGTTTTGTGCTTTTAAACAGTGTTCATTGTTGCAAAGCAACTTTGCAGAAGAAGTCTATAAATTAAAATAAAATGTAAAGATAAAGAACTCAGCAGTGTCATTTGCAGAGAGAGAGCGAGAGAGAGAGAGAGAGAGAGAGAACCCTATTTGCTACGCTTAGGAACTTGCAC
>JAQMYG010000023.1:24172435-24186972 GCA_030014215.1 Clariallabes teugelsi | reverse complement strand
CCTCTCATCCCTCCCCCCTGAGAGAGCTCGGCCAATTAGCTCTCTCTGTGCCTCCGGCTGTGAGAGGAAAACAGCATTACCCGGGGTTCGAACCGGTGATCTCCGGATGATAGGGCGAACACTTTACCACTGCTCCACTCGGAGGCTATATATACCGTATTTTTAAAACTTAGCTGTACAAAATATAGACAATATAGCACGCTCCAGTACATGCGATAAAAAGATGATGGCACACAGAAGTAGATGGCATTTTTGGTTTTCTGCAGGTGGACAATTTAAGTTTAGCTTTTTACTTCATAAATACGAAGAGGACTCAAATAGACATTGATTACTGTATTTTGTTGTGTTTTAGTCATATGGATATTTGTTAGATATCCTTGAAGAAAATCGGCTTGTCGAGAGACAGTTCTTTCCCTTTAATAAAAAGATAGATTTAGAAATGCTGTCTTCATCTTACAGCCCTAGAGAGAAATTGAATTTGAATTCCCAAAATACCAGAAATGAGTTTCAAAATCTCTCCAAATTTGTTCTGGATATTTAGACATTTTTATCCATTTATTCTCACAGAGTATGAAAATGGGAAGGGCTTGTGGACAGCTTATAAGCCAATACATAAAGAAGTACTTAAAGTAGATTTGTGTACTGGTTGTTCTCTTTGGTTAAAGAATCAACACATCTGCACCGCCGCCTTAAATTCCAATTTATTAATTTATTTTTAGGTAATACGCAAAAGAAAAACACTCACCTGAGTGTGGTAAAGAGACTCGGCACACTCAGCACCTTAAGGCTAATTCATGCTTCTGTGGTAAGTCAACATGGAGCCTACGCCGTAGGCCATGCCGTTGTGAGCATACCTGTGCGCTGGTGTGTCTGTGTCTGGCTGCAATTACACCACCAAACCTTAGTAGTGGAGTTTCTATGCCACTATGGCGAAGATCTTCGCCACTCTCTCATGAGTGTTATTTGGTGTACTATAAACAAGGAAACTGGAAAAAAAAAAAAGAAGAAGCAGATCTTGTTGGAGTTGGAGCTAAAACAGGTTGAAGGTTACTTTTTAATGACATTACTGCAATAATAAGAGAAGACATCAGAACTTCAACACAATTCAGAAAAGGAAACTTAAAAGAAGAAAGGCAGAAATGTAATGCTACCAGGTGGACCAATCACAGTCAGTGTGGAGTGCATAGCCATAACGCATAATTACATTTCTGGGGAGGTGCACGTCAGGCTATGCTGTACATTATGGCTAATGAGACCTAAGGCACAGACTTGACGCAGAAGCACAAATCCGTGCCGGGATGTGAAAACAATACAACATCATATTTATTTTGACTATAATTGAAGAAAAAGAATACGTATGTGAGTAACTAATATTGTAAAACTACATATGAATAACTACTGTATGAATATGCTAATTAATACAGTGACCTTAGCAAATACAGTATGTTACAAACGTGTCTTAAGTCACCGATCTAGACAACTTAATAAATAAGAGTATCTGCTATACTACCAATAATTTTTTTTTTGTTCTGCTACAGTATATGTATAATGCAGGAAATAAGTGATCCCCAAAATAAGCATCGTTTATTATTATTTTTTTCCTATCCAAGGACCCCCACCACCTCCCCATGTGCCACATGTGTGCTTGTGTGTGCTCGCAGAGAACCTTCTTGACAAATCGGTGTCCTTCTGCTCTGCTTAAACACAGTGACGAATGACATTTTAATGGCCTTTTGCTCTCCCCCGAGGACAATGACGTTTTCAACCTTTCTGTTTCTTCTGTCATTTCTCTGACACACTCACAGAGCACCCACTTAGCCTGTTAGCTGATTATTGGCAAGTGGAGCATTCAGGAGTGGAGACAGCAATTACGGCACCTCGGTTAATGATGATATCACAGAAAACCTGACTGTCCTCTATAAAATACCATTAACTCTTAACTTCCAACTGCAAGAATCTAGTAACTTTTTTTCTCCTCCTCTGTAACCTGCAATCAAGGATTTCTCCCAGACATGTGAAGCTAACCACGCCTATTACATAATACATAATGAAAGAGGTTAAATATACATTTTACATGATAAGCACTATAGAACTTAATTAATATCAGTTTTATCCGTGTGCATCAATTTTTAAATGCAGTAATTTTTACCCTGTCAGGTCAGGAGCAAACGAAAAACAATACAAATCCTCTCAGCTCCTACATTTTTTTTTTTTTCCGGCACACTCTTAATATTTACTTGCTTAAGCACACTCATTTTTCTTCCACCTTTCATCCTTTCATACCCTTGCTCCTAAATTACCTTTTTTGCTTATTCGCCTTATTCTGATCTTCACTCCTCTCCAGCCTTGTATTTGTTTCTTATGGCTGGAGTGAGTGTTTTTTTCTTCAGGGCCAGGCCCGTCGGGCTTTCCTCCAGCAGCCACTGGGAAACAATTTCAGTCTATTGCTCTTTCATCTTGCAGTGACTCACAACAAACAGCTACCTGTGGAGGTTAATACAGCACACATGAGGGCAAACAATATTCTCCTTCATAGAGATGTGGGGGAAACACACACACGCATAGACATACAGTACACGCATACCCACCCACCATATCTTATGCTCTCAGTCTCGTAGCCAAGACTGGAATAATTGCAACATGGGTGCAGGAATATCATCTAAAAATTGAAGGGGAATCTAGCCTTTCTTTCACTTCCATGGCTGCCGTATTGCAATATTACCTAAGGAGAACCGCTTTTTATATTCCTGGAAGAGGCAGCAACAATCCTGAAAACAAAGAGATCCAAAACACTCAAACATCTCTCTCTTTCTCTCTCTCTTTGTGTGTAAGAATGACTAAGCTTTTTTCACACTACTTTTTCACGAAGCAATAAGAGTAATCAACAGATCTTTGAAAAATGGCAGTGAAAATTGTGGTTTGACAGGGAAACTACCAAACTGTCTCATGTGAACAGATTTACTGTACAATATAATATCAGTAAATCTAAAGAAATAAAAAGGTCCAAAAAAAAAATCAATAGTGTGACCAAAAATAACAGCCTACAGTATGTTAAACTTGGACACTTAAATGACTTGTTTTTATGCAAACCTTGAGATATTTTCATTGCAGCCATTTTCCTTTCAGTGTTCCCCTTTATGATCGCTAGAATCCACTTACTGTAGAGTGCACACATGTACTCCTCCCAAAAAACAACAACTGTAATATACAGTAGGCATGGAAGTAGACAAACTGTTAAAACCATAAACCAGGTCAGAATGCAGAGGCAGGAACGTATTGTAACTTGATCCAAACACATGGAACTACAGTAAGTTAGCTGAAATAACAAAAGGGTGGTGCCTTAGTGCTTAGCTCTTTTGTCTTGCATAATACGGGGTCCGGATTCAATTCCTGCTTCTGTGTGCAGGGAGTTTACATGTTCTCCGGGTGCACAGTCCAAAGACCTGTGGATGAGGCTAATTGGTGTTCCTAAATTCCTTGTAGTGTGTGAATGAGTGTGTGTGCCGTGCAATGGATTGGCACCCTGTCCAGGGCGTACCCTGCCTCATGCCCTAAGTCATCTGGGATAGGCTCCATGCCCCTGAATACAGGGTAAGTATGCAGTATAGATGATGAGTGAGTGATATCATCATAAGTACTTTACACAGCAAATTTACATAAATGTGCCTTTTTTTTAAGTTATGAAATAATCTTGAATCGTTACCCATTAAAGTGGCAGTGGTTATCACTGCACCTCTGGGATTGAGGTTGAATCTCTACTCTGGTCTGTGTGTGGAATGTTAGCATGTTCTTTTCATGCTTCGAGAATTTCCTCTGAGCGCTCCAGTTTACTCCCACAGTCCAAAGATGAAGGCTGATTGGCATTTCCAAATTGAAAATTTGAGACCCTGCAGCAGGATAAACAACAAGAATGTGAAAAATGTTTCTTGTATTATTATGTTGGTCCGAAGAGGAGAATATTGAAAATTGGTAATGTCAGGTAACAAAGCCAGCTCTGTTGGTAGAAGCTTTATTCTGAAACACTGAAACCACATATTCCTCTAGCTTTCATGGGGGATCTTCACATCCATACTTTCACACATGCAAGTAGCAGTAAGTGAGATAGATGATAGATCAGTGATAAAGAGTAGTCTCTGATGACTACATAGTTTACGTGATTTGTTTTCCATTTTGCCACCACTTGATACTGAAAATCAGGATGTATGGCTAGTGTGGTTGTCGTAGTCTTAAGGACAACTTGACAAACCTTGATGGAATGGCCAAGAACACCAGATTTAAATAACAGCTTTTTAAATACATGTAGACAAATCAGTAGACAATGGAAAGATATCTGTATCTAGCTTTGTGCCATGCCGGTGCTTCTTTAATTTGGTGTGCTTGCAGTATTGAAATGAACTGTGCCTAGTTAAAGAGCCCCAAGAACTAGGATAGAACAAGAAGAATAGAATACAAACAAATAAGCTAACAAAAATTTAAAAAACGCAATAAAATATAAGACCCATGGCCGCTCAGGAAAAACTAAAAGTAATCCATTATTGATTAAAAGCTAAACAAAAAAAGCAAAGTTTTTACAGTACACTTAAAAGAATCAAAATTAGCAGCTAATGTAATATTGAAAAGTACTGTAGGCTATTCCACATGCTCTGAGCATCCACAGCAAAGGCTACTTGAATTAATTTAGATTGTGTTGCTTTTCTAAAGATTGTTCAGTGTGCTTCACTTTGTCCATCAGAGTTAATTTAAGTGATTTCTTGATTCAACAGGTCTGGCATTAATCAGGCCCATATGTGGCAAGTGAAATTTACTGAGTTTTACAAAAAATACAGTGAAATTACTTTTTCACATGGGTTTAGGTAGGTTTGGACAGATTTTTTCACTTACATATATGAAATCATTATTTTAAAAACTACATTTTATATTTACTCAAGTTATCTTTGTACAATATTAAAATTAGTTTCATGATATGAATCATTTAAGTGTGGTGTTGGGTGTTAGAGTCCTTGTATTACTTTTTTGATTACATTTTGATGTAATCTAACGCGTTAGGTCCGCCATTTAAGTACTCAGTTATTTAGTTATATTTTAAAAAATGTAATCCGTTATTCAGACGATTTATGTAATCTGTCATTTTCTGCAATGGAAAAATACTCTAACTAGTTACTTTTATCAGAAGGTAATGCTGTAATGTAACTGATTTACTTTTAATGACAGTAATTTTGTAATGTAATTAGTTACTTTAAAAAGTAATGTCCCCCAACACTGTTTAAACCGTTCTAACACTATTAATAAATCTAGGGGAGCAAAAAAAGGACCACTTCCATATTATTTTTATTTAAGTGAAGAAAACTGTAAGACAGCCAAGATTTAATTTCTGCCAGGCACTCCAACAAGGTTTAGAACGATTTATCTGATTTAAGTGAGGGATAGACTTGTAGATCATGAGTGTAGCAGTGAAAATAGGGACCATACTTTCAAAGAATTGTCCCCCTATGATGGCATATAGAGGGAAAAAGAGAGTAGGGCCTAGTGTAGAGCCCTGAGGGACCCCACATGTACGTTGTGCAGAAGGTGAAGAACATTCTTTGATTAAAACTGAATAGCTTCTTTTTTAAGATAGGACAAACCATTGAAGTCCATGCCCTTGGATACCAGCGTACTGGTTAAAAGGGTCAATGAGCAAACTGTAGTTCTCAGTTCTAAAAGCAGCAGTCAGATGGAAAGCACAAGAATGGCTGAATTTCCAACAAAGTATATAAAATGTCATTAAAAACTCTTAAGAGTACAGACTCTGTGCTGAGGTGCTTTCTAAAACTCAACTCAAAGTTCTCATAGTCATTCTCTTAAAGATTTGACACAGGCTAGGTGTATGTATAGCCTTACTCCAAAATATTACAGACAAAAGGTCATTTTGAAGTGGGTCTGCCGTGTTTCTTTTTACACATAATCCATAAGGGAGAATACAGTCCAATGTATAATCAGTTTCTCAAAGCTAAAGTTCATTGGTTTTTATCACAGTCAAAACACATCTCTCTGTGCTAACTCACAGCTTAGTCTTATTTCCAGATTCCCTGCCAAACCAGCAGGCACTCTTACTCTATCAGCTCTCATTCACCAGCATTCACATACGTTCCTGATTCCCATTCAACTTCTGTGAATTTATAGGACACTACACATCCTTACTCTTTTATAAGGTTATATCCATTCAGCTCAGCTTTTCTTATTGTTCTTGTACCATTGTCAGGCATGCTACAGTAAATAATATTGCCTGACATGTTATATATCTTAAACCTTTTGAAATTTTTAAATATTAAGTATATACATATAAATGTTCATATATATTTTTTTCTTTTTCAGTGAATTTTAAAAGGTTTTGTTTTTTGAAAATCAGTGTGTGATTTGTGTGCATGAAATGTCTAATTTAAATGCCCCCCCCTTTTTTTTAACTCAAGCCTTCCACAGGGTCACAAGGTAGTTTAAGGACCAAATTTGAGCCTGTGATATCATTTTCTTTCACACACTGTGTTGTTGGTATCTTTCGGAGACTTTGCCCATTTTCTCTTTGTTTTTACACTATTATTAGTTTGACAAGCAAGCTGCTATAGGTCTTAACATGTAAATGTAATATGCAAATTGTGCTGCAGATAAATTACAATCATTTGTAAAAAACATAATTTAATTACACATTCAGTCAAGGTCAGTAGATATTTTTTAGTCTAGACCAGATATCAAATCAATCGCTTTGTTTCATGCTCAAACAAACAAACCTTGTGGATAGATCATGCAAATCGATTGAGAAACGAGTTTGCAGTACCATGCAATATAACATTCACTAAAAATACAGCGGAGTCTAATATAACCCTTAATAAACACTTTTACTGTCGCTTAACATGGGCAAGCTACAAAATGCAGGGCATGAAATTGAGATGCAATATTATTTTCTCTATTCTTAAGCTCAGTCATTACTTCTTTAAAAAAAAATTTTTTTTTCAGTTTGATTTCACCAGAGGACAACAAAGACATGCATTTCCTAGAATATCTATTTTTGAATAAATAAAAAAAAATTAATCTTTGCAGAATCTGGGATAGGCTCCAGTCTTCTCTTGACCCTGAACAGTATAAGTAAGAGATTTGGAACAGGACTAAAATCCCAGAAATTCTTTGGTAATAATTAAATTGTGCCACCTCGTTATATAAATTTTCTCCAAGTTAAATATGGTTTAACCCACATCTTTGTAAACTACAGTATTTAAGTATAGAACATTCTCAACTCGCTGAAACATTCAACTCCGTATCAGATTCTCTAACTGAGCAACATAAATTATTATCATTGCAGTTACATGATTTTGCTTCCTTTTTTTTTATTATCTTAACACATTTTATCACATTGTTATCAAGTTACAATATCACTGCTGGATGAAAAGAAATTTAACAGGAACAGATCAGTGCCTTTGTCTAAAACGTCTGTGCAGTGATTAGTCTTGTTAAAAGATTACAGTGTTGGTTGAAGTAAAAGGATAAAAGCAGGTAGTAGATAAGAAGCAGAACATCCAGATTGATATTATCACAAAGAAACAATGATTTTGTTGAATGTACAACTTCACCGCAGGATAAAAGCTGTGTTGTGAGTCGCTGTTTGCTATTGATCACCTCATCCTGGGTGTCTCACCAAAACCAAAGTGCTGTTCATTGACTGTTTTGCTCCTCAACCAGGAGCAATGTGAACTCCATCCATCAATGCCTGGAAGGACTGCCCCTTCACCAGATATCATGGTGACCCATCAGCCCTGGCAACAAGTCTGCTTGATGAACCCAATTATTTCCTGTCACCACGCTTCCAAGCTCACATAGGAACATAAAGGCACACGCACAGACAAACACGCAAAAAACTTCCGTGCCTCCGGGTGACCTGACCTGCTCGCTTAATGTTTCACTTTCAGCATATTTTTATACAGTTACTCATCTGCCACTCTTACACCATACAATTTTCTTTTATTCTCTCTCTTTAGTTGCTTTCTTGTCTCCATGACCTCTCAACTTTTTAAATATTTTCATTCAGTGAATATGCACAGATGAACAAATTAACATCTATTAATTTCAGCAACTTATTGTAGTGCCAGTAGGTTGTGCTGTTCAATGAATGTAACATATGAAATCAGTTTATCAGCAGACTCTTATGTTTATCCAGAGTAAACCTGTAAACATGAGATTAACAAACTTATTCAATCGTAGTTGCTAAGTTTTTAATAAATTGTGTTTTAGATGACACGGTGGTGTAGTGGTTAGCACTGTCGCGTTGCACCTTCAGGTTCCGGGTTCGAGTCTCGCTTTGGGTCTATGTGCATGGAGTTTGCATGTTCTCCCCGTACTTGGAAGGTTTTCACTGGGTGCTCCATTTTTCTCCCACAGTCCAAAGACACCCAGATTAGGCTGACTGGAGTTCCCAAATTGCCTGTGTGATTGTGTGTTTGTCCTGCAAACGATTGTCACCCTGTCTAGGGTGTACCCTGCCACGTGCCCTAAAACCCCTGGGATAGGCTCCAGGTGACTGGATAAAACGGTATAGACAATGAGTGAGTGAAGTATTTTCAGGCATGTTAGGAAGGTAGAATTTGGGCCTCAGTGAATCGGACTTGTTTGGCCAGTGCATCCCATGGGTGCTTGACCAGAGTGGAGTTTTGAGACTGGGTCATCAGTCTTGAGCTCTTTGCTTGCTTGGCCCCAGGACGGGCTGTGGTGCATTTGGTGTTCTTGTAACTTTCTGTCATGGCTAGCGTTTTTAATTTTTCTGGTAATTTGTTCTATAGTACATTGGCTCTTCCATGGGATCAGACCTTTCAGTCTCTGCTGGCATGAGCGAGCCTTGGGTGCCCATGACCCTGTCACCAGTTTACAAGAATATACACTACCAGTCAAAACTTTCACACACCTTCTAATTCCATGGTCTTTCTTGATTTTTATTCCTTTCTACTGTACATTGCAATAATCTCCTTAGAACAGTTAATATTGAGGTGTGTCTGCTACTCATGCTCCGTAAATCCTTCCAAAAGGGCTCAAAATTGGGATTTTTGAGGATG
Organism: Clariallabes teugelsi; assembly: GCA_030014215.1. Classification (NCBI taxonomy): domain Eukaryota; kingdom Metazoa; phylum Chordata; class Actinopteri; order Siluriformes; family Clariidae; genus Clariallabes; species Clariallabes teugelsi. The sequence goes on along the minus strand of JAQMYG010000023.1, from coordinate 24,177,898 downwards.
GTAACTCTAAATGAACTTCTCCTCTGCATCAGACAAGTTTTGGTCTTGCTTTCCTGGGAAGGCCTTCATGGGAACCAGTTTCATTATGGTGCTTGATGGGTTTTCCAAATGCACTTACTTTGCAGTACTGTTCCTGCCAGAATTATTCAACTGCTGATCTTTGTGATTTTTTTTATTTATTTGATGATTGTTGTTGTTGTTGTTACATAATTATCTAATGTCATATCTGTTATTTCACAGTTTTGGAAAAAAAAAAATATTATTGTTCTAGAATGTTGAAAATAAATCCAAACTTGTGTATAAAACTTTTGACTTGTACTGGAGTTGATAATCAATGTTAATGTGTCAATGTTGTGCGGTGTTACATTTAAATTTCGACATTTAACAGACGGCCTTATCCAGAGCGACTTAAATTGATTGGTTTATAAAAGTTGGTGCAACTTGGAACACTACCCGAAACAAATACATGCCCCTGTCCTTTCCACCTTCAGTGAGTCTACTTTTCCACTGGGCAAAATCTTTCCACATTTGGTCTGATTTCTGCATTAGCTTTTAAAAAAGAAGAAAGAAACTGAGTTTCATTGAACATTTATGGAAGGAGACTCAGGTGTGTGTGTGTGTGTGTGTGTGTTTTGTAGTATTTGCACTTTCTGGAATCTCAATCACATCATTATTTGCATTTATTTATTTGCTTATGTGTTTGATTTCCTTCAAGAGAGAAGCTCTTTTATAGCATAAGCAATAACTGACCTGAACTAAATTGACTTGCAGACACTACATACTAAAATAAACAAGAATAACAGCTAAAAACATTCCATTCAGGAATAGATTGAAACCTTTTATTTATGGCAAATTGCTATATTGAAAGTGGAACAATTCGCTACGGATTGTGGTGTTAATATTAATTCACCTGTCACATGTTCTGTATCTGACAGCACAATAGAATAATTCTCTCACATACCCCAGTAAGAAAACTGGGGTCAGAGTGCAGGGTTAGCCAGGATACAGTGCCTCTGGAGTAGACAGAGTCAAAAGCCTTGCACCAGGTGCTCAATAGTGGAATCCTGGTGGTGCTGGGACCTGAACCTCCAACCTTCTGACCAGTAACACAGAGCCTTGAGCTGGCCAATCCACCTTGGGTTGGTATCACACCACCCTAGTGTAGATTATTTCACATAAAAGCATCTTCAATATTGTGTTACTCCTTGCTTAATGATTTTGAGTTATGTTATGGAGGTAACCCTATTACATAAAAATTGATTTGCATTAGTTAGCTTAATCTAAGTTACTATATATAAAAGAGTTACAAAGTACACAAACTAAGGAAAATCTGACACATTGTTTCCTGAACAGAAATTCAAATTCAAACTCCAAGCATTGGTATGTTGATCTGACTTTGCATACTGTACACTAGTGATGCGCGGGTCGTCTGGTAACCCGCGGGTCAGGTTGGGGCGGGTAAAGAAATTGTGACTTTATTTGCGGGGCGGGTTGGGGCGGGTCATTAAAAACAAAATTAAATAAAAAATCCATGTATGTTGCGTGCAATTCGTGTAATTGCGTGTAATGTTTCCAAGAACTTTCAGGCTGAAATAAAGGCTGTTTTCATTTGAATTACAATGCCTAGTATGTCTATTTAATGGTCGCGGGTGAGGGGCGGGGCGGGTTGTAAAAATAGATACATAAAAAAGTAAAAAAGTGTACTACCGTACACTGTTGCTATCTGTGTGCATTTTTATTGAATTTTAATATATGACTTTTAATATATTTGGGATTTGTCAAACTTACAGTAAATGAAGAAAAGTTTTTTAAAAAGCAACTGTCTGTCAATTTTCTTTTAGTTTTACAGGAAATTTTTAAAATACCTCCCAAAAAAAGAAAGAAAACAAAAGCAGAATGAACTAAAAGTTTGCCGTATTATTCCATCTCTTTTGTCATAATCACCCATCATTGTGGGAAAATGTGGAGGGAGTAACAGACTGTGAGGGCTTCATTATGGCAATGCATTCAGTTTCTCTAAGAAGCATTTACATATGCTAAACTGCACACGGTTGCAGCAGTGTTACAAGCCAACAACTTACGCTGCTCTGCTGCAAAATCAAGAAATTACTGGTTTCCTCAAGTGGCTATTTAGCGGCCTGCTTTGAAGCACTTTGAATGCCCAGGAGAATCAAAGATGTAAACACACAAGCACAAAGTGTGTGTGTGTGTGAGAGTGTGAGAAAACCTAGTGTGCATTTCCCTAAATATGCAAATGAGCCACCACAAAGCACTGATAAATTGCCTAATTTTGTTTGCCTAGAGGAGATCAAAAAAGTGCTCTACAAGTACAGGAGGTGATGTAAAAAAGTGCTGATAAGCGTCTCATTTTAACCTGAGAAAGGGTAAAAAGTCAACAAGGAATAGCTGATATAGCAGAAAGGTGATTTTTAGCAGGATGATCCAAGCTTTAAAATAAATGGGTTTCCAGGTAAATGTTTGGATAGTGCATGCACACAGCGAAAAGGCCACTACAGGTTATGCACACCTATATATTGGTATAGTGCTGTAAAAATGCTTGTTCTGGTATTTCCAGCATGTGCCTTAAAATTAAGTGTATTAATGATTTATGTAACAATGTCACCTTTCTCACATACTGTACATAAATAATATATAGATCAAAGGGTGGCATAAAGGTATAAAGGCTAAGCCCACCTATAAGCAGGGCTAAGCCCACCTATTTTCCAACGGGAAAAAACCCCAAAAGTTTCATTTGTGTCATCCATGTGACATTATTTGCTCTTAATAAATGTCCTAGGGTGGATTCCTTTGGATGTATTTGTGGAATCATGTGCAAGAGTGTCACTGTTGAAGCAGTGTGTGTGTGGGAGAGAGGGCTTGGGAGACAGGCAGATTTCTGACACAGCTCAAGGGCTTGCTTTATTTTTTCTCACAAATGTTTTTCAGGATGCTTTCCACAACGTAATGGAAGATGCAAATACAAATATAAAATATTAACTATTTTAATATTTACTGTTTTTCAGCTTTGCATCCTCCACTTTAATTTCCCAGCGTACACTCTGTGTGTGTTGTCAGCGCCATCTCATTCTCTCTGGTTTATGGCATTCCTTAAAGGAGAAATGAAGCATACATACTGTACAGTAGACACAGGTGAGATTTCTTTGCTTTGTCAAATAAGTTCTTTCCACCCTCGTCAATGCTTGCCCTCGCCCCCACTGCGACAGTCAGAAGTGATCATAAGAAAAATACAGAAGAAGACATGAAAAAATGAGGCTGGGGCTGATTACTTTATAGCCCAGAGGGTAAATTTGCGCCAAATGTCAGTGAAAAAAACGTCAGATGAATGTGACACAATGTAATTAGCGGTGATGTATTTGCAGATGGAATGAATAAGAATTGATTATTTACTCTACCATGCTTTTCCCCAAAAACTGCCAAACATAGACAGGCTAAACACACAATGGCCACAAAAGTACATAATACACCAAAAGGACAGTGGACAGGACTGTGATGCACTGTGGCCTTGTATGCCAAGGGTCCGAGTCCCACCTCCGGTCTGTGTGCATGGAATTTCATGTTCTCCCTGTGCTTGGTGGGTGTCCTCAGGGTTCTCCAGATTCCTCCCACTGTCTAGGGTATTCAATTGACTTTCCCAAATTGTCCTTTGTGTGTGTGTGTAAGACCTGTGATGGATTGCCTCTCTGTCCGGTCTGTACCACTCCTGGGACAGGCTCCAGGGCCCCCGTGACCCTGTCCACAGGACAAGATGAATAAATGAATGGACTTAATACAGCACTTCTGCATATTATATTTGCTATTCCAACATACAACACAAAGAAATCTAATGGAAAAAGAATGTTATGGAAGCAGCTCCCTAGCTGCCTTTTATTGTGTGTAATTTTCTGCATCATTCTCTGCATCTTTCTCATTGTGCCATTTATTCGACATAATGATGCAATGCATTTATCAACCCTAATAGTTTCATTGTCTTGCCTCTTGATCTAATATTACAACCCGTCACTGGATAGATCAGTGAGGGTAGGAAGTAGAATGATGTTCTCTAGAGACCTGGATCACTGTCACGTGTGTGTGTGTGTGTGCGTGTGTGTGTGTGTGCATGTGTGCATGTGTGTGCAAGGCTGCCTAATGTTTGTGAGATTTTGTCGATCTTGACAGCTGCTAACTGTCCTCATTAAAAAAAAAAAAAAGGATCGTAAAAGAACTGTCACAAGTCTGAATTAAGAGTTTAGCATGAAAGTCACAATCTTCACGCCACGACTGCTGCCCTGGATAGGAGCTCTAATATCGCAATACTGACAATTCTTTTTCTGTTCCTGTGTGTTGATGCAACCTGCAGCCTCTTTTTTGCCATTGACATGATGCACGCTTTGGCAGGAAGAATGAAAGAGGACATCTATGCATTCTGTCATTCTTTTCATGGATTGCAATTACTGTTTGTGCAGTCACCGCACATGGCAGGTTGACAGGCATAACCCAGTAATAAATAAATAAAGGCAGAAGAGTCAAGCACTCATCACCAAGCCAATGATGGAATAATTATCTTATAGTAAGCCATGCTCGGCCATTATCTGCAGCGATCGATGGGATCAATGGCATACAAACAGGGATGAAACCAAATGAATTGCTGCGTTAAATGAAGGAGAGACAAGGGTGGATGAGGGGGTGTGTTGATGTAGAGGAATGACAGATTCTTTATTCTGAGGCTGAACTACACACTCTCAAAGGCTGAAAGGCTAATGGCTGGTCGTATTCCTTATAAAAATAATGAGCAGAATAAGAAATGCATAGGTGTGAACACAGCAACCTTAACCTCTATTATTGCTAACACACATATCCACACACACAAAACATACAATATACATATATATTGAATTATATTTATGCAATACACTTCTTCTCAAACATCACTGATAAACATAAAGAGATTAAAAACTAAAAAGAGTCACTTATAGAAACCCGTGACAACATGCTTCTACAGCATAACAGTATAACTTATTCTTTAATTTGTCAGTAAGCTTGGGCTCCACTTGTTCCCTTATATGGGAGTATGATCAACAAATCAATACTGAATTATTCTGACTAATCACATTTATCTCATGATGAAATATTGTTCATCAAGATGTGAGTATTCACTTCTCGGGTGAGTGGCACAGGTATCTGTTATTGAAGAATACTGTGTGTGTGTGTGTGCACGTGTTCTATTTCATCTGTTTCAATTGTTTCATTTTTAGTTTCTCTTCACAAAAGACAAAAGATAAGATTTCTAGTGTTGTAATAAAAAGCAGATATGCTTCTAAGTAGTTAGTTATACTGTGTATGTATGTATATATGTTTGTATGTGTGTGTGTGTGTGTGTATGTATGTATGTATCAGGGCTTGACATTGGCACCCGCCCACCCGCCAAATGCGGGTAAAATTCGGCTGTGGCGGGTAATAACTTTA
>JAQMYG010000023.1:24140014-24150059 GCA_030014215.1 Clariallabes teugelsi | reverse complement strand
ATGGTTTTTGTGTTGGTATTGTTTCTTTGAGTTTTAAGAGACATTAAAGATTACTAGGTGCTCTCCTCGAAGAGCTTGTGTTTTGTTTTGTGTGAAACTGTTAATAAAAGACTCTATTGAACCGCCAGCTCGCCTCCTGCAATTATGCCATGACCACGCCGACACACACCTAGGAAACGTGACAGAGAGCTCTGGTGTACAGACAGACAGACAGACATGTATACTGTAGGTCTACAACTTGAAATAAGTATCACTGCTATAGTTAAAAGCTTTAATCTTTTAACTATTTCTACAAACTCTTTTCCCGTCAACGACAGGTACTTATGCTAGTAATAAATGCATAAATAAATGTATTTCATGGAGGACTCGAATCCAGTCTCAGAAAAATATCTGTCTGTCTGTCTAATCAGATTTTGTCACAGCATCACGCAAAAAAACTGACTGCACAGAATTTAACGAAACTTTGGCAGTACCTGGGTATTTGCCTGAAGGTTAACCTGCACAATAAATTAAATGTAAATTAATTTGAAATAAATTAAATCAGTTATGTGCCAGATTATGGCACAGCATCTAGCGCTTTAATAAATAAAGTTCAAATTAGAGAGATGCTTTGCCCTTCCAGGACGCCAAAAGATTAACAAATCTACTTCACATCAACAAAGCAGAATGTAAAAGCAGAAAAGGAAAATTTGATCTACTACACAGATCAAGTGACATACCAATAGATAGACACAGACAATGAACTACAGTAACAGATTACAGTAACAAAAGAACAATGTGCAAGCTAATAGTCTGTAGAATGTGTAGAAATTATCCCCTAAAAATTTGTTATAACCTATTGTTACTGTATTTAGCTTCATGTTCAGAAACTGCTATATCCGACCAGTCCCCATAATACTGGGTGCAAGGCGTACTCATCCTGGGTGGAATGTGAGTTAATTACATGAACGCACACAAAAACGAAAATTGTGAAATTCTCAACAAAGACAATGACACACCTTAATACTAAAGTGAAGTAGCAACCTAACAATACTAAAATTAACACCTACTGTATAGTGATGAATTAATGCTATACAGTGTTTATACAGGTCCAGGTGTACTCATACAGTATAAACCCTGAACTTTTACAATAAAGGGATTTTCATTGTGTCTGTGTGTGAAAGTACCTCAAAGCGTTCAGAGCAGTAACTCAGCTGTTTTATCAATATAACAGATTTATTAGGGACCTGTGAGCTCTCAGTTTGAGTGGCGCCTGTGCCTGGAGTGCGCTACACTCCTGACTGACCTACTCTCTCTAACTGATTTTTTAGCTTTGATGGTACTAAGGCTTTCTTTTGAGCAGAGCATTATTCTCCCTTGGGCCTGATTTCTTGTTCCGCTTCTGTCCTGGTTTTTCCCCAGACTCCAGATTAAAGAGATTACATTCTTTACTGAATCCTGGAAACCATCTCTCTCTCTCTCTCTCTCTCTCTCTCTCTCTCTTGCTCTTTCTCTCATTCTGGTTGCAGCTGGCCTCCTCCTCTGCTCCTCTTTGTACCTCCGGTCCCATGCTAGAGCAAGGTGACTGCCAGTAAAGATGGAATTAACAAATGATTTGCCTTGACTTTGTTCACAACGCGAGTGGTGTAGCGCAGCACCAACACGGCATGCCTACATTCTGTTCTCTCCCTGCTACGGTATGTAGTCCCTTTTTCTATTCAAGGGCTTCGGGCACAGTGTGCATTCGTCTGATTGATAATGAAATGGGAGAGGTGCGAGACGTGCTGTTTAGGGAATACTCAGTAGAGTATGTGACCCCCAAAGCAGCAGTGTGTCTGACACTTGAGCAGTGGGGTTTAATGAAAGAGCTAAAAATGGAAGGTGCAGCAGGGAGATGTGCTGCAATGGTCAGTGCTTAGTGCCTCTGTGGGATTTTCTTTGACAAAATACATAGCACAGCTTTCAAAACCAAATGAAGCATCAACATAAGCAACAGTCAGGGACAAAACTGACTTAGTCAGGGTCTATTAGTGGCAGTGAACATATGGGATCATATGATCACTTATAACTACGCTGATGAGATTTAACCTTGACAATGCAGAGAAGGACACACACACACACACACACACACACACACACACACACACACACACACACACACAGAGCGAGAGAAAGGAGGGACATAATGAGTCTATTTATGGATCACTAATCCTCTGCGTATAGGAACTTCAAATATGTATGATAACCACACATAATAGACATAACCATACAGTACTTAGCCATTGTATAACTTTTTATAGGCTTATAGAAACCATTTACAACAAAGTGCAAGCATTAAATTATTTGCTTGCTGGAATATTTTCTGTATTCCAATTCATAAGATGATCATACTTAACGCTCCATTGGAGCACAAATCCACATGTGAATAAACACATGATTTAAATATACAATTTGCTTACAAACAATGTTTGAAAGATACCATGAAGTGTCTTTTAGACAGAGCTTCCCATGTAGAATTTTCACATATGGGGAATTATTGTTTATGTTCTCTATAAGCAATTTTAAGAATGGTTTTACAACTCTTTCTTTCTTTCTTTCATTTTTCTGCTACAGTAAGTAGACTGTGACCACTGTCATACTGTAACACTAGTATGTCATCGCATCCACATGGTTCTGAACACTTAAAAAGTTTATGATGACATTTGGATTACTTAGCAGACAAGGAAAGGTAACCAAGTCAGACAAAAAGAGCACTTTGCACTACCTATAATCTTTTTCAGAAAGTAACTCCTTTTGGTACGGTGCCCTTTCATTACACTGTGTCTGATTTTGTGTTTAAGACAGATTTCAATCAAAGCCCTTTGTGTTAAACTGTTTTCTTAGCGTCTGACCAGGATAAATGAAAATGGTCACACAATCAATCCAAATCCATCTTTACCCCAGGACAATAGCAGAATAGAGAGCAAAGAGTGTAATCTCTGGTAAATGCAATCCCTTTGCTCATTTTCTTTCTCAAAGTAATAATTAAGATTGTTAGGATGTCATCAGAATTTTTGGGCATGCTGTCTTTCTTTGTAGTTCAAGGACATCTAATTCCAATCATAGTGTGCAACATTATTGCAAAGTTTAGCGTTCTTGCCTGTATACTTTAGACTGTTTTGAAAGAAGCAAAGCAGGAAACTCTACAGGACTATCACGTTAAGATCTTGATTGTGTAAGATCTTGTAAAGATAATTTATACACGGTAACGTATAAAACATACAGGCATTCCTTTACTAAACTATATTTCTCTTTTTCATGTTTCGCAACCATGAAACATGAACATTATGATCTAAGCTTTGGCCACTGTATGCAACCTTGGTGTAATCATGGATAATGAACTGTTCTTTTTCACTCAATCTTGCTACTCTGACACTCTCATGCCGATATCTTTTATACGACATTAGAAGGATTCCTCCATTTCTATACACATACAGTAGGTCACTTAGGCTCTTGTTCAGTCCCTTGTCATTTTGAAACCGGGCAACTGCAATTCACTCCCTGAATGTCTGATCTGCTCTTCAACTGATCCAGAATGCAGTTGCATGACTTGTTTTTAGTCTCCTTAATTATATCTCGCTATCCCATTACTTTGCTTCCTTCAGCTGGCCGCATCAGATTTAAAACTCTGAAGTTTGGGTACAGTGCCAAAAAACAGACCATTCACGCTCCCTCTGATCCTCTAGTCCTCTGAGTCACTAGCAGTTTCCGTACAGTGTTTAAATATTTAATTAAGAAACAATCAAAGAAACCAAATAAGCCCTCTTCAACCATGTTTTAGATAGACGGCATCTTCCAAAGGCCACAAATTGTAATAGAGATAGACTATATAACAGTTCATTCTTCGTACTAATAAAATTGTCAGCTAGTGAATTTCGTCTGTCTAAACAAAATTTAAATTTAATGTTTTTTTTTTTTTTTTTTTTTTTTTTTTTTTAAATGTGTGTCATGGATGATACCCACAACTCCATCAATGCAACTTGTTTTTTGTTGAATTCACACTGCGCAGAGGGGAAATGTATAAAAATGCACATGAACTGCGTTGTTGTAAGAGCAGAGCTTAATTTATTATTTCTGACACTGTCGGCTGTATCACTGTTTCAAAGTTGCATCCTCACTGTTACTAAAAAAAATCGTACAGTATTAGTCGCCTGTGGAGACAGCATACGACATGTTCATTAAATGGTTCGTTACATACCGCACACAATGTTAAATTTTTTTTAATAAAAAATATAAAAGGATTCCATTTTTGTCCAAAGTGTCTTTAATGAGCTTTATGTCACTCAGTTACTAAAACATCTCTCATCTGCGCGTCTCTGCCTGAATGCCATTTCCTTCCTGCTCCTAACCACTTAGCATACCTCAGGAGCTCTCCTACTGTACATATTGGTGAAGATAGGAGTGATTTCCTATTTTAGGAATAAATAGCTCTTACTCCTACTCCTAAAAGTAGGACCAAAAAACGGCATCACTCTGAGAACCTTTGGCCACTTATGAGCGATTTCCTACTCTGAGACGCTTAGTAAAGCTAGTAAGCCAGGCCCTCTTTATCCATTGCTCTATGGTGTAGTTCTGATACTCACATGCTTATTGTACTGTAGGCACTTTCAGCAAAGAACAGAGGTCAGCATGTGTATGTTTTGACACCTTTCTAACATACCTAGCATGAGATTTTTCAGCCAATAGTTCTTATGTATAGCTTTTAGTTTTATGAATTAGTTTTCTTGCTAGCATTGCAAGGAATTTTCACAGAAAGTGCCCTTTAAAAAAGCTTTTCCTCTCAGATGAATTACTAATTTATCCATTGGATGATTCACAGTTCATAAAATCCGCTGTTTGAGAATATGTATGAATATGTCCTCGTTGGAGAGCAGAAAGGGTTTTAATGGGGTTTTATGGATTAATTGATTCAGAGCACTTAATTAAAAGTAAATAAATTCTATGAAAACATTACACTGGCATAGCTAATGGCCATTTGATGTTTACAGCTGGATGAGTTCGGAGAGTTGAAACAAAGGCCACACTTATTTAAAAAGCAAGAGGTTATAAACAGGAAGTAAACAAAGTAAAGTGATAGTCTGGCCGGTGTGTAGCTTTTCACTGATTATGATTGCATTTCAAGTACCTGTTTCACAGTTGTGAATTCACTGCAATGTCTTAGCTTCGTCTCATTGCTCCATCAGGACAGGTGAAGGTGTGTGTGGTGGAGTGGCAGGAAGAGCATGACTCTGCATTAAGCTTGAAATCCTCATTTGTCACTGTTTCATAAACAATCCATCACTTCTCTCCATGCTTTTTTTTTTTTTAATCTGCTTACTTGTAGTTGAATTTAGCAGACTCATGTTATTTACAAAAAGTTAGATCCAGAAGGCTGGAATTTGTTAAAAATCATGCAGCTATATTACAGTAAGTAAAGAGTAGATCAAAATCATATTTGTACACACACGTGCATACGTGCCTGTGCACACAGATGCACAAAACCATAATGTAAAATAAAGAAAGACTAGACTAGACTAGAAGATTGTACTAGTTATAGCATGTACCGATATGCACATGCTTTGGGACTGTGAATTGTGTGGGGGGTAAAAAAAAGGACAATTAAGTAATATGACATGAGAGAGAATGCTTTTGTACTGAATATCAGTCATAATATTAACAAATTAACTTTATTTATATGGCAGTAAACTCAAAGCTCACTCATGGCTATAAGGACCAAAAGCTAGCTCTCCAGTCCGAATCCCAAAGAGAAGCCAATGCAGCACATCTCGCTGAAAAAGTAAATCCTGGCCACAATAGAAAGACACCAGAACACCCAGTGCACAGGACCCACCACCACCGATCCACTCTGGACACAGCACACATGTATTATGTAGTCATGCCCCAAGGGACCAGAACTGCCCTGGTGGCCTAAGGGGAAGGTACACAATATTGGGCGTAATGTTTTACATTGTAATGTTATGGCTGATAGTAATTTTGTAATGTAATTAGTTACTTTAAAAAATAACATCCCCCCAACACTGTTACCTAAAAAGTAATCAGTTACATTACAGCATTACTTTCCATTGCAGAAAATGAAAACTCCTTTGTGATTCCTCATGCATGTTGTTTTAGTCAAGACCTTTATTATTATTCTACCATCATCACTCAGTGAAGTTTGGCCCATAATCTTTTAACTACTAATACCCCCATCTCACCTACGCGGTTTCAGGCGGTGGCTGTAAGTACGGTTCTTCATGATTCACCGCGAATTTTGCCGCTGTGGTTAGGTTCCCATCTTTCCGCGCGTCGGTCCTCGCATAGTCAAACCGCATAGGTGAGATAGGGGTATAACAGCAGGAATAACAGAGGGGGGTGAGTTATCGGAGGCGGGTTATCGGGGGCGGGGCTTGTAGGACGACTTTCACACACATACTAACGGATTGGGAATGACTTCTGTCTGGCTCACGGATTACATAAATTGTCTGAATGATGGATTAAATTTTTGAAAATATAACTAAATAACTGAGTACTTAAATGGCGGACCTTACGCCTTAGACTACAGTACTTTGTAACACGCCACACCCAACACTGATAGGTAATATCCCCATATAAAATATATGCAGTGCTGGTCATTATTATTGGCATCCCTGGTTAGGATGTGTTCTTAGGCTTCTTATAAATTCATTTTTATGAATAATAAACAATAAAGAACCATAATGCAAAAAAAGAGAATACCCCAACATTTAATTGAAGTACAATTATTAAGTGGGAAAAAAAAAAATCCACATTAAGAATGGTATTTATTTATTTTTTTTTTTTTTTTACGTGAAATCACATGTGCCACAATTATTGGCACCCCCGATGTTAGTACCTCATACAACCCCTTCAATCACTTAATCTCCTTCTATAACATTTCACAAGATTGGAGAATACAGAAGGATCTTTGACCATTCCTTTTTGCACAATGTTTCTAGATCATCCTGGGCCCTCTCTTATGCACTCTCCTCTTCAATTTTCAGTGTGAGATTATGCTTCTGCAATACAAAGTTAATGTATCAGAAGCCTATGAACACATCTTAACCAGGGGTGCCAATAATAGTGACCAACACTGTATATATTGCACATTCTTTATAAATCACATGAGAGATTAAAAATTGTATGTTTCCACCATTTAGTTTTTATTCCCTTTAAAAGCTTTTTCATGTTTACAGTAGATATCAATCTGAGCTGTCAATTCTCAGTTTTTCATATTTTCTGTACCTTATCTGATTTCTTTGTTAACGCGGATTAGTACAGTCATGCAAACAAAAGGACATGCACAAAAAAAGCCCACGAGTGATATCTGGAATTACTGTGACCAATCCGCTTTATCCACAGACTAGATTTGTGTCTTGAGCAAGGAGGGGGGTGTGGGGGGGTCACTTAATGCAGAATGGATGAAAATGATGGATGGATAGATGGATAGATAGATGGATAGGTAGGTAGGTAGGTCAACACATAGGCTCCTATGCTTAATCCCATTTACATAAACCCATTCTTGTAAGTGGGAGAGTCATCAAATGCAACTAATTCCGAATATACATAATAACAAAACAAGTCTCTACTCCTTCCCGTTCATGCTGCCCACTTGTCTACATGGCTGACAAGCCTTACATGGTCTTGTTTTTTCTACTCAAAAAAAAAAAAGAAGAAAAGAAATGATAATCCCTTTCACTTATCCTTCTTTCCCCACCTACCAAATTAAATCTATCAATGTATCATGGGAAATACCCCTGCTGGAAGCACTTCATTATTGACTTACCCACTACCTCCATGTTTCTTGTGGCTCACTGATGTTTCATTAACAGCCTTGTGGCCAGTTGCTTATTCTCATGCTGCTATGTCACTATCGATCATGCCATTGCTCTCATCATATAGGCAGGTCAATATTGTTTATGCTTTTAAAATGCTTTCCCCATTCCTATAAATTCTGGCAACGATCTGAGCATTTGCCAACAAGCACCAAGCAAACAGAGTGGGTCAAATTTTGGAGACATAGAGGCTTGGCCACTATTCTTCATTTTTCTAATGTCCACAGTGTTTCTGCTCACATTTCTAACACTTACACTGCTCTTTCATTTTGGACATAATGACCAGTTTCTAACAAATACTTAATATCAGCTCTCAATGATGCACTAAGACACTTAAAGTGGAAGAAGCAGAATATGGAGTAACATCTTTAAAATATTTCTTAGTATGTTCGCCTCATTGCTCCAGTTTCTTGATTATCCATCACATGGAGCTTCACTTATTGCTTCCACATCGTCATGACCATAACATAATAATACGTTGCAGGAATGGCATGTTAATCCCGTGGACTATTTTTAAATGTATATTGCTGAACTTATCTCTTCAGACTTTAAAGGACAAGCTTTAATTACTCTGATATTTCAGTCACCATGTATATGGATACTTTGAAGACTAATTGGGGTTGTTGTAGTTTCTTCATCAGTAACTCCCAGACCTGGGCTTGTGACAGCATCATCTCAGGCTTGTATATGAAATATGGTATGAAATATGAAAGCATGAAATGAACAGGTAATGTTTTCCAAATGAACAGAAGTGTGTGTCAGTGTAATTTCTACAATACTGTTATTTTTATGTTTATAGGCTTTCCCATTGTTTCCAGCAGCAAAGAGTGGGGGGGTCATACAATATTTAATTTAAAACCTCTTTATTTTATGTCACACCCACTTTAGGTTTAAAGTTTTTAAAAAAAATCAGTATGCACTGAAATGTAGCTTTTTTTAAAAAGGTTTTTTGGCTGTACAAATCCATTTGATCACAGACACTAAAACTGCTGAAAGAATTCAAACATCAAGAAAATTTACATCGCTCCAAAACTTTTACCAGTATCCCAATAGCAACTCCGGCCCAGATGTCCTGCACAAGACATAAACCTCCCATAAATCTCGATTCTACTGCTTTTCAAGTCTTTGCTTTTCCTTTTGATCAGTTATACGCTTGGTGTGCATTTGGAAAATTAGAATTATCAACATTAGGATGTTTTTGAGAGCTTGTTTCTAAAAATACTTCTCTACAAAACACACCAGAGATTAGACAATTTATCGCTAATCTGTTTCGTATTTCTCAGTAGTCTTCTCTAAATAGCATTAAGTCGAGTCTGATGCTGGTGTGCCATAACATGTGAAAGTTGATTATTCTCTTCAGGAATGTGTGGCCATCAGTCTGTTAGAATGTTGACAGTAAAGAGTCGGCATACACAATAAATCATAATGATGTTTACCTCATCTGTGCGGAGTGGCAAGGAAAGTCATTGCGAGTGTGCTATTTATCTGTGATCCCCAATGCCATTAGAAAAATCTATCCTTGGTGATTTGCATTTCAAATATGAGTAAGTGGTTTAGGAGGAATCCTATGCAGAGAATACCAAACCTTAAACAGCCCCCACCTGGCTGCCTGAGCCGACAGATTTAGTCGCATATCAGCGCTCGGTTCAGAATACCAATGCACAAACTCATTCTGTTTTAGCTGTCAAAGGTCATGGATAGCAGACGCATGCAATGTGGGTGTGTATGTGACTATGAAGGAGAGGATTTTAAAACTTTCATAGTCTGATGGACAGGAACTCAGTGCGGTATGTGCACAGCTAAAGTAGCAAATGTCACCGACTGATGAATAAATGAGGGCATTGAGTATAGATGTCATGCTGTGTTCAGTAAGCCCATTTCAAACAAGTGTGAATTATAGAATTTAATCAACATCTATTAGTCTGTGCAGAAATCATATAAATATATGAAACACTACAAGCTGTTTTATCACATTGATACATCACTGATGCAAGGTATGTTTAAAAACTATGTATAACTCATGATATCTTACTGTATATACAAATTTCTTTCTTCTTATAAATCATTGAAATGTCAACATTGTATACACAATTAAGGTGTCACTAATGGTTTGATCATCATTTTTTAAAAATAATTTTCATAATTCATATTTTTTTCATAAATGACACCTTAATTGTGTATACAATGTTGACATTTCA
>JAQMYG010000023.1:24089825-24101754 GCA_030014215.1 Clariallabes teugelsi | reverse complement strand
TTTCTGACCCTCAAAGACCTGTTATTTTGCTTTTAAATAGTCCAGCTACACTCTGCTCATGATTCTAAATTAGTACACACACACACACACACACACACACACACACACACACACTATAATGGCTATTATTATTATTATTATTATTATTATCATAAACAGTAATTAAAATATGAACTCCAGTAGACATTTAAAAATGATAGCCAGTAGCTAGTTAATTAGTTTTAAATCCTAGCAGGATGATAAAATATTAATCACAATAATATAGGAGCTAAATGCTTCTCTTGATAAATAAGCAGTAGCCAGCACTTGCACCAGGGTAAAAAAAAAAAAAAAAAAAAGATCACCTTTAATGTTTCATACCTCCCATTTTAAATGTGTGTCATGACTTGGTGTATCATAATGTCCCATGTCTTTATTAGGGGGTGTGAAATGAAAAAACTGCCAACTACTAAGGTAAAAGTCATACCCATACAACAGCCATCGATCCTCGTTCCCGGATTTGAGATGGTGTCAGCTGACCTGCCTCAGCCAGACTGTCAAATGTGTGTGAGATGTTCCAGGGACTTAAAATCGAGGCAATGCTTCACTTACACTTCATGAATTTCAATTTTAAGCTATTCAGGCATATATCTGTGGTAATATATGGGGGAAAAAAAGAAAAAAAAGAATATATATATATATAATGGAATATATTCATCAGTGAACTTCATTAAACTGTGCTACAAGTTGGAAGGAAACCTAAAACATGGCCTCGGTTACCTATATTTAATCAATTTTAACAAGTAACTGCAGAATCCAATGCCTGAATGACTAAGCCTTAGATAACACTGTGCAGTGATGTTTGGGGCTCATCTAATGTCTCCTGCAGAGCATGTATAAATGATTGGATGACCTCCAAGCTGGATCATAAATCCTCTGGCTGGATGACTCTGGCCTGTACCTTATTAGTATGAGTGCTGCTGCTGCTTCCTGCTCAGGTAGCAGACATTCCCTATCTCTCGGACTTCACTACTGAAGGCCTGGGTACTCAACCCTGTCAGCTTCAGAATATCACAGTAGTGTCAGCAATCATTTTTTAATAACTCCTAAACCTTTATGAAAGGTGTCTTGCACTTCGGCCAGGAGGTACAGAAGTGCTTAGCTTCGGATTTTTAAAAATATGTTAAAAAGGGGGGGGGGGTGGGAGGAAAGAAAGAAAAGGAATTTGTATTTCTCTTTAGTCATTATCCTAATGAGATATTCTGTTTCATATTGGCACTGTTTCCAGTTTTGATGGACCACAACGCACTGTTTTAGAAACTATAAAAGATATCACAGAGAGATAATGAATTTGGCATTTGGCATTAAATCATTGTTGTTTTGTTTAGGTCTCAAAAATAAGCAAACAAACAAACAAACAAACAAAACCCTCCATTTGTACCTGCCTTTGTAAGCAAAATGTAAAAAGAAAAACAACAACAACGACAATAATTGCAGGGCGGTCCTAAGCCCAGACGAAATGGGAGGGTTGCGTCAAGAAGGGCATCCGGCGTAAAACCTGTGCCAAGCTTGTGTATGGATCGGATGGTCCACCGTGGTGACCTCTTGCCAGGAGCAGCTGAAAGACCAACATTATTATTATTATTATTATTATTGTTTTTCTTTTTTATACACTTTTTGTTAGTACTGTCAGGCAACATAATAATAATAAAAATAATCTTTTTTCTTTCCTACAGCAAACTTACATAATGTGACAGTGCTAAAAGCACAGATAATTGTTGCTGTCAGCAATAAACACATTACAGTCGATTAATGTGTAATTGCATGTTGCTTTCCTTACCTGCAGTTCTGCAGTTAAACTCAAAATAACACAGCTGCACAGACTCACCTCTCCTCATCAACATGTCTATACAATACACACTATTTAATAGCGCTGGAAGAATAGTGTGAGGAATATGCAATATGAAAGACGTTTACTGTTCTTATAATGTCTTGTTGTCCAGCATCCTCAGTAAACTGGAAGAAAGCACTGCAGCATTTCCACTCTTCGGTGGTACGGTTCTCAAAGAATTCAATACAAGTATAATAACTCTATTTGTGAGGAGTTTGGTAATCCTCATGTAGATATATTTAATCAGCCTGACAATAAAATACGCAACCTTGTCATAAGGTCACTGTAGCATGGCTTAGCAGCCAGTATAACCATGTAAGATGGCACTTGGAGATAATTAACTCCTATTAGAGCAGACTGACACCCAGGGAGACTCAGAAGGAGGGGAATATAATGGGGACGGGGCTGTTATCATAACCTTTTGCAACGAAGGAGGTGAAGTGGAAGTGATGTGTGATTCCTCCCAAACTGCATTTTTGACCCTGTACAAGTGCATCTGAATACTCTTTCTGCTGGAGATTAAAGAAGTGCTGAAATGTCACAATGTGCTATTCACAATTGAAAATGGTATGTAGTCAATACAGAAATGGAGTAGACTGGTATTACGATGTAACTACAATCAAAAGCACTTAGAGACTTATACAGTATGAGAATTACACACACAGACTCGGGTCTGGCCAAAAAAGAGACTAATGCTGAGTATGATTTGATTCTGACCATAAACTTAATTCAATATCAGCTTGAGCAAAAAGGAATATTCAGTTCGGTACTTTGCTGCAAACGCAATATAATAGGCTGATTATAAACAAAATCTATATTAAAAAAACATGTCTTAATGGAAAAAAAACATTATTGCTATTTTAAAAAAAAAAACAAATATGATGGGTGTTCATGTCGAACCAGGACTTCTGATTGTGCAGAACAATAGAACACAGTTATGAGAGTATAAACAACCCTTTATTATATATACATATAATCCCCTGCTACGCTAATGCATGGACATCATCAAGGTAGAAAGTTTTCCATGACTGAACTAACAGCTGCATGTCTGAAAACGCTGGCCATCCAGGAACTCCTTAAATGGACAAAACATGTTATAATTGCTTGGGGCAGGACGTTATGGGGAATGATTGTGTGTACAGTTCCCACAGACAAGGATCAGGCTTTGCTGAATTGTTCATTGAAACACGTGTACTGTAATTTGCTTCGAGCCGTCTTGGCTGAGATTGTCATTTACTGATATATGGCCTTCTTTAAAACCTTGCACTTTACTGTGGTTAAAGTCTCCCATAAATTTTTTCAAATTCAGCTTTACAGGTTTATTCATGAGAAATTTTATTAAAAGACCTGATTTGACTTGAATGCCCCTTGTAATTCAATAAACAAAACAGTGCATCCATTTTATTAGTTTGAATTTAAAATACAGAATTACATGTGTAATAAAACATTACAATTTCATAACTATGATTTACTGACTACCAGTTGCTACACCAAGTCAAAGAAATACAAATAAAAAGCAGGACAGGAAGCCACAATCTCATTCACACAGCCCATCATTATGCTAACCTTTACATCATACTAGTAGTTTTTTTTTTTGTTTTCATTTTTACAATTTCTTATACATGTTTGGTACATCATATTACATTTGACAACAAAGAACACAAAATCTGCCACCTGCTATGCCATGAATACAGCCATTAGTGCTATTTTTCTTCTGAAATGATGTTGAAACAATGTTCTTCTGTTTAAGCTCAATGTCCAGTTGAGATCACACACGAGCACACATATTACTGTATACAGTAATTATTACCCACAAGCCATTAGATGGTCTGTCACACAAGCATTGGGGTTACAACAAAAACATTGCCTTGGCATTTTGAATTATCAGCAGTGATCTTTTTTTCAAGCGAGAGAATCGTAAAACGAATACCCAAAGCAATGCAGTCAACTGAATACCAAAACACAGTTCTCAGGGACTCCCCTCTAAAAAATAAAATAGTCCACTGCACACAGGTGCAGAGATTAACACAGGATGCAGGATACAGTGAAATGCTGAATATTATTCAAAACAATTCCTTTGAAGAATGAAACTCATTGTTGTCCTTATGTTAGGAAATGTTGCAGTAAGCGCAGCATAACCACAGATGTGCAGACATTTATTTAAAGAATAAACATAAGAAAACCGGAACATGATCAGTAAACTAAACAGGAAATGAACAGACCAAGAACTAAACAGTGATAACAACAGCAGGACAGTAAACTTAACAGATGCAACACAAAGAATAACTCAACACGGGCACTTAAATAAAGACACTAATCATGGACATGAACAAGAACACCTGTGAGCAAAATTAGAAGCACAAGACCGTAAACTCAAATGTCCCAAAACATGATGCAGACTTCATGGGTGCAAAGCGCCCTCCAGGGGTTATCCCTGACATACCACCCCCCCCAAAAGGAGCTTCTCCGTTGCACCACTGGTTCTCCAGGACATTCTCTAAAATGTTTGGTCAGTCACTGATACCAAAGCTGTGGCACTGGGCATTGGAACTAGGTAGAGACTTGGCATGGAGGCTAAGGCTAATATGAGCAGACACGAACAAGGGACAGGAACTGCAACTTGCCATGGGGATTGAGCTTGGGCTTGAAGTCCTTGAACCCAGGTGGCGGAGGGAACACAATGTCCTCAAACCCAGATTGTGGAGCAAACATGATCTTCTCACAGCCAGTTGATGGAAGCAATACCCTGCTATCAAACTGGTGGTAATGGAAAACATATCCTCTGCACCAGAGCATGCTGTTGAGCTAGACGGGGACAGTGCAGTATCTGTCTGGGCACAGCTCGGAAGCAGCGTTTGGTTCAGGCAAAGCAGGGCGTGACTCAAGTGGTTCAGGAGGCATTGGTTGTAGTTACAGCACCCCCTCAAACTGTCAAAAATAAATAAATAAATAAATAAATAAGGGTGGCCCATCTGCTACGCCTCAATGTTGTTCTCACATTTTGTTAGAAAAGGTCAACTTCAAAGTCCCAAAAGACGATACCGAGTTCCTAGATGCAAAGCGTCCTCTAGGGGTTATCCCTGACACAGCTTTAGGCTAGCAACTGAACGTTGGTACAGAAAAGCAACTCTAAACCTTTATACTCACAGTTGTCATAATTAGACTTACTGAATAGGGGGGGTTACAGAAATTAGGAATGCTGATACATTCCTTGAGAGTCCATCCCAAGAACACCATGGATCAATGTGCGCGCGCACACACACACACACACACACACCAAATTATAGACCCATTCATACATAGGGACAATTTAAATCACTTCTGGTATGTTTTTTGGAAGGAGAACCCAAAAAAATCCTTACAAACATGGGAACATGGGAAACTTTTCACAGATAGTAACTTGAGCACAGGATTGGATTCAGGATCATGGATCTGTGAAATGGCAATGCTGCCTGCTGTGCCACTGTGCCGCTCAGGATTCTACAGCTATCTGCTATTCACACACACAAGGTAGATTCTGTTGTTATTTATTTATTTATTTATTTATTTATTTATTTATTTTCTTCCAAAACTGAGTTATGCTTAATACTGCCCTGGAGGTTCCCCCCCCCCCCATTTTTCTTCTGTAATATTGACTAAAGAGAGAAGTTGTACTACACCATAAACAGTGTCTGGCAATTTTTATTATGTTTTAAAATTCCTATCATGACATACACTATACATTTTAGTTAAATATGCTTAAAATACCACTGAAGATCTCATTTATTCGCAATAGTCATCCATATACACTGCACCTCAACAGGTAACCATTTTGTAGCCTTCGTTCAAAAGATGGAATGTTCCACCGTTCTGCTTCAGTGAGAATAATTGGCAGTCATATTACAAGCAGATCATAGATGCATACAGACACAAGATGTTATAGGATAACGCTCGAATGTGGTGCCTTATGGTGAAGGTGTGCCGTAGATCATCAACAGAGCACACAGCGGAGGAGTAAATGAGTTTATATTCATCAGGACTATGAGGGAGAAATCTTAAAAAATGCAATGTGTGTGTGGGGGGGGGTTGGCGTGGCATGGTGTCAGGGAAGGTGTGGGGTTTTATGAATATGTGCTTGAGAACAGGACTCTGCATACAGATTTTTACAGCCTCAGGATAAAAATGGTGACCCTTCATCCAGGAAAGCATTTTAGTATGTTAGAGAGTAGCATATGTTATTTAGTAATTGCTATGTTTCCACAAAGCAGTGACTAACAGAATTGAATGATTGATATAAAGCAAGCATTTCCCACACCTTCATTGTATTCTTTTCCTCTTTAAAACACAAAGCCTGGGGGAGGGATTACATAAAAGTCTGTAAATGGTAGAAAATGAAAACCAGACAAGCTTTTTCGTGGCACAGTACTCTATTAACATAAAATTTGTATAGTACAGAAGGGGCAGTGTTAAAATCAGCGATGAGTGCCCGAAACAAATTTGCATATAAAGCAGACACCATAACCTCATCAGATTTCCATTTTGCCACAGTTCCCTATTGATCTGATTAATTAAATTTTGCCGCGCATCGTGCTGAACACTCAAAGTACAGTAGAGAGCCAGCTGGACCTCCTCGGTATGTGTATCAGAAGAGAAGAGCAAGAAAATCAGAGGAGTCAAAAGGACGTCTTGACAATGTTAAATATTCGAAAGCAATTAAGCAGATAGTCTCATTATAAATGAAGGATTGTTTTTCTACTGTAGTTATTGATTTTTACTCATCTTTTAAGATGGGGTTGCTGGAGATCATGTGGCATGGTGAAGAGTTTTATGATGACGATAAAGTAACATTATCACTTTGACCACACAACATGAAAAAAAAAAAAACAGTAAATAACATGCAAAGCGTGACATCACACTACTACAGTGGGTGATTTAGTGCTATTTGTTTTCGCTTTACATTTATTTTGCATGATTGTGATATTTACGAGGCTCGGAGACCCTGATTTGAGAATGCTCTCTGACATGACAGCAAGACGCACAGCCCAGCTGAAAGCCAATTTCCAGGTAGACTACTTTAAGTTTTATGACCCTGCATCACCAAACCTAATATAATTACCCAGCAAGGGCACTCCGTCATTCAGCCCTGGGGGCGGAAAGGAAGAAAGAGCTGGGGAATGAGCGGAGATGAGAAACACATTATTGTAAGTATTTTATGGTGTACCCCACTTGTTAAATGGCCATCCAGCGACAAGAGGCTATGACCTTATGAGTGTTGTTATTAATTATCTTATTACTGTAATTAAGAAATAACACCCCGTGTCAAGTGGACTTGATCAAAATGAATAAGTAGGTGTGTCATTAATACACTGCATGTTGAAGGTCACTCGTCTGAACATCAGTAATCATTTTGCCCATGAAGGAGAAGAAGATGAGAAGAGAGTGCTACTGTATAGGAAGAGTTTAAAAGAACCTGATGAAACAGGTTTAACACACAGGTGGCACCACAGACACACAGACACAGGGGCGATGTCCTACTGAAAAAGGAATACATTTATTTGGAAAAGGGGGAAGGAGAAGGAGGGAGGACAGGAAAAGGGGAAGGAAAGTTTTGAAGGTGTGCACGTGCGGTTCTGGAGGCAGTGCCCACTTTTCATGCGGGCACAAAGCTGGTGAGTGATGGCGGCAGGCAGTGTGGGCCCTTATGCTCCTGTATGGGCGGATCCTGTATGCTCCCTCGAATGGCTCCTCTCACTGACTGGCCAACCAGCCCCTCCCAGCTCTCATTGAGTGCGGCCCACAGGCGGATGGGCGGCTTTCCGGCTGGGATTGGGGGTTTTAACGTGAAAACGGACTTTTCCTCTTCTGCGGCTGGATCAGGAAAGCCAGCTCTGTGTGACAGTGAAAACTGGGATCTCGTGAAGTCTTTTCACAGCATTCCTCAACACAGAAATCAAACAGTGGCATTCTCTTCTTATAATGCCCAAGATGCATTAAAGATTATTATTCGGCAGCTGCGGCTCCATCACTTCGCACAGCAGCAGAAAGGAGGACACCTATCTAATGAGTCTACATAGTGAGCAAGGAGTGACAAAAGATTTAAGCACACACCCATCACTAATTCAAATGAGTGAGGGTGAATTGCTTAGGGTCTAAAAAATTAAAGGTTGCTGTAAGAAAACGTATAAATGCTTTTTTTTTTGCCTTAACCTTTGTAATTTTACATACAAATTAAATAATGTAAATTGTTACAAATTTGCAAGTTTCAGTACATTTTGAATTACACTTAAATTTACATAAGCCAACTTCTATTAAAAGTTATGCTTTCTTAAAAAAAAACCCAGCTTGCAGTTTTCTTTCTCAATATTATGGACATGAAGTCTAAAATATCTTCTGCATATTGATTTTTCAAGCTTTTTTTGTGACATTGGGTCAAGAAGAAAATACATACACTTTGCATCTGTTAAGAATCCCACCTTCCCTGTCCCTTACAGCTTCCTTTTCGGTTTCCATTTAACTGTTCACACAGCGTACAGCTCCTATATTTCACTGAGCATCTCCATTATTATCCTTTCCCTTTGTCACACCTTCTCTGTCTGCACCAATAGTGGCTTTGAAATCATGTAAATGTACGGCTGCTAGCCTATAAATGAAACATGATGACTCCTAGCCATACAGCCACGTACATGTGGCAAACAGACTTTGTATCAAATTATTCACATAATAAGTTTCACAAGGAAAATGTGCCTCCCACCTCTCTGTGTGTGTGTAGATGAAAAGAACACTGCATGATTGGCCCTGCTGTAGGTCGAACCATGGGGTTTAAAAAAGGTCTCAATACGGTTTACATGCTGTAAATGTAATGCACATGTCACAGCGTTAGGCTGTGATGTATGTGAACATTATAAATGTCATAAAAATGATAATGACATTCAGTGGAGCAGTGTCTTGATTCGAAGGGGAAATAATCAGCACATCTATATTCTGAGCAGAGAGGGGATGATGAGCAATAACTACCACCTATGAGCTCTTTAGAGGATTCATTCAAGAAGAAATATTCTTGTAAATGTAGATATTAAGGAAGTAATAATAAAGAAATAAAGCAAGAAATAACAATTTTCACTTTCTCATAAATTGGGAAAGAAAAAGAAAAACAGTTGGAAAAAAAAGTCATTTTAAAGGAGAAGCGTAAGGTTACTAAGAGCAATTATTAAAGTTTTCAGATAGTCGATTAGATATGGGAGTTGAAGAAGCTTGTACAGTATTTGAATTGCTATAAAGTCGGTTGCCAGACTACAGTAAATCTCTAAGCATTTGGGATGAGTAAGGATGAATTTTAAGTTCTATATGTTGGTATTTATTTAGGTTTTTAACAGAAATGCATTAAGGGAGGAATTACAGCAATACACATAAGGTTATGAAGGCATAAACCAGGATTTTAGCATCTTATGGAATTTATTAATGTTTGAGTATTGGCAGTGTTTTAAGTCAAGTGTAAAAATCCTAGAAATAATTTTAAATGTCATTGTATTCTGGTTCATAAATGTTTTATTTTTTTTCCGTCTGCGATCAAGTTAATATACTTATAATATATTACTTAATACAACTCTGTAAAAATAAAGAACTGTAACATCACCGTAATACAGTAATAATACAGTAACTACCTGATATTTAATAAGTAATAGCAGGATTTTTTCCAGTACATGAATTGCTATTATAATGCAATAATGACTTAAAAGGAAACAGCGCAGTATGTTCAAATAATTTTTGAAGCAAATTGAATGTGTAAGTAGATAGTAAATATGGTGCAAATCACTTCAGCACCTGCTAAGTACTTACACTGTTTAGTCCGATATGCATATACTGTATAAGTTGGAGTGGATAAGGAATATGTAATTTTCCATCTGTTAATTATGCAACAGGCGGCATGGGGGATTAGTGGTTAGCACTGTGGCCTTGCATCTCCAGGGTCCGGGTTTGATTCCTGTCTCTGTGTGCATAGAGTTTGCATGTTCTACCTGTGCTCGGTGGGTTTCCTTCGGATACTCTGGTTTCCTCCAACAGTTCAAAGACATCCAGATAAGGCTAATTGGCATTTCCAATTTGCCCGTAGTGTATAAATGAGTGTGTGTATGCGTGTGTACCCTGCAATGGATTGGCATCCTGTCCAGGGTGTACCCCACCTTATGCCCCAAGTCTTTTGGGATAGGCTCCAGGCCCCCCGCGACCCTGAATACAGGATTAAGCAGTATAGACGATGAGTGAGTGAGTAAGTAATTATTCAACAGTAAGCTAAGAGTAAAATCTATAAATAATGCTTGTCCAAGCATGATTAGCTTTTCTATTGCTGCATATTTGTTATTTTTCTCACATTATACTGTACGTATGGAAAATACAGTATGTAGCACTTCCTGTACATATGTAGTATATAGGCTTAAGTGATTGTTACATTCTGGGAAGTCCTTTTATAGAGCACTATGTACTCGATTATGTACTGTAAAATGCAGGGTGTGAATTCTTTCATTAGGTAAATTACATTCATACTGTAGCACTTACAGATAATGAAGATCATTTCGTACTGTAATTGACTGCTTTTTTCTTAATTACTGTGGATTATATATAAAAAAATGGAGAAAGGAATATAAAGAATAAGAGTCATTACTTTGTGCTGCGATGTAAATAGTTAATGTCTGTCCAGGATCCTACTTTAAAGGTTAATTACCTTCTAATCTGTGTACAAGGGTCACAGCAGAGTAGAGGAAATTAATAAGACATGACACAGGAGTGCTTTGATAGGCCAAATGTCTGGACAGGCAGAAGGGCATTATGTGTAGATGTGTCCATCACTTAAGATACATGATCAAATTGAGCTATCAGTCATCTGGAGAAAGAAGTCAGGGACTAAAGCTGAAAGATAGATGGAAGGGTGGGGTGATATAGTGGCTATATATATCTTCTCCGGCAGCCTTATGAATACTTATACTGTGATAATACTGTAGGTTTATATATTCTAGTTTTACCAGATATATTCATATACAGCTTTCTGTGACATTTTTGCCTTTGATATTTCTCCCTAAAGGGAGAAGCGGTCAATTTATACTATAAGCTATAATATCCAATTAAAATATTCATAACCAAAAGCTGCATAGTGCTTAACATTACCTCATGTGTGTTGAATATATTAACTTTTTTTGCATTATCTATGAGTGATCTGCGTTGTATGTGATCTATGTTTTTTGGGTAAATTGCAGTTAAATGTAAATGCTAAAAATAAAAGTCATAAATAAATAAGCTAATAATAATAGCAATAATAATAATAATAATAAAAATCATAAAAGCTCTTTTTCAATATATGCACAATATGTAATTTTATTTCAGTGTGCATAGGCAATATTTAAAATTATTTAAAAAGAAAATCCTGTAATCCTGAAAAACCTTCAGAATAAAAGTGTATGTTTGTAAAGACCTTGGCATTTACTGTACGTATGAAGAGATTATCTTGATGGCACAATCATCATTGGCTATAAATGCACAGTGCAAAGTGTTTCTTCTCATGACAGCTGCTGAGAAAAGCATTCATGGTCCGTTTTTTTTTTCTTTTCTGAAAATAGTGATGGCGAATGCAATTGTGTATCAAAATATGGTTGTTGTATCTGTAATGACCTGGCTTTTTCTGCATGAAAAGCAAGGTGATTGTATTCTTATCAGTGCCCAAAGTGTCAGTTATTAGGTTTGAATAAGCTCAAATTGTGTGCTTTGAGGGGAAAAGTGCAAGATAAAAAGTGAAAGGAAATGACATCCTTTTTCCACTTTGCCTTTTTTTTGTTGTGATAGAAAGGACAAATCAGAGGATATAAAATCCAGTGGTCCCTACAGGAAATTTTTGTATATTCACAACCTGCCTTGTATGAGACTCTTTCTCACCACAGTGCAAACCCTACTTCAACAAGCTGCCTGAACAAATCCCAGCCGTGCTAGTATTTCATGGCCATTTATCAGTCCCTTCCCCTCTATCTACCTCTTTATATAGAATCAAAGGGCCCTCAAGTGTCTCAAAAACACATTTCTTTTTTTTAAATGAAA
>JAQMYG010000023.1:24073755-24089818 GCA_030014215.1 Clariallabes teugelsi | reverse complement strand
TATATACCTGGACGCAATGAGCAGCAAAAAAATCTTTCATCCACCTGTGGCGCAAAGTGGATAGCTGACTTGGGGATACTCGACATTTGTTTCTAAAAGTTGTTGATGGAGTAGATCGAAAGTGTGATGCTCTGTTTAGCAAAAGAGGATGGAACAACCCTCTCCACTCCTGAATGTCAAGTGGGCTCACAGCTTCTTCAGTCTCTCAGACTGCTGAAAAAGATTGAATTACTAGCGTATTTGCCCAAGGCATTATAAACATACAGCACAGTGATACACTGCCAAGATGGTTTATATTGTCTGTCTTTGTTGCTTCCAAGCTGATGAAGCATTATCTGACATTATATCCAATTGAAGTCTAAGACAATGATGGACTTTTTGGAATTAATTTATAAGGAAGATTGAATGATTTTAATCAAGGCATTAGTTCTCACCATGCTCTGAAGAATAATTCGTAAGTCAGGTCTTGGAATCTCCAGAATCTCATTTATAAGATCCAAGTCCACCCCAATCACAGCTCATTAGTAAACAGTGAGAGAGCGGATCCCCAAGCTTGTGTAATGAAATTATTATGGTGTTATTCCAAGATGCAACATGAGTGTAAATAACCATAAAAATGAAAAATGAATTTATTGAAAGAAGGACAGCGATTAACTGAAATTCACTGAATGTGTCTCAAATAGAATGAATTAAATTGGACATGGCTAAAGTCATGTAATGGGTAATGTGTCTATATTTCTTGCTGTTGGAAAAGGTCAACAATTGAGAATGATTTCTGTTTGCAAGGAGAAAGAAACTACCCAATTTGGCAGATGCAAATGAGTTGCATTACCCACCAGCCTGCAAACTACAGTATAATCTCCAGGAAATAAAAATCTCTCTCATTGTCATTGGGGTATGACTTCTTTCACTTATCTATTATTTTTTTATTCATTCATTTTAACATAAAATTATCTGAAAGACACATTTATCCACATTTTCAAGAGATGTGTCTTTAAGAGATTTCCATAGATCTCTTCATGTCTGGCAGTACTCTCATCTAACATGACTTACATCACAGGACTGAGCTGTTGAGATGCATCTTCATGTTCTTGCAAAGATATTGTGGTCTCCATGGACAACTACTCTCAGATAACACCAACCTGCTGCAATCTCATAACTGTTTACACTAAACATGAAGTTGTAAACAGTTATATATGTTTTTTTCACATTCTGTATCTAAACTGAGCTGAACTCCCTCACACAAGTAGGTTTCTCTTGCAACATCAGGCTAATGGATCCAGGAATTCTTATCCACAAAGGCCACTTGGGTGATACAGTAGTTCATTTCCTTGTCATCTTAATTCTGGATTGGCTCAGCTTACATCTAGAAGGCCTGTCTTTGCATCTCATCCAACCATTTAATCCAGAATTCATCTGCAACACTTATTTTCAAGCCCCCCAAGCTTTCCCACTGCTGCCTTCCCTCTGCTGTTTTCCTGCAGCTGTCAATGTTAGATTTAAAATACTGATGCCTGCTTTCTAAGGTAAGGAGCTGTTCAGATATGGTGGGTCTGTTCCTAACAGCTATCATCGAACAAAGGCTAAAGACCAACTTCTTAACCACGCACTTTAAATATCAGTTAGTTGATGTGTTAAAACAACTTGTTATATGAGGGATTTGGCTTAAAAATAATCTTAATCCCTGACCTAGTTGTCTCTCTTTTTTCGAATATCGCTTTTAGGCATGTGCTGCAGCTCTTGGCATGAAACAGGGATTCCAGAGATTCTTTATTTATTTACACACCACAATGCACAAAGTCAGAAGCAAGTCAGCTACTTCAGCTCCTCAGATATCTTTGAGATAACTTTCATGATCTATGCCAGAAACTTGAGTCAGAAACAGCTAATGGATTTAGTGACAACTTAACAAAGTAAGAACAACGTACTGAAAATTTAGATAAAGGGGGCCGTCTGACTGAAGTGTAATGATTTCTTTTGCACATGGCTAGTTTACATAATAGCATCTAATTAACCTAGCCTGCATGATGTATTGGCCGATTTGTTACGAGCGATTTTCCCCCGAATTCCATTACCATGTGATGTTCACCCAGCAATTCTTAATCAAACTCATAATGTTATGACTGGAGTCACTTACCCAGCCAATGGAAGTCATTTCTCATAAGAAGCACTTAATGAGACTGAAACGGTCACACTAAGACATCCCTACCGAGGGAGCTGAGGCCTGGACCCTGACAAATGTTAAATTAACTTTGCAGACATTTTCCATTTACTTTCATGCATGAGAAAGGCACCCTAACTTTCACTCTTTCATTCAAGGCATTATAGGCTGACCTTCTTACAGACCGGAATGGAGGTGGTCTGATAATGCTGTACAACATTAAAAAGCTCTATAATTATTTTGACCACAGCATCAAGTTCTGAAAAACTGAGAGTGAAGGGCTAATAATGTGTTTAATGATTTTTTTTCTTGTCCTTACAGTGTCATTTTGAAACATCTCTGGGTATAAAGGGACTGAGGATTGACATGAGTTCTAATCTTCACAGTTATTCCCATGATAACTGGAAAATTCTTTTGTAGTCCCTTCTACAAAAACAGTAGTGGTGCCTAATACATTTGAAAAGGTTTTAATGGACTGGGTGCTGGGAGATTTTTACATCCTTAGATGTTTACTAAGGTGGTTTGAGCACTGGGCATCAAGAAGTAGCAGGGCAGTAAGATTTGGTTCAGAGACGTTCAGCGTGGTTTCTCGCAATATTAATCCCAAGGCAGTAGAAAAGGAACGCTTTAAATGCTCAGGGTCATTAATCACACTGTGGCTTTCAGTTGATCTACTATTAAGGGAATATAATTGCAGATAATACAGTATAGTCTTTAAGTATTCATAGAAGAAAATCCCACAGATTGGGAGTTTCGGTAAACATTTACACAATCTAAAATGCTAATTGAAACATGAAATCCCACTAAACATCTAATCAAGAACCTAATGAATTCTCAAAAGGTTTGAATCCAACATGCACAATATAATGATCAAATGAGCTGTACTAAATAGAATTGTCATGTCATGTTTAGTGTCAGCAGCAAACTAAATGGCTTGCCATGTCTTGGCAACAAGTATTAACCAAGGATCAGCTACAGTAGCTATACTATCAATCAACCTGCATTTTTAGTAGCGTGGCATGAAATACTAGTGTTTTTATAATAATTGTTTTTAAAATAATAGGCTATTGTGCATTTTTATTATATTATGTAATGTCTACATCTATAACAATAGGAGCCAATTTAATACAACACACAGCTTATCTGAAAGCCATGACTCATCAAACAGATTGAAAGAAGCATTCAACTACCTTCAAGCATGAAAGTACAGTATGAGGGGCAGTCATAAAATTCGTATTATCATCGTAAGAATAGAAAATGTCTACGGAAATTAGTTCATCAACATTTCCTCTTGTTTAAAAAACGTGCAGTATGGTTATGCATGATGCTGCTAGAGGGTCAAAACCAAAATGGAGTACCCAACTGATACAAGTGAAATGCACCCTCTCCATAACAATGCACCAGCCCATTCAGCTCACAAAACGTAAAACTTGCAGGCAACTTGGGGTACGAAATTCTGCATCAACTCGCAAGTTGCTCGCAAGTTTTACCTTTGTGAGCTCTTTTGTGAGGTCACTACCCCAACATTGCACCCTGTGACGACTTCTTCTTCTATCACTTGAAGAAACCACTTTGTGACAGGTGTTTAACGAGATCGAACTTTTCCTCAAGATCCAAAAAGAAAGCTTCTTCAAAGATGGTCTTCACCAGCTCATCCATTGTGTTGCCTTACAGTAGGTGGAATATATGTAGAGAAGGACCAAGTTCAGAACCAATGTTCGTTTTCATAACATAAGACTTACATAGGGTGGTCATTAAATTGTTATTATTGCTAAAAAAAAAAATATTATTAACTGTTTGTTCTGCATCAAATTACCTATAAAATGCAATGGTTACAGCTGTGTTTCCTTAATTTTTCAAAGAAGAATTGCTCAAATAACTTGTAGTTTGCCCTGCGATGGATTGGCACCCTGTCCAGGGTGTACCCCGCCTCGTGCCCTAAGCTTCCTGGGATAGGCTCCAGGCCCCCGCGACCCTGAATAGAGGATGAAGCGGTATAGAAGATGAATGAATGAATGAACTTGTAGTTTCTCCAACACTGAACCCCAGACTGTCCTCATCCTGTTTCTATTACATAAATAGGTATGAAATTAGGAGGAGTTTCTCTAAAGGTTATCAGTGTGTGACTTGATTGGCACAAATAGAAAAATACAACTTAATTTATATAAACATGTACTGTAAAAGTGTTTTTGCCACTGCCATATTTCTAGTAAGCATGAGAAAATTGATTTGTGTCAGTTACAGCTATTATATAATAATAATAATAATAATAATAATAATAATAATAATAATAATCACATAATAATAATATTAATTATTATTATTATTATTATTATCAATGAATGATGAATTGGTAGCATGGTGGTTAGTACTGTGGACTCATTCCTCCAGGGTCTAGGATTCAATTCCTGCCTTGGGTCTGTGTTTGTGAAATTTGCATGTCCATCCTGGGATTTCTCCCACAGCCCAAAGACATGCAGATTAGACTAATTGGCATTTCCAAATTGTTCGTAGTGTGCGAGTGCGAGTGTGCCCTGTGATGGATTGGCACCCCATCCAGAGTGTACCCTGCCTTGTGCCCTGAGTCCCCTGGGCTTCCCACAACGCTGTACAGCATAAGTGGTATAAAGAATGAGTGAATGTGAGAGATCAGATGAATGTTAAAAAAAAAACATGAGTAGTCATGCATTTTCAAGAACTGAATCTCCAATGTCTTTCTGTGCCATTTATGAAGGTGCTAAGTAGTGCATTCAGTTCCATTATGTTTTACCCTATCTAGCACTCAAAGAATAGGGAAAAAGAAAACCAACTGGGATTTGCTCTAACTAGAAAATTGCAAATTTTTGCTTGGATTACTATAAAGAAATTTAAGATCATGAATACGGGTAATAAAACATAACATGCAGGGAAATAACAACACTGAATCTGGCTGTTAAATCACTTAAATTATTTAAAATTGTCCTGAATAAATGAAACTGAATGTTCTGAATAAGAAACTTAGTAAGTAAACAAAACAGACATATACTAGCCTTCTGCTCAAGATTTTTTAGCTGGTAGAGAAGCATTTGAAATAAAGCACGAACAGAAAAAAAGATATTAATCAAAACATCGGTGCAGCTGTATTTGATCAATCGATGATCTGCCTTATTTCAGCCTGGCAGTGTTTGTCCTACTGTAGATTGGCTCACATGGTACTGTACAGTACCTGGACAAGAATGGTAACGAAATTCAAATGACTCACATTTGTAACTCCCTCACGCCCTCACAACACCAGTCTCTGAGATCTACTGAAGTTCTGCTTCATTTGTGCCATTATAAACGTACTTAACTTTAATTTAATTCAATTCAATTCGGTTTTATTTATATTGCGCTTTTAACAACAGTCATTGTCGCAAAGCAGTTTTACAGAATCAAACAATAAATAAATAGCAGAATCAGTATGAAATGTGTGTGAAAATATGTATAAATCAGAAACAATATGAGCCAAAATATACAGTACTGAAACTCAGGCATCTCGGATGCGCGTTTGCCGACGGGGCATAGCTCCAGGCACACTTGTTTTCAGTAGTGAAAAGGAAGTTGTGCTGTGCAGTTGTTGTTGGAAATGGGTCTCTAGATGGAGGGAAAAGTATTCATACTGTAGTTGAGGATTATTTTTGCTCATACAGAAATGGTCATGAACGGTGACGAGTTGGCAGAACATTTCATTCCCATACGCTTCCCATTCCATGATCTTACACCACCTGGTGCATACTTGTGGAGAATGTTAAAGGAGAGCGTCTTCAACTGTGAAGATCCGTCTACAACTGAACCAGCATTACATGAGCAGATCTGCTTTTGAGTCTGCAGCGACCTTTGTTTCGGGAATCCGGGTTAAGAATCTGCTTAAACGATATGAACATTGTCTACAGTGAGGCGGTGCATATACACACTGTAAACACTTGCATACCGTGGTAAATGAACACGCCAAGTGTGTATGTTAGTTCATTTAGAAATAAACTCACTGATGACAACAACGTTGTTCATCTTTATGTATTTTAAAGCGCATAATGTATTTTCCCAATATTCAATTTTTTTCAATATTCAAAATTCAATTTCCCAGTATCCAAATATTTTCCCAGTATATTTATGAAAAAACACAATGTAATCACTTGGTATAACTTGCTTATTTTAGGATATCAAGAAAAACACATAAGAATTGAGTGACAAACTTTTGTTTGGTTACATTTTTTAACTATGAACTTTTGGTTTTGTTACATATGACTGACTAAGCTAATTATATTTATTCTGATACAAACCATTATACAGAATAATAATTTTAAAAAAGTGCTAAATAAGTAAACTTTATACATTGCATATGTTGCTCTTAACTGATGTTTTTTTAGGTACTGTACCTATTGATTTTTATCTGTGCAATTCATACTGTAACTTATTACTAGGTTATCTACCCATGTGAGGAAGAAAATTATCCATGATATCTTCCAAACCATAAAAACATTTATTCATTAAATTGTTCCACCCACCTTGTTACATTTCTTTCTTTTCATCAACCATCTATTTCGGACTGAAATGAATTAACCCAACTCCCAGACCCATTTGCTTCGAGTGCTAAGCACTAGGCATGAAATACCTCAGACAACCTGAACGTTTTCAGCATGGTTTACAGCACATTTTCCCGTGACGGATATCCTGATATATTTAATAGATTTTATGATTTACAGTATTACCGACTGACTGACTGACTCACTTACAGTTTCTCATCACTTGAACACTATATTACACAAGCAAGAGTGAAGATAGATTGAATATTGACACAGATGTGATTTGGCCATACTGTAGCTTGCAAGATGAGTGCTGTAGGTAATCACAGCCATGATTATTCTTTTCATCTTCATCTGACAAGCTTTTATATTTTGGGTTAAATGTTTATATTCATGAAACATGAAATCTAATAAATTATGGTTATATTGCTATAAACTATTGCAATAAACTTTCCAAACTAGGAAGTGAAATTTTGAGTAATTTTACACCAGATAACAACTACTGACCATAGTGAAGTCCATAAAGAACATGGTGGAGATGTCACCCACACTATGCATTGTGTTTATCAATTATACACAGGAAATTGGTGACAGGATCATGGGTACCCAAGGCTAACATGCCAGTGATCTTGTGCTGTCATGCCGCAAGGCTCCAACACAAGGGGAACCTACATAATGTTTTGCATTGTAACATAATGTTATGACTGAACAGTGTATATGATCGAGGTATAAGTTGCTGACACAAATGAAGGGCTATGTTAGGACATATTTTGAATTTGCCTCACAGAGTTTGTACAGAGTGAGTTTATTCTCAAAACTGTTAGACCATGACAGGCCTATGACTATGATCATCAAGGTGCCGAACACGAAATGAGAATGATTCTCTGCAACACTTCAGCCTTTTCACAGTACATTTCCGATTTATTTTTGGTACATGACTATGTGATAGTTTACCAGTTATTATACATTGACAGTGGAATGTGAAATTCTGAGATCACAAAAGAAAAAGCATACTATACCATTTTGCATACTATTACAAATGATTCTATAAGCATTCACTTTATTGCAAGTAAAATGTTATAAAATATTCACATGTATTTGAAAATGTCTTAGTAACACCTTTTCATTGTGACTAAATGACAGTGCGCACTTTATGAATTTCCAGATTATTTTTCAGAGTAATCAAATTTAGACAGTTTAAAAGAAACAATAAAAAAACTCTTCAGATCCTCAATTATGTTTTGTTTTTTTGGGGGGGGAAGCAATAAAACAAGCAAACAACAAAATTTTAGTGTTGTGTTAGACCTTAAGCCTTAACTGTATCTAAAAGTGTGACAGTTTTCCTTCTTTTTTCAGTTTGCACTCGCTATTCAACGAACAGTGCAATCATGCCGGATTTTACATTCACTGTGTTTGTTTATACATGTCTGTTTTGACTCCTCCCCTGTCTGATTATTCCTTGGCCCCCCAAGTGTTTCATGTTTATTCCCTGGTGTTCTGTGTTTCATCCTTTGATTAACTATGCATATACAGTATAGCCTATAGCCTCCTGTTCACAAGTTTGCCATGCCAACTTGTGACTATGCCAACTATGCCAACTTGTTTTGATGTTTGTAGATAGACTGGACTCGTGCATATTTTTGGACTTTGCCTTTTTGAACTTTGTTTTGAAAATTTTGCTGTTCTGCTCTTATTATTAAAATACTCCTTTTACCTGCAACTGCATCCATCTCATCTCCATTTACATGACAAAAGGGGATGCTATAACATTCTCACAATTGTTTTACTTAATTGTTTTAATTGTTATACCTGTATATGATAACATTTTGTAATTTCTATCATAAGCTAGTCAGTAATGCTATAACAACTGTAAGGCTAATTTGATTAAATGAAAATCATGGTTGCCAGTCAGTCAGTCAGATATTAGGAGGCACCATGGAGGAGGGTTACTATTCTGAGTAACCTTACGCAAACTGGAAACTAGTGGAACCTGTTGTAATGGTCCATTATCTTAAAAACACAGTACAATTAGTTGGTTTTCTCATATCTGAGAAATCAAACATATTTGCTAAATGAAGTGTGATTTTGCCATTTTTTCCTCTAACATATTAAATGTATATGTAATTAATTATATATTATGTAACATTACAGTATATATAAGAATGGTACAACTTTGCATTATAGACTATAACACTGTGTCAAAATGTTATGTAGTCTACTTTATACTATATATGTGTATGAAGTAGACTAAAGAAAATTATTGTTGTACCATTCTTTTATGTAAATAAAATAATGGAATAAATGTGGAAACTATCAAAAGAACAATAAACAACTTTTACAACAAACTACACAGCAAAAGGTCATACTCTTTGCAAGTCTCTTTCCTTTAAGCCCTGAAAAAGTATGCAGTGAATAAATCCTGTTAGCTAACGCACAAGTCTTTAAATGTTCACATTTTAAGTCTGCAGCACACAGGTTATATTCTGTCTAGACTGTGTAAGCCTTTCTCCAGATTACTAATGCACCATTAGCATGGTTTTAAAGTGCAATTAATTTTTATATCACTGTCAGCAGAAAGTCGTTCACATGAAGTTAGTCTAAAGAATGTGCTGTGATTTTTTTCTTTCTTCATTTCTTCAAGGTCTCCATAACAAACCACAATTTTCAAGCTTAATTTGCTCCTGTAATAACACCTGATCAATAGGAAGTTATTTACTCAAATTTAATATGCTCCTTTGCTTCCAAATTGTCCGTGACACATTAATAAGAAAGTGAAATCAGTAATGCATAGTAACTCACTGACATACAATGCGTGGAAAAGTCTGAGAAATCGCACCACAGTCATGCTCAAAAGTTAGTACCCCCTTTTAATTCCATGTGGTTTTGTGTAAATGCATAATAAAAATCATCTGATCGTAGCAGGTCTTAGTATTAGGCAAATACAACCTCAGACAAATAACCTATAACTTTTTTTTTCACCATGCCATTATTTATTTAACAAAAATAAAGCTAAAAAATGAGGGCACTACTAGTACACCCATGATTCCATAGCTTTTACAATACATCCGCCTTTGGCCACAATAACTTGAAGTAATGGCTTTAGCAGTGTATCACATCAATGTTGAGGAATTCAAATACTGTACAGTATGTACAGCTCTCTTAAGGTCCTGCAGTCCTTCTTGTTGTAACCCCTTCCAAACAAACCATACTTGTTCAGTCTTCCTCTAATTGTGCTATCATGGGCTTTAACTTGTAAAATGTGAGGCCTCAGTGAGGTCTTGGGGTGAATGGGACATACACACCTAGAAAGATTGGCAATGCTTTCCACTTGAACTTCTCGCTTCTCTAAGACCACTGCTTATGGCTTTTAATTTGAAAGTTGAATGGTGCAGACCAGCAACCTGCCAAAAACTTCTTTTATTACTGTAAGGTTTGAACACCTGCTCAATTAATCAAGGGCTGATGATTAGCAGCACCGGGCTGCTTTTTACCCTCTTAAATCCTGTGGAAGCAGTATGGGGGTAGTTTGTATTACCCATATGATTTTCCCTTTTTGGTTGCATTTTTGTTCAATAAATAATGGCATGGTGAAAAAAATTTGTTTTTTCTGAGGTTGTACTTGCCTAATACTAAGACCCACTAAGAGCAGATGATTTTTACTATGTCTTTGCACAAGATTTGTACTTAAGTATTATTTATTAAAACCTGTAAAGATTTCAAAAATAAAGTCATGTTCAAAGGTTACCAACCCTGCTTTAAATGTGCAAATTATATTGTCAGTTACAACTTGTTTAAAAAGAAAAAAATACTAAAAACACAAGAAATACTGAAATTTAAGTTAAAAAAAATAAAATAGTTATATGATTTTCAAGCAACATTTGACATTTTGTACAAAGGAGTTACCTAGGGTTAACCCTAGTAACCCTAACCCTGTGAGAAAATATAATTAAGGTTGCAATATTATTTACAAATAAGCCATTATGTCTGCCAACTCATTATAAACAAAATTTATCTTGGAAAGCTCCACAGTTTTGTAGAGAACATGCATAAACAAATAGCATCCATCCATCCAATTGCCACAACACTTATTCTGTCTGTGGCCAGAAGGGGGATTGTGGGAGGACATCAGAAGTACCTAGAAACTCCACAAAGCACAGGAAGAACATACATTATTATCTCACCACACATACGTAGGTAGATGAGATTCAAACCCTCAACCTTGCACATGTATTAAACATTGGTCAAAACCAATGAACATTGATGGTTTGTTTATAAATAAAAGACCCCAAACTTTAAATTTTACAAAACTTTAAACTTACAGTACTTACCACTTACTTAAACTTTCCATTAAATGCGTTATTTTACAAATGGAAAGAATAAGGCACAACTTCTGCCTAAAAAAGTTTTTTTTTTCTTTT
The DNA here is from genome assembly GCA_030014215.1 of Clariallabes teugelsi. Lineage (NCBI taxonomy): Eukaryota > Metazoa > Chordata > Actinopteri > Siluriformes > Clariidae > Clariallabes > Clariallabes teugelsi. Next base: position 24,078,698 of record JAQMYG010000023.1, on the reverse strand, counting down.
TTTGGCAAAAGTAATTGCCTGGATGAGGAGGTCATTAGCAAAGTAATTAACAATTAACAAAAATTAACAAAACTTTGGAGGAACCGGGAAGTTACCTGGAAAGAATCCATACCTAAGCTGCACATAGCTGATAGAAACCTATCCCAGAAGACATGAGCCTCTAATTGCACTCAGAGATGGTTTTGCCAAGGATTTATTCACTGGTTGAATAAATGTGCATCAAAAATTTTGTGTTGTAATTTAATATGGTTTATGGTTTTAAATCAAATGGTAGAAATCTCATTTAAGTCAATTACAGTTTGGGGGGTGGAGTGGGGTGAATAGTTCTGCATGGTGCTATATATTTTATGTGTATGTTTGTCCCATGTAAGATGCCTAGATTTGGATCAGGGATGCTGATCCTGAAGGAATATAATTGATTTTTTTTTTCTTTTTTTTTTTTTTTAAAGTAGAGGAACTGTTGGATATGTGTCCACTCAAATGTCTGACTGGACAGAAGTATTTGATTTGCTGAGAAATAAGTTGTGTGTTCTGCAGTAATGTCAGACAGGACTGACTTACCAGTAAAGCACACATAGATGAGTGGCCTATTGATCCTTTCATTAATGAGTGAGAGATGGGACAGCTGAGATGCTTGCTCGAATGGAAAAAAGCTTTACTCAGGCTGTGGGGGTAATCGACACTGACAACATGGCTTCTTTATATCTAACAGACAGTTTAAGTTAATAAGTTCTTTCTTGAGCATGTTTAAGGTTTGGTCAACTAATATTGCTTTTCTATTAAACATCAATTGCCAGAATTTCTCAAATATTTCAAGCTTTTCTTTTAATCATTCAAGTCCATATGATCAAACCAATAATATATTTATTGTAATCACAACTATATACTGTACAATGTGCAGTACACAGTAAAATATAATAACATTTCTCCTGGACCCAAGGTGAGAAATACATATGTGACAAATACAGTGCTGACAGAACATAAATGGTGTGCATGACGGAATTTGTTCGGTTATGGCATTAAAACATGATAATATGATATAAGGTCACATTATTATAGTTCTAATTCAGTGAAGTGAAAGAAATAGTCAACTATTCTAGGACTCTAAAAATGAATCCTTTTTTTTTTTTTTTTTTTACAAATAAAATATACAACCTTGAAGTTTTTACCCTATAAAACACACCAGTGCTTTACTGTGTGTAGCGATCAGGGGAGAAGTTGATGAACACTGAAAAAGCTTTTAAGAACTAGACTATAGTGTACTTTATGTGCCGTAATACCTCTGTGCTCCAGCCATAAAACTTGTCCTCAATAGTTGTCAATTACCATATATAAAAGAAGTCTCTTCTATGTCATCAGAAATACAATAAATCAGTGAGGTTAACTTTTTTTATTATTGTCAAATCTGCCTTGACAAAACCTTTTGACATGCATCGTAATTGTGCCCAAAACAACAACAACAAAAATATATCCATTCCAATGATGTATAACGTACCACTTATTCTATTATTATTATTATTATTATTATTATTATTATTTTTATTACTTTGCTAGCAAACATTATTCAATGGCAAGTTTACTTTTTTTCAAAACTTTTTAAATAGTTAGCACAAAAGTACACTGTGTGGAGCAAACTGAGAGTTATTTTTCATTGCCGTGACTCGAAATGCATTCAGTGAACACATGTCAAACTCTTGGCATTCCTTTCTCACTTGAGCTGCACCACTGGTGAAAAGATGTACTTTTACAGCCCACTTTTCAAATATGTGCATTCTCATTTTGAAAAATTCAATCAGAAATCTATACTACTTTTATGTATTGCAATTATCTACTAAAAATTTAAAATGTAAACAAGAGTCAGTATTTCTAATGACATTTTACTGCATTTTAATTTTTTCAGCGCAAGGTTCACACTGTTCACACAGCTAGAACTGCAGTTGATGTGAGCCAAACTGTGAATACATTTTTCATTGTCTTCACTGCTGTGACACTAACAATGAACCAAGTAATATACAGTACTGAGCACAGTTTAAAAAATTTTGCCATGCATTTCATATGCAAATTCTACCATCAGCAAACAAATATTAAGTATTCCTTTAAAAAACTGATTACTTCAAAAATCACATGACAGCAGTGGATAATAAATTATTTAATTATTGAATTATTAAGTTCAAATTTAGCAATTTCATTATGTTGTGTTCTGTAAGAGGTACAGCTTGAATCACGCTCAACAGAGACCAGAGGACAGGTCTGAAGTTCTGCATTATCAGCTACAAAGCTTTGCACTTTATAAATCTGAGATTAATATTCATCTCCTGACACCTGTGACAGTGCATCAGCGTAAAACCTAGGAAATATATAATTGCTCACAGGTTAAGTGTACTTTTATCATTGTTTAAATGATTGTTCTGTCCCAGTTTGCTGTCATGTAATGAGTACTTGAAATGCTTTAAGAAATAAGCACTTAAGCCACACACAAGAGGGAACAAGGACATTAAAAAGAGGTGTTGCTTCTGTGTAATTAGTCTACACGGTGTACAATAGCACATGGCAAATGACTTTAATTAGTCTGATTTTCTCAAAATGTCTTACTTTTATATATTTTTTAAAGTTCATCCATATAATGCCTTTCCTCCTTTTAGTTCTCTTTTAGCATGCTAGACACCATTAAAAGACTCACCAATCTTTCCACAATTTGTTTAAAATCCTTAAAACCCACACGGCACAGATCAGTGTTGGAAGCATGTCATTGACCAATGATCAAAAAAATAATTTTTGATGACATATTTTTATCATCGGGGAAGGCATCAGGAGGCATTTAGGTTTTTAGATACGTCACATGGTAGAGGTAAAATTTACACATTTTAGAGATTTAAAAAACTTTTATTCTATAATATGGGAAACTCAACAAATGCTCATATTATTTTTGGTCATAGAAACAATCAAACAATATGTGAGTATATGTATCTGTGCTGTTTTTTTGCCTATGTGATTTTTTTTTTTTTTGTCATTTGTATAGTTGGTTAAAATTTAATTTTAACGTTTACTTTTAAATAAACATGTGTGCAATACTATGCACATAATTTTTTTTTTTTAATATACTATATAAATAATGGAAATAAAAACCTCAAACAATGTACCCCCACCTCCCCCCAAGGGCAAATAGGAAAATAAAACTAAAAGGAGAGCCACACCATTCCATCATCTTATGATAACACATTTTCTCAGTTTTCCAGCCTGAAAAGCTGTACCTCCCACAATTTGCGTCTATTTTTTTAAATAAACTTGATGTTTTACTGAGCTAGTATCATGTAGTGAGTATCATTTAGTTACATTTATTAGGCATCCCACTTGAAAAGTGCAGGCCAAAAATGGATGTTGCTTAACAATGTGAAAGCAACAATTTTCAGTTAAATATATCAAAACAGCGCTTTTTTTTTTTTTTTTTTGATAAGTTCAAGAAAAAGATTAATGAGCCACCATTTGCCACCAAATAGTTGCAACACTTAACTATTGTGCTGAGAGATGTTTTGGCCAAAAAGGGAGGGAAAAGATTAATTAGCCACCATTCAACAACAGATAATTTCAATAATTAACTATTGTTCAGAAAGATACATGTATGTGTATGTGGTAAAATGTTGGTAGGTAGTGGTTTTGACCTCAACAAAGTCTAACTTTTCATCTTATCACAGCTTCCAACAGCATGCTAATTATCTGGCTCATTTCTTTCATGGCCTAGAATACTGCAAAAGCATGCACAGGCTGTGGATATGTTTTGAAGTAGGAATTATACAGAATACTAGATACCTTAATGTTAGACTCACACTTCTTATACTTCAGATGGCTGGCCAAATGCCCAGAAATACAACCAAGTGCAAGCCAGCTGTTATCGCATTCAACACCAACAGTATCTGAATCCAGACGCTTTGCTGGCATAATACTAAAACAAAAAGACCTCTTTGTTGATGCAAAAGAAGTCTTTTAGTGGTTTTTAGCTATAAACACTACATAATATGATGCCTATGCTATATTTTGCAGTGTATTTCCATAATAACAGCACCAGGGTTATATTTGAGGCCATAGCAAACTGCATAGCAGTGTGCACTCTGACTTGGTTAAAATCCAAACTTTTTTCACTAGTAATGCACCATGAATTTTACGTAGTCATGCACTATGAAGTAGATTGTGCCATTAAAATGGAATCATTGGTTTTACATGAACATAACTACTGCTTGAAATACAGTATGTGAATCATCACATCAAATCCGGTATCAGGTAAGTCACATTGTGGGTGATTTGGGTTATGCATATTTTCAGATTCACGGTTTAGTTTATTTACCATATTATGTCTGGTTGATGTCATGTCATCTTTTATTCAATGCTTAACAAACAAACAAACAAACAAACAAAGTATAATGTTTAAGAGTTGTTTAAGGCAATGTAAATGTTTCACTTCACATTTAAAAGGCAATGTAAATGTTTCAAATATTTTCGGGATTAGGATGAAGGGAAAAAAACGTTGTATAAACAACATACAAATAAATTTTAGTAAAGGAAAAGCAGGCACGGAATATATCATAATAATGATGTTGTGAAGTGACACATGAAGTTTTGAGTATTGAAATAAATGACTTCTCAGAAAGTTTAGCACATGCTATTATCAAAGCTATTAGGGGCTACGAGAAGCCATGAAAACATTAATTATATGATCTACACTAAAACTGTATGAGTTCTTCATGCTGCTTAATAGCCACTTGAAGAATTACAATCACTGTTACAACCATTATATTAAATCCAGTCTTGCGTGTGTGTGTGTGCACGCACATGTGTGGGCAGGTGTTCAATTAAATTCAATTAATTTATATAATGGGCGGCACGGTGGTGTAGTGGTTAGCACTGTCGCCTTGCACCTCCAGGGTCTGGGTTCGATTCCCGGCCAGGCT
>JAQMYG010000023.1:24063474-24073655 GCA_030014215.1 Clariallabes teugelsi | reverse complement strand
GGGATAGGCTCCAGGCCCCCCGCGACCCTGAATACAGGATAAAGCGGTATAGAAGATGAATGAATGAATGAATTTATATAATGCTTTTATCAATGGCCATTGCTGCAAAGCAGCCTTACAGAACCATAAGATAATGGAAATAAGATCGAAAAGTGTAAGTAAATATGTAAATATTATAATTTTTTATTTGTCCCCAATGAGCAAGCTGGGGGCGACATTAGCAAGGAAAAACACCCTGAGATGACAATAGGAAGAAATCTTGACTCATCAGGGAACCCATCCTCATTTGGGTGATATCAGATAAATTAGTAGGGATTGATTTACTGTCATACTGTGTGTTAAGAGGCTGGAAGTTCAATATAATCTTGAAGTTAATATGAAGTCCCCTATCATTGTTGGGGATTCCCGTACAAAACTGTTTGTGGGAATTTCAGTCTAAAGTCTATAAATGTAGTATCTAAAGCCTTCAGTCTATAGATGAAAGAAAGCTAGCAATATTATCTACATGAGCTTCTAATGAAATAGTGGAATCAATACTCACACCAATCTCTTTTACTGTTGTACAGGAGTTATTGTAAAAGCTTACCGAAAGCTTACTTCTAGCTGCATGCGGACCTAGTACCAGTACCTCTGTTTTGTCAGATTTAAGCAGATGGACGTGAAGAAACATCTATTGAATGATGTCCTTCACACATTCCTCAGCTTAATTAAGGTGTTTTTTTTTTCCTTATCTAGCATTTCTGAGACATACAGTAGAGTACTGTATAGCTGTGTGTCATCAGCATAACAGTGGAAACTAATATAATGCTTACAAATTACAGTATGTTGGCTAGAGGAAGCATGTAGAGAGAAAATAGAACCTACTTTAGTACATGAAGAATAATCACCTTTTACATCTACGAACTAATCACTATCGGTCTAATAAGAACTGATCCAGGGGAGAGACATTTTCTTAACCCCTACATCATTTTCTAATCTATCAAGGAGAAAAGTATAATCAATAGAGTCAAAAGCTGCGATAAGGTAAAGGAATGCCAGCAAGGAGACAACTCTGATCAGAGGACAGTAGTAGGACATTTACCAGTTTAACCAGTTCAGTCTCTGACCTGAGTAATACATTTCATGTACAGTATGTCATTGTATCATGTGTCTACTTATTAGAAGTGTCACAAACCAAAGATGTACTGAGCAAATAGCAGGCTGACTGGTGATAACAAGTGCTATTACTGTATGTTGCTGTCAGAAGCATTTTAGACGCAAAGGGTAAAATTAATAGAAAACACCAAAGTACATTGCAACATAAAGGAATTTTTTGTTGGCATCTATATTGAAGTCAGTAATGTGTTTAAAGCATTGGATAATATACTGAAAGTTATCAAAAGAAGAAAATAACACACGACTCATAAGGACTTTATGGGAGTCAATAAACAATCTTCTTGTACCTTTACTGGATGAAGGGTTTCTTTCCATTTGCAGCCTGTGACCTATGAATGTCACAAATAATTACTAAATATTGGTCACAGGGACATGAAGAAAAAATTTGATCAGTCTAGTGGATTCCTTATAATAGTGTAAACAGATCAATACTGTGAGATGATGTGAGATACTGTGTATGATGTGAGAGCCTGATACAGGGAGCTGTATTTCAGTAGGCAATAAAAGATTACAGAAAGAACGAAAAACAAAAAAAGGACATTCCACTGAACATTTACAGTTTATTGTTTTAATGTCTATAGACAAGCCATGGATTGTAAAAGGGCTGTTTAAGATGGCCTGCCAACAAAACATACCAATAAACTGTATAGTGTACACATGCAATTCAATTCAGTTCAGCTTCACTTATACAGTATAACGCTTTTAACAAAGGTCATTGTCGCAAAGCAGCTTTACATAATTTTTAAAAAATTTGAAAAATTAGTTTCAAATGTGTATAATCAGGTATAATAAATATGATCTGATTGTCCACACATGGGGTCTTTTTTTTTCCCCCATTGTTTCTGTATTTATAAAGCAAACTAACTAAACTAAGTAAATATATAAAATATATATAAAATATATTTTTTTTTAAATTAAAAACTGAAATAACACACACAAAAAAAAGATTTTCACCTTTCTGTGACAACTTAGATTTTTATCTCTCTGCCACTAGAAATTGGAATTGACCAAAGCAGTCTCAAGGTCGCAACGAGATATAAATATACAGTAATCATTTATCTTTATCAAATAAAAATGTTACTCACAGATTTTTGACCAGGAACACATGCAGATCTAAGATTTATTGCCATCAGTCCATCATTTTGTTTGTCAGCCCACAAGGACAATTGTCTTGTTAGACATAGTTTAAATCATAAATTGACTGGATTTATTCTTGTGACCACCAAATGGACTGGTTACATTTTGGCATTGATCATTTTCAAAATATATTTTAATTGTATTTCCAGCATACTAATGAGTATCCAGTTAGATTAGACATTTTGTTGGGAGATTCAACTCAGTTTACATTGTTGGCACAGAATTGACTTGGTTCAGGACTGTGTTAAGACAAAAAAACAAAAAAACAACAAAAAAAAAACCATTCTCTTCAAATTAACCTTGAGCCATGTGTGTATGTGGTGCTAGAATGGATACATCAGATTCAAAGATTGCGGATTTTCCCCCAGAATGCGTGTTGCTGACCTACATACTGCTGACTTTTTTTTTTGGCCAGGCAGTGTACATTTGTTATTATTATTATTTTATTTTTTTCATATAATTAAGACAAGTCACCCCAGTAGATGGAACAGTTGAATGTGCCAGTAGCCCAAGCCTGCATCACAAGTTACGCTGTAGCCATTTACTCTTGAGGTCAGCAAACAGGCTGCAAGCTGTACTGTATCTGATCAGGTTGAGAATGTGAAAAAGGCCAGATGGCTATCCTTTGCTGTTTTTGCCACTATTTTTGCTACTGCTGCGCTAAGTGATGTGTGGGTATGGGAGAGGAGCCAGCAACAGTGGGACCGCAGTGTGGAGGAATTCACAAAGTATTTATGTGTGAGAGTATTTCTCTCACATTTAAGCCATGTTCATTTTCAGCTGTGCTTTTCCATTTCTTTGGCAATAGTTTTAATCAGATCACTTCCCTAATTATCACCATTAACGCATCTTTCATTATCACAATTAACGCATCTTATGCTGGAGCCATTTACTCTTGAGGTCAGCAAACAGGTTGCAAGCTGTATATAATCAGCTTGAGCTAATTACTGCATCTTTTCTCCACTGCGTATAGTCATTGACATTGCTGGGTTTTTATTGTTGTTATCAGTCATTAGCGTACAGTGTGAGTAGTGCAGGAAAAACAGCCATCACTATGACTTGTGATGGAGGCTTGGGCTACTGGCACATTCACGTGTCTGGGATGACATGTCTCAAAAATATGACTTTTTTCATGTAAATAATTATATAGTAAATAATCATAGCTTACACTGTAAATATACACTGCCTGGTCAAAAATGCAAACGGGTCAAATTACTGGGCTGCATCTAGAAAAGAAAAGGAGATTTGATATTACTGGGTTAAGAACCCATCAACACATTATCAAAACCTAAGAAGAATAGTGCTGAACCATCAACTTTGTGCAAGAAATGTGGTCACAAATAAAAAAAATAAAAATTAAAAATCACGAATGGCGATCACTTGGTGAAGTTGCATTGTAAAAAAAAAAAATCGAAACTATTGTATAGCTATGTTTAATCGTAAAAGTAAGAACATATCCATATGCACACAATGCGATGAGAAATCAAAGGATTGGGACTAAACAGCTGTGTGGCCATAAGAAAAACACTTTTGAGTGAGACTAATCAGAAGAAATTTTTTTTTTATTTGCTATTGTAGAAAGCTATTGATCTAAAATGGAAAAAGGTCATGTAGTCTGACAAGCTCCAATTGACCCTATTCCAGAGTTATGGCTGCATCAGGGTAAGAAGGGAAGCATAGCGATGCATAGTGCCAGCTGTACAAGCCTCTGGAAGGAGTTTCATGATCTGAGGTGGCTTCATTTGGTCAGGTCTAGGCTCAGTAGCATTATGTGGCAATAAAAAGCAAAAAGCCTGATGACCTGAATGACCAGGGTATCACATAAATAGAGTTTACAGTATCTTCACTGATGGCACAGCTACTGTATATCTCAGGACTCCAATGGTTTTGGAAAGTTTTAAAAAATGAAATGTCCACTCATGTGCTGCAAAGCTATAAATAGCTTTGATATTGATATATTTTGATATTGATTTATTTGAAATGGGTAAACACATGTCAAAATAGATTGTCTTGTCTACTGTGGAATTTGCATCAGACTAGGCGTGGTTGCGTATCATCCATGTCAATAGGTAACACGTGATGCTTTCCACCTATGTCTCATAATATGGTGTATTTACTAATGTCCCTTTTTGTTGGTAGAGAGAGAGAAAAATCTGTGACCGAGTGTGTCAGCGAACCAAGCGTGTCAGCGTGTGTGTTTGTGCTGAAGAGCAAAATTTTGATTAAAAAAATGTGGGCTAGAACGAAATGTATTTATTTATTCAATTTTTTTTTTTTTTAAGGCATACCATGTGAAATGGTCCAATGTGATGTCTGTGAATAAGGCATAATATCCACACAATGAAGACAGTAATTTGTACGTGGTTGCTTCTCTTTGGTACATTTGATCCTTTGGTGTAAGACTATGCACTGTGTCTTCCCACCACATCCTAGTTCCTCATTCAAATCTCGTCTTAGCTAAAGAGGCTTTCATACAAGATAAATCACCACCTATGTAAATTATTCATCTGCGTCCATTGAAAACAGATTGAGATGTGACAACAGAAGCGAGGTGTCTGCTAAGTTTTACCTAATATGGGAGGAAATCTTTAACAGAGATGCCCAGGAGGTGTAAGCCTTCACGCATTTATTAAGAGCAGAGAAATAGACTACAATGTAACAATAAGTAATGACCACCCTCTGTTGTCTGACGGCAATTGTTAATTTGCCCTCCTTTCTCATTCCCTCGCTTCTTTTGCTCCTTCCTCCTGCTTTCATCAGCCTCTCCCAAGCACCTGTGTTCTGGCAGGAAACAGAAGCTGCAACGTGCAGGCGCATTAGCTTTGCTCTTAAGGCATTAGACGCACGGCCGTGGAGAATTGCCTCACACCATTTACCCACTCGTGCATGCCGCATGATGAGTCTAAACCTCTTCCTCGTACATGCCTAGACACTCCCCTACTTACTACATCTCTGCTACAATCTTTTTTTTTTTCCCCTCAGCCGAGGCCTCCAAATTTCCTTCTCACACACCTACTGACACTTTGAGAGGTGTACGCATCAGAGCCTGGACTGGCTAAATAAATTACATGCCAGGCTTCTCAGGGAAAGAAGAAACCACACACACACAAATACACACATTTACTTGTAGAGTTGGAGTTGGATTTAAGCATGGCCGCTGCTTGAATCGATTATGACCTGTACACAACATGCAATCTTTAATCCTGATGCATACTGAAAGATCTAACACATGTACATGACCGCTTAGCCTGTGACTCATAGCTTGAGAATAACAGGATAAAATGTACATTTTGCTGCTCTCTGAAACCTAAGGGACTGGATCAACATGCTGCATTTCACTTCAATAAAAGAGTGAAATAAGTGTAAATTTATTCAAAGCCTGTCAGCCAGTAAGGCCCCTTGCCCATCTATTTATGCACGTCTCAGTGAGATATAGAAAAAGAGAGATAGGCAGCGAGGAAAAAAAAAAGAAGAGGGGAGCCCTGGCACTTGTCATTTTTCCCTTTTTTTCTTTTTATATTTTTGCATTTGATTAGATTGGCAACCATGTTATTCTGAACTGGCACACTGCAACAGGAAAAGAATGTGCACCACATGGTGTGAAGAAAAACTTCAGAAGGCAGTTAGATTCCGTGAAAGCACAAATTATAGTCGTGCATCATATCTATTAAAGTTTTTATTAATGGTGCAGCAAATAAAAACAAACATTTCGACATTTTCATCCAGTAAATGTTAATCAAGCTGACAGATAAAATATAGACCAAAAAAAAAACCTGACTATTTACTTTCTTGTTTGTACAGTTTGCATGCTTGTTGTACTGATAATTAATATTTGAGTACTCACTTACATTTCCTAATTTACATTCATTATATGCACATATAAAGATATCCATCCATCCATCCATCCCATACCCATAACCCTATGTGGACAATTTTATCCATAAATATTATTCTATTATTTTTGTATAAAGCATGTTAAGATTATGACTTGTCACATTGTATGAGAATCTTACAATAATATGTTGATCAAATTATCCGTATAGGTGCTGACTACTTCTAATTGACAATGCTGTCTCCTAGAAACTTCCATTGATGTTTTGTCATTTTAAGTACTGCGTTTGTGACTGCCACATGAGCTTAATGCAATTCTATGCCATCTTTGTGTTGGTGGCTTTAACATGAATGTCCGAGAAGCAAATAATGAGATTTTAATCCGATATTTCCCGCAATGACAAAACTGGTCATCGGTTGTATTGGTTGCAAAGATACTTAATTTGGTCAGCATGTCAACTTGTTCATTTTAAGACAGCTAACCTGAAGTCATGATCAAAGAACTCTTTTATGATATGTAGTGCCCGTGACTAAAAGTGAACAACATAAGCATGCATTAATTTACCAGCAGGAAAAAAAATTATGCTAAGTTCCACAAAGATATTACTGGATTTGAAAAAGGGACAGAAGCAAATGAGATGGCTACAGTCTGCAGAAGAATTATTGCAATTCCTTGAAGAATAATCTACCAGCCATCTCTTTATAAAAGTGCAATGCCAATTTACCAGATATTCATACAAAACTAGGTTCATGTACGTTACTGTCTGCTTTCTCTGAAGTTCAGTGACCTTTTCACACTGCTTAAGAGCAACTTAATAGCCAATTAAAGGCACTGTTATAACCACCAGACTAAACCCACAATTGGTCTTGCGTAAGAAGTGGTGCAGCCCAATGAGCTGTTCTGTGCTGCCTTCCCATTTTTCATCTATACAGAATATTATTAAAAATCTTTTTAAAGGCATTTTTAGATACAGCTTGGTGTTTGAGAAATTGTACATGAAAGACTAAATTTAGTTTCATTAATACCAATGGGGTTTTGAATCATTTTGGGGGGGAGGGGCGAATGGGGGGGGGTAAATGATACAATAATAATAATAATAATAAACATCAACCATGGGACTTAAATTTGAATCACCAAAACGTTCTCTTTTTTCAGGTTTACAGCTAGTTTTATCTTCATGACTTTATGTAGAAATGTGTATAGCAACAAAAAGAATAGCAATACTGAATATATTTGTTTTTTATTTCATGTCAAGAAACAATATTTTTATTTCCATGTCAAGCTCTGTTTTATGTACTGTTTTCTATAAAACTTTTATGTAGGTTTGTATATGTGACTGGAGAAAAGGTGGCAGAGAAATGCAAGACAAAATAATAAAATAAATAAATAAATAAATCAAGATCTGTGATAAAAATTTAATTCCCAAACTACACCTACACCTTTTCCGGTTTGTTGATTCTTACCGTTGATTGGGTGAGACATGTCACTCAAGATATACAGGAAGTACTGCAGCCTCACGGACATTCGGAAGCCCTGAGGCTGCAGTACTCCTTGTATATTTTGAGTAACAAATGTCTTGTCCAATCAGTGGTAAGACATTAATTTGCAAACTATACCTTTTCTGGTTTTTCTGAAATTTGTTTTTTTTTTCGGGTTTTGTTTTGTTTTGCACATCATTGCCACCATAATAGAGCCTATCCCAGAATATTAATACAATTTTAAAGACCTTTTTAGATATAGCTTGGTATGTAAGAAATTGTACATGAAAGGCGGGGTACACCCTGGACAGTATGCCAATTCATCGCAGGGAACACATGCAAACACTCTCACGCACTCTTTCACACACTACATGCAATTTAGGAACGGCAATTAGCCTGACCTGCGGGTTTTGGACTGTGGGAGAAAAACTCACTATGAACAGGGAGAAACTGAAACCTCTGTGTGCACACAGACCTGAGGTGTGAATCAAACCATGGACCCTGAATGTGCAAGTCGAAAGTGCTGCCATCACTTCTCATACAGTCTGTGACATTTATGTATATTGAAATTTTTCTTCTTCTTCTTCTTGTATACAGTTTCTGCAATTAGCTCAGCACAAATGCTTATCACCAATTCTAGTGCCGTGACAGTAAGCACTGGAGCCCCTAGGGCTGTGTCCTCATTCCACTACTGTTTACTCTGCTGACACATAGCTGAGCTGAAAACCTGAAAATCAAGAAAGCTGCTGACACAACAATGGAGGGTATCATCTGTGACAATAACAAATCAGCATACAGGAAGGAAGTGTCTTGTGTACTTGTGGAGACAAAAGTGTCTCTCAAAACTTAAGAGCCAAAGACATGGTAAATTTATTCTCAACAGCTGTTTAGTTTGCGGTACAAATCAGGTGAAACAATAATTAACAATAATCATAATTAGCATAAACAATTTATGTACAGACAACAGGACAAAAAACCTTTACACCATCCTAATCACACTCTTTAGGCAGACAGTAGCAAAGATGCTGGGCAGCTGCACTACTGTACATTGTCAGTTATGGGAACTGCAACTTCTCAAACCATACACTGGGACAAATATTGTCCTGTCATTGGACTACAGCTCAGCTTCCACTTTCTTTCTTTTTTCTTCTAAAAATCACTATGGTTTTGTGGCTTGCTATGGCTGTGACACATGCTCTGATGTCATAATCTATGGTATAGCAATGAAGCATCAAGGCAGAGAAAAGATGACAATTGGTATGGTAAGGCACATATTACTTACAAACAGTTCCAAGGTGTGTTACGTGGGGTCTACAAATCCCCAAAATATTAGGTAGTTCCTGTTGTGCCACTCAGGCAGCTCTGGTCCCTCACGGAATGACTCCACAAGACCTCTAGGGTGTGCTGTGGTGTCTGGCACTGGGATGTTAGTGGTGGATCCAATGGGTCCTGTGGCGGTGTGGTTCTCCCTAGATTGGATTTCTGTGTGCATAACAAGGATGCTCAGCAACCTTGAACTCTTTGCCTGCTAAGACACAAACTCAGCAGCCTGTGATGCACTGGGTGTTCTGGTGCCCTTCTATCATAGTCAGCAATGAAATTTTAAGCAATTTATTTTCTTTCACATATTATACTGTACATATTCCTCTGTACAGTATATGTATACAGTATATGAACCACTTTTTTTTTTACAATGGAATTTCCTGGAATACGCTCGTGCCATCAGGAAAGCAAAAATACATGGGATAACTCGCTCATTCATTATGTTCAGTTATACAGCTGATGTCATATTTTCCCCACAAGTTGAAGATTCCAGAGGCTTGTACAGTGGGCACTATGCATGATCATTGTGTTGATTTATGTATTTTTACCCCCTCACGCACCCATCACTCTGGAATTGGTTAAACTGGACTGAATACACAACAATTTTTCCCCATTACTTAAAAGTCTAATCTTTATGCTTCCTAGGAAAATGAAGGAATTTGAACCAACCACCATCATTATCAAGTGGTTTTCCTATGGCCACATAGCAGTTTAGTCCCAGTAGTTAATTTAATTCTCATCACATTGTGCCTGTGTAAATAACTTTACTTTTACTATTTAACATAAAAGTGATTTCTACTGCAAATTTATTATGGAACAGCTTCAAGTGTTTAAGTGGTTTCCAAATTATGGTCATTTGTTATTTATTTCTGACCACATGGCTCCTATAACATTGATGGTTTAGCGCTGTCCTTCCAAGTTTTAATAATGTCTTGGGTGGTAGTTATCCCATCAATTAAAACATTAAATCCTAATCCAGGCCAAGAATGTAACCCTTGAACAATGAAATGGCAACATTTTTCTAGACAGGCAGTATATTGATGGGAGACAGGCAGCCATAATGATTTTTACTATTTATGATCATAATTAAGATATCTACAGTATGTTTTGTTTGTATTGGCAGTTCGCTGTACCATTTTTGCCCACTGTCACAGAATCTGAACAGAAGATACATTTCATTTGAATGAAATTTGATTTCACTATTCACACAGACAGTTTGCTTTAAAAAAAAAAAAAAAAAAAAAAAAAAAGGCCAG
>JAQMYG010000023.1:24020928-24030975 GCA_030014215.1 Clariallabes teugelsi | reverse complement strand
TGGCATGGTGGATTAGTGCTTAGCGCTGTCGCCTCGCACCTCTAGGGTCCGGGTTCAATTCCCGGCCAGATTCGATTCCCGTCTCTGTGTGCATGTAGTTTGCATGTTCTCCCCGTGCTTGGTGGGTTTCCCAGGGACTCCAGTTTCCTCCCACAGTGCAAAGACTTGGAGACTAGGTTAATTAACCTTCCCAAATTTGCATGTGTATGTGTGTGTGCCCTGCAATGGATTGGCATCCCATCCAGGGTGTACCCTGCATCGTGTCCTAAATTTCCTGTGATAGGCTCCAGGCCCCTGCACAGATAAAGCAGTATAGACGATCCAGGAGTCAACACAGTGCAAAAGTCTTCAACCACACAATTTCTTTGTAGGTTAAATTAAATGATGTAGGTTCAGTTCAAGAAATGGGAACAAATGTTTTACTGTGACATAGCAGCAATGTGATTTCCCCTTTCCATCTTTTCCGACCACTCAGCATCACCAGTATACTAATTACCAGCCTGATCATCAGGTGTCATCATCTGCACCTGTTTCTCACTGGTTCAGGCCTTAAGTTAGTTGTTTCTTTTTATGCTTGATTCATAGGCCACTGTGTGGATAGAAAAGCAGAAATAACCCTGAAAGTTAGAGCCAAGAAAGGCTTACAGGAAGCCTGGAGAACTATTTGTCAAGACTTTCTTAATTAATGAATTAATTAATTAATAAAACATCTGGCTTAGAAAAAAAGAAAAGAAATGAGGGATGGGCCAAGACTTTTGCATAGTACTACATGTCATTGGCCTGTAAACACTAGTTTAGAATAGATTTTTCTAAGTACCTGAGCAGATATTTGTAGTTCAGGCATTCCATCTCAGCACTGACCTTGGTTTTGGCTCTCTTGTCATGTAAATGATGTGTTTGAAATGATTACAAAAACATTAACAGATGACAAATAGTAAAGGAGAACGGAAAAGCGAGTGTGAAAGTCAATTACCTTGTACCAGTAAAGCTAACAGATAAAGGGAGTGGTGTGGGGGAAGTCAGATTGGCAGCAATGTTTTGAGTAATAACCATTACAGAAGAGAATTAGGACATGGGCTTTTGTTTGAATTAGACACTTGTCAGCACACAGGGATTAAGTGCCTAGTGCATTTTAAAAACTGAGCAACTTTGAGGGCTTGTTTCCAGAAGTGATTGAAGTCTACTTGATTTAACAGGCTTCTACGGACTCCTGCTCAGATTTTCATACCCATGAGCATATATTTGACAACACAAAACATGAGGTATCATGTAAATGTGATGCCTTAGAAACAAGAAGTCTAGCCACAGAACAGAGCCAAGACAAAGCAGCAGACTAATGGAATGTGCGTCTCTTTTGTTGCATGAGATCACGTGTCTTGCCATTGTAATGAGCCCTGCTTCAATTACCTTTCCAGCACAATGGAGCAAATGGACATGCTGACAATGTGATTACCTGATTGTAATCACTTGTAATTTGATTGTCATCTCTATTTTTAATTCAGAACAGAGTTGCAGGCATCGAGAGTTTGAAATCAACAGCTCTCGGGTGTTGATACGTCTAAATTATTAAGATAATCTAATCAAAAGTTAAAGGAGAAATGTCTATCTGGCCAGGTTAATTTCTGGCTCATTAAATTACTTTTGAATTAGCAGGGTGTCTGAATAAGAGGGCAGAGAAATAAAGAAATCAGAGAAGGAAACAAGAGTAAATGAGCAGATTTGTTTCTTGCACTGTAATGAAATTAGAATTAGCTCTGCAAATTGGTAAACCTTTTGTATTGTCCCCAGAGTCGGTTTCACAATATGTAAAGACCTTTTTTTAAAGTTAATTAGGAAAGAGAAGACTTAAAAAAAGTTTTTTTTTTATTTGGTCAAGTTACTTTGGATAAAGTAAAGAGATGAAGATGCATCATTCCATCATGACTCATCTGTAACACCTGGTAGCATTTTAATTTGCATAGTAAAAATCACTTTGCAGCTCTGGACATACTTGTACTAGAGATTAGCGTATATTGAGAAGATGCATAAGCTTGAGAGGCTGTGCATTTTAAGTTCATATACCCACTTTCCTTCATTTTCTCATTTATTTATTTATGAAGGCCATTATTGGGTAGAATATGCAGCAGGTAGTGGTGGCTTAGGCAGCTACTGTATGGCTCTAGGTTTGGGGATCTGAGGATCCTGATTTGAGCCCCGCCGTTGGAGATTGCCACACCCCCATACTACCCAGTGACTGCATGCAGTGTCAGTCCCAAGCCTGGATAAAATGGGAGGGTTGTGTGAGAAAGGGCATCCAGTGTAAAACCTGTGTCGAAAATTGTGTGCGGATAAGGTAGTCTGCTGTGGCGACCCCTTGACGGGAGCAGCTGAAAGAAAGTGTGTGTGTATTATTATTAAATAGAACGTATGATATTTCTGAGATTTATAATGAGACTTTATTGGCATTTAGTGGCTGCTCTCGGGAAAAGTGTTACGTGGAGTATTCGAAAAAAATAAAAATAAAAAATCACAGTCTGTTTTGCCAGTGACCTTGAGTTTAATTACAACAATTACCTGATCAAGTTGTCTTGACCATAGAAAATACCATAGAAAGTCCAAGGCTTGTACCACCATTACAATGATGAATATAGTCGTAAAAAAGTGACAGTGGCAGACGATCAAAGATTCAAAGAAAGATTGAAAGATTCAATCCACAAAACAGCAGTTCAATATACAGCATGTGAAGTTTCAACTTTTTATCCTCTTTATGTAAAATGCAATATTTTTTGCATGTATGATTTTTTTTTTCTACAGTATTTTTGTTTGAAATTGATTTTGAGTACATTTATTGATCCTTCTCAGTACTTTCACTGACTTATAGAGAGAAAAAAAAAATGCTGAGCACTAGACTCAGCCTCAGCAGGAAGCAATTTCAAAAAACCGGTAAGTCCCGCAGACAAACACGAACTGTCATTTGTCACGACAAAAGTATTCTCATGGGTTGTGCCTCTATCTTATAAAACAAGCTAATGCATCCGCTCTGTCTCGGCACAGTTTGACTGGCTCAGTGGTACACAGGCTAAAGAGAGAGGACCCTTGGCCCCAGAACACAGAGCTCCTCTGTATTCTCCTCCTCAGCTTCTTGATCATTGGCCATTGTGCTGTTTGACAGTCTGCCAGTTCTAATGCTCCTAGTGTAATGTCCCTTGTCAGCTCCTATAAACCCATATATCTATCACTGAGATTGGCCTTAAAAACTTTCATTATCCGCAAGAATAAAAATTACCCTTGATTTTGGGGACAGTCAGTAAAATAGTAAAAGTGTGGGACAATGTTCCAGTGTACAGAGTTATATATATTACATAACAGGAAATTATAATGAGACTGGGGTAAGCCTTCTATGAAGATATTACACACATACAAAAATGTAGATGAATGCTGGCATTTCTCCAGTATATGTTCATTTCCTCAATGAAATATGATAATGAAGAACAAATGGATGAACAACAAATTAAACTTGTTGCTGAAGCAACAAATGACCCCTGAACAGAAAAATAGTATTTGAATACAGAATGTGTCTGGTAGGATGGCAGATGACCTTCCTATCTTAATTTGATTTTTAAAGAGTCAAATGCTAAATGATTATAATTATTTAGCAACTGAAGAACAGTCAGGATTTTCTCTGTGAATATAAAAAAATTGACTACTGATCCTAATGCAAATAATGATGCTGCATATTGAAATTGTCATAGCATGACAAACTGTGCAAGATTAAACGATGTATGAATCTGGATTTTGAATCTGTCAAACGCATCATATGTACAAAGTATAAATATTTTATATTCTATAAGTTATTAGAAAATTAATCAACAATGATGTGATGTTTAGTGTCTAACACAGAAGTCAGTTTTTTTTCTACAACAGCTTTTCAAAAACTAGGAGCATGGGTAGCTCAGTGGTAGGTTTCTTGCCTACCATGCGGAAGGCCTGGGTTCGATTCCCAGCCAAACTCAAGCCACTGGACGGTGCCTGTCCCAAGTCCGGATAGAATGGGAGGGTTGCGTCAGAAAGGGCATCTGGCATAAAACCTGTGCCAAGTTATGTGTGGATCGAATGGTCCACTGTGGCAATCCGACGATGGGAGCAGCTGAAAGACTAACAACAACAGCATGTTCAAAAATGTTTAATTGCCCATACACCACATTAATTTGCCAACAACCTTTATATATTAAAGGATGTTGTCATATTTAATCAATGTATCATTTAATGTTGTATACCGTTCATGTTAGTTCTTGATGTCATCCATAATAGCATCTATAAAGTGTTGTTCCTTCCAGTTTCTTCCTTTTTTCTCCTGAAGACAGTAAATAGATTTAAGAAAAATCCACCATGTTTCAGCTAGCAGTAGTGAGAATGTCAAGCTATAATTTAAAAAATAAAACTTTTGATTTAGAATTATGAGGGCACACATTATGTTCATGTACCAGAACTATGGCAGTTATTGTTTCTGTTTGGACCCTGCTGATAAAGGCATGGACAAGTTTCTCCAGGTCTTAATTGGAAACAAAACATCTAATTCTTGCAATTTTTTTTGAGTTGATAGTATGCTGATTTAGTTACTGTATTGACATGACTACTGAAGCTAAGGTCTGTCTCCAGAATCACTCCAAGATTCTTGACTTGATATTTAGTTGTTTGACCCCTAGAGTGATGATATGCATTCACCTTCAGAGCTTCATCTTTGTTTACAAATGCAATGACTTCAGTTTTCACCTTGTTTAACTAAAGAAATTTTGGCACAGGTGGCACGGTGGTGTAGTAGTTAGCACTGTCACCTTGCACCTCCAGGGTCCGTGTTCAATTCCCAGCCAGGCTCGATTCCTTTCTGAGTTTGCATGCTCTCTACGTGCTTGGTGGATTTCCTCCCACAGTCCAAAGACCTGCAGACTAGGCTAATTGGTGTTCCCAAATTGCCTGTTGTGTGTGTGTGTGCCCTGCAATGGATTGGCACCCTCTCCATGGTGTACCTCGCCTCGTTCCCCAAGTCTCCTGGGATAGGCTCCAGGCCCTCCGCGACCCTAAATACAAAATAAAGCGGTATAGATATGTGAGTGAGTTTTGGTACATCCAACTGTTAATTTAATCAATGCATTGGCAGAGGAAGATTTGATATTGGTCTGTAGTTATACAATATGGTATTCTCAAGATTGCTCTTTTTCAGAAGTGGCTTAACAACTGCAGTTTACAGAGAGTTCGGAAAAGTCCCAGAAAGTAGTGAGGTGTTCAGATCTCTAAGAGATCTGCTTCTAAACAGTTAAGCACACTTTTGAAAAAAAAAATGTGGGAGTGTGTCAAGGTCAGGTTGACAATTTGAGGCGCAATAGAATGTAAAATAATAGAAATTCAGCATATTTTTGGACTCTCATCCAAAGAAGAGGTAAAAAGCATCTACAAAAACAGTTTGTTGTAGTTTAACCTGTAACACACTGTGACAACTTAGTTTTTTTGAACATACATTTTAAATTTGCAAGCAGGCTGTTATTTTTTTTATTATTATTTTGGATGGCTGTGATGGCTCTCTGTAAATGAACTCTGACAACCCTCCTGACGATCGTCCTAACATTTCGTACAAGCCAGAGCGCGAACCCATTCAGGATCAGATTTAAGAATATTGGAAAGGCTCCTAATGAATAATTATTCTTCCAAATGAATAATTATTCTTCAATAATTATTCTTCCTAACAAAGGCCACTACTGTGTCCCTTCTCTCTTTCCCCCCCCCCCCAAGGGGCTGGTATTGAAGAGGGAATTAGCCTGCAGTGAAAAGGTGTGGCCTCAATTAAAATTCCAAGGTGAGAGCAGAGGACTTCAGGATTCTGGAGGTGAGTAAAATGCAAAGCAGCACAGTTACAGCAGGACAAGCTTAATTAGAACTATTACAAGGAGTCTAGTGGAATGACAAGGCCATGCAGCTCTGCATATAAACTTGCCTGATTAATGAACGTGAAAAAATAAAAATAAAATGATGGATGTCCCTGTTTAAAATCAAGCTCCAGAAAAGAAGAAATCTGGATGAAAACAAAATCACAACATGAAGAAAGATGACATCTTGAAATTGACTGTGGTTAAGAGTCTAATGTATTAAAGAATATACTGTATATTTAATGTTTTTACTCAAAACATGAGGGTAGATATCAATGGCAGACTCCACCATATACAGTACATAAGCCATTTTCATAAAGTCTTAATTCTATATATTTTAATTACATTGAAATACTAATTACCTCATGAGAGACAAGTGCTTTTTAAAATTATTGCACTTTGACAGATTTAAGCTGATGTTCAATTGATCTGTTCATGTTTTTACTGTAGATGTTGTGCAATTACAGAGCAGCATGCTTACTGCCCCATTTAGGTCCAGGGAGCAGGTATTGCACCCAGTGCTGAAAAATAATAGCAGCAACAAGCATAAAGAGAGGTCCCCACTGGAGCACAGATATTTCCCCCAATGCTATGGAAAGGAGCACCAAATGCAAGAGTTAGTGGAAGGCCATTGTTATGGTTTTATACCCAATTGGGTGAGGCTCCAAGATCCTGTATTATAGAATACTTGGAATCAAAGGTAATGGAGCTCCACAAACATAGGCCAACAATTTTATGTTACACAGCGTGTCTAAGCTGAGCTCAACTCCTGAAAAACAACCCTACACCAGTTCCAACATGACTGCGCAAAGATTAAGGTGGAATGGTGCCTAATGAAAATATCCATATATCAGAAATGATGTATGGATATGGTGACCTTGTTTCCCAATCAAAGACTGACCAATGTATCAAAAATGTATCACCCTCTTCGAATGCATTATTATTATTTTTTATTGTGATATGTAGTTTTGCTGGAAATTTTGTAATATGGCAACCTAGGTTAGATGTTAGAAATGAGGTCTTCTGCATGTGCCTCTACCACTGTAATGGGAACACACCTGCGATACAGGACACAGTTGAACAAAGCTAACACAGAATGTCTTAACTACACAAAATGAGCTCCTGGATGACTGCAGTAAAAGCAGTTAAGGGTATGTCAAATCCTAACATTTTACTAACAAATAGCTAATTTCCTCTATCTATAGAGACATTTGGGATACCCTGTAGTGTTCAGTGCTCCCAAAGTCTCTAAAATCTACTTAGGTGGCAAGTCTGGTTTATGAATGCATTAAGCAACAGCTGTTTCTCACAATAGTAACCATCATAAAGGCACAAATTACACAAATTAAATAAAAAGAAATAATGAAACAGCCATACTGTGTGAAGACATGTTTCGTTTCATTATGTCTGGTTGGTCTAGATTGAAACCCTAAGAAGCAGCAGGAGGAAAATGTACTCTTTAATCTGGAAATTACTGAGACTAGAAAAAAAAAAATCAACACTACTGTATAAACCTTTCATTCATTCAATCACTGTCAGTAACCAAGGTATCTGGGTCAGGGTTGCAGTGGGTTCAGAACTTATTCTGGCAGCATGTGAGGTGGGAAATACACAACACACTAACGGATACACCAGTCCAGGGCAAGGCACTGTGCACATTCAATCATTCATTCCCACTTAGGGATATTTTAGCACAGCCAACTCACCTACTGGAACATTTTGGGTGGTGGGAGAAACTAGAGAAACTACAGAAACTAGAGGGAACATAAGAATACACCATGCCTCCCAGCAATAAACCTGCAGCATTTAAAAAAAAAAAAAGAGCTTTAAATGATCAAGCAGTTAGACAAGGAGAAACATTGCCTGCGTTCTGCCACCTACCAGCACACTTTACTTTTCAGAGTTCAGTAGAAGGAGAGCTCTGTACAGTACAAAAAGAGATAAGCAAGGAACCAACAGCACGACTACACAAAGCCGCCACTCCTCTATCCACTGCCACAGTAGTAGAAGATTGAGTGAGACTGAGTTCTGAGTGAAAGTTCAGGTAAAACAGACAAAGCTATCAGGCAGAGCTGTAGTGTTAGCTGAGTGGAAAACCACTGTTCTTTACAGAAGGCTGTCTAAAGCTACAAGAGATCTATATCCCTTTTTTATTTTTGTAGATTTGATGGGTTATTTCGGGTCTAGTCAGCTATAGCACAAATGGGAAAATATTTATGGTACAACAGGAAAATAAGAAGCTTTACATATTTAGACAAACCAAAAGGCTTTTGAAGCAAAAAGGCCTACTGTCAGGATGAGATACTGCTAACAATTTTAGATTAGCAAAACAGCATATAAAATGTTTTCCTCGTTTAAAACTACTTTATAAATCTTTCCTGTGACATTACTGTAGCATTTGTAGTCTTAACATTAATATTTTAATGTTGTTGGTTGGTAAAGTGCCACATTTTCAGGAATATTGCATAGGAATTTTCGTAGGGTCTTGCAATATAACACTCGTAGCTCTTGCAACAATAAAAAAAAAAAAAACTAATAATAAATATTATCTGTATAGCGATTTTATAGTCGCGGAGCAGCTTTACAGAATCAAAAGAAAATTATAGAAATGTGTATAAAAGGTGAGAAAATATGAGAGATTTTTCAATATTGAAACAGACAGTGGCAAGATTTTGTTTTCAGATAAGTGGCATAGTTGAGTTTTCTGATAAATAAAAAATAATAATAAATTAGGTTTCTAAACTGATAATCTTCAGAAAGAATGAGTTAAGTGGGTTGAGTGAACATTGCTCATAACCTATAATGGATGATGCTTAGAAATGGAAGTTACAAGCATTAGTTTTTAAAATGATTCATACATGAATCCAAGAATAAAATTACAAACGATTACATTGATCAGCAATAACATGAAAACCACTAACAGGTGAAGTGAATAGTTAAGCAATATCACATGAACAGGAGCGCTGTTGTACTGAATAGCAACACGACTGTGGTGCAGTCATAGGCACAAGGCACAGAACTAAAGGTGAGCTGGCGACCAACAGTGTAATTAAAAGTGATGAAAGTCGTTTTACATTCTTAAATTCTTTACTTTTACACCAAATGGTGAGGATAATAAACCATGGAGGTGGCAGTTCTGTAAATTTCATCAGTTGTTTTATATACAGCACACATACATATATGCCTTGTGCTAGTTTGTAGGGTGTAAAATTCTTTGATCCACACACCAAGTAGTGTCTTTAATTAGGGGTTAGAGACAATTGGGAAATTCATGGGAAATTCACAATGACTTAGAAGCAATTACCAAGAAGACAATGTTGTTTACGATGACATAATATCAGAAGTCATTTATGACTGGTTTTGAATGTGGGTTTTGGCAGCAGCTGCTCTCCCCTCTTTACACTAATGCGTGCTGACCTACAGTTGTGTAATTTATGATTATTTAACATCTGACACTGAGTGATATAGTTAAACTTCCCAGTGCTCTTATGCTCTACATCACCACTCATGGAAAGCCTCTCGTCCAATCAGATTACTCAGTCGGAACTAACTGTTGTACAATATTGACAATATTGTTACCATGCCAAAGGGTGGGATGAATTAGGCAGCTAGTGAACAGTCAGTTCTCACAGTTGAAGTGATGTGTGAAGTGTAAGGATCTGAAAACCTTGGGCCAAATTGTGATGGCTGAATGATGGGTCAGAGCACCTTCAAAAAAGCATGACCTGTGGGATGTTCCTGGTATGCAGTGGTTAGTACCTACAGTACCAAAAGTGATTCAAGGAAGGACAACTGATGAGCTGGTGAAAGGATCTGCTGTTAACTGATGATCCAAGACTCACCGATGTGCAGGGGACCAAAGGCCATATTTTAGAATCCTGCAGAAGAAATACTATAGCACCATTTGCTATAATAATAATAATTCTTCTTTGTCTTTCGGCTGTTCCCTTTCAGGGGTCGCCACAGCAAATCATCTGCCTCCATCTAACCCTATCTTCTGCATCCTCTTCTCTTACACCTACTAACTTCATGTCCTCTCAGTTCATCCATAAATCTCCTCTTTGGTCTTGCTCTAGACCTCCTGACTGGCAGTTCCAACCTCAGCATCCTTCTACCGATATATTCACAATCTCTCCTCTGAACATGT
>JAQMYG010000023.1:23970740-23990222 GCA_030014215.1 Clariallabes teugelsi | reverse complement strand
ATGTGTGACCTCAATGTTCAGAATAATAGTAATCTAATCAAAGAAAAATTTATGAAAATAAAGATGGTACATTGGTATTAGTAATACAGTAAACTACTGTGTTCTCCACCTAATTTGTGTCAGTAGCAGGATTCTCAGGACTACTTTCAGGCTTCTCACATTTTGGCTTACTTGTAAACAAAAAGAATAGAGGAAGCTTATTACTGCTGGGCAGAACAAGGGGTATTATCCAGAGTGCCAGAGCATCAGTCTCACATGCAACATTCCACCCACTAATCCTCTTTAGAGGAGGTGCAGAACAAGAGCTCATGGCAACAGTCACACTCTCAATTTCTCCTTTATCTCAGTTCCTGCATGACACCCTTGAGGGTAGTGATGTTGCCCCAATGAGTAAAGATAAAACATTTAACAGGACATGATGTCTAGCATCTCAAGTCTATCAGACTCTCACCATGAGTACATGTGATTCATCTCCTCTGAGGTTCATCCTATATATCCTGGGGCAAGAGTCTACTCAGAGCATAATTGTCAAATTGACAGATCAACAACGTGTACCAGAAGTTTTGAAATACAGAAAGTCTAACTTACAGAAGCCTCTATACATTTAGATGTTAGTTAGTATGAAAACACAATCACACAATGACAAAAGGTTTAACAGATCAAATGAATTCAATTTGACATAATGTTAAATTTAAACATTAAACAAAATCAGAACACTGTTGGACTGTCAGGATATTTTCTGTAATATTACAGCTCAGTTCCCACCCCACCCCCTACATACCTGTTTTAATACGTTATCAGTAACCCATTCACATGGCCTTGTATGGTGTATGCCTGATGTAACCTAAGGCCGATAAATCCAGGATTTAAAAAGTGTTATTTAACCAAGTGAAATTATTGATTTTACAAAGCATGCTGGGATTAGAAATACATTTAACATTTAAGGGGAGAGACAGTACGTAATTACTAGTCCACCGTGGGAAAGCCTTCAGGACAGAGTTTGAGACTGGATTCTCAGTAACATGGCAAGTTGAAATTAACAATGAAAGTTCATGTATAGTACTGCAGTTGCGGATTTGTGTAAACATTGTTTTCCTTACCTGCAGAATATACAGCATGCCGTCTTCATTTACTTAATGACTGTGCTGTAAAATATGTACATTTATTAAAAGAAATTATTATAGTGTTGCTGAGAATTCAGGTTTTTAAATGCTTTTAATGTTACAGTATATTTTAGGGATGTAATGTTATCTGTACCATATTGTTCAGCACTGGACATTTGGTTTGTTGCAGGTTGTGATCTGAATGAATATAGTCTAGCTTTAACTAGTGCTATTTTTTCCATTTCAATCTGTTTTAAACTTGCAGGCAGTTTTCTTCAATAATTAAATTAATTTGAATAAATATTCTGACAAGATTTTTAATGATTTAATAGAAATTGTATATTAAAGTCAACATTGGCCCACAATACATGTTCCTTGCACATGCACGTCCATTATTTCCTGCAAATCCAGTATCATTGAATAGTCCAGTGACATTGTGTGCAACCATGAAATACCAGTAATAGCAGCATTTTCTGTATATTTTTTTCCAATGATGCCATTGAATTAGTCTGTCTTGTCTTGGCATTGTGTATCTTGGCCTTCCAGACCTAGAGCTATCAGCTGGCGTTGAGAATCTGTTACATATATACAGTATAAATAAATAATTGTATATCCATCCATCCTTCCAGGAACCCCTGTCGTCAATTCCTGGAAGCCAATGGTGATTACCTTTGAATAAATGAATGATACAGTATTCATTCACAAACATACAAATGATATTTCACATTGAAATTATGTTGCAGTTGACTCACTGTTTAGATCCGATATTGACAAGATAAAATTTTTTTTTATATATATAAAAAATTATATATATATATATATATATACTATATACTAATAGGAATATTTCACAGTAAATAAGTTATGGAATTATTAAATATCACACAGTCAAAAAAAATAAAATTGCACAGTAAATAAAATACAGGGGATGATTAATAAATATATTTTAAAACTGATGAGAATATGTTGCAGAATGAGTTAGAAGCAAACATATTGCACAACTGATGAAAAATCTATTAAATATGTATTATATTAAATATATGAAAAATATTTCTATTTATTCCTATTTTTACGACCGTGGTTCAACATTTCACACACAATTTCGGTACTAATTAACCTAATCTGCATGTCTTTGAACTGTGGGAGGAAACCGGAGTACCTGGAGGAAACCCACCAACCATGGGGAAACCATGCAAACTTCATGCACACAGACCTCAAGGCAGGAATTTAAACCTGGACCCTGGAGGTGCAAAGCGACAGTGCCAACCACTTAGCCACCATGCTGCCATATGCATAAATCAATGTCTTTAAATACAAGTAATTCTAGTCATGTAAATACTGATGTGGCATTTGGACGTACTGTAAGTTACCAACTCTTAATGAGGGTATTAATTTATTTGGTTTATCCAAAGTGTTATGCTTCAGATTCACCTGGCCAAATTGCTTGACCCATTTTAAAACCAGATTTATTTATTTATTTTAAAGGAGGCGGGTGATTCTTTTGCTTGTTTTTATTCTGGTAGCATAGTATAGAGAATATATTTAAATGATGTGACTATTTCAGATAATGTCACTAGTGCAGTTAGATCAGATTACAATGGACATACTATACTGTATGTATCCCTCTTTGTGTATTTCATTTTTGTACAAAAAGCAATGAAAATACACTGAATCTCAGAACGGCCATGTGCTGTGCATTTTTTTTAACACTCCACCTTGGCTGCACTTTAAATGGGAGTGTCACGGATGTTGGGCTTTGTAACCTCTCACTATATTGTTCCAGGGCCTGAAAATGGGTTTTATTCTGGACTGAAGATGAGATAAGCCAGTGTCAAGAACGCAGCAGTTCAGTGCTGACATTCACTGGGGGGTTGTTATAAAGGAATAGATTCACATTCCCACACCAATGTTCATCTCCTTGGTGCAAAATCTTACCCTTCTTTTTTTCATCTGCTCTGCCATGGCCTTCTTTGCAATTTTATTATGTTTTGCACCATATCTCTCTACCCTTTACAATTTTCATGTTTCACAAAATCTCATCACATTTTGCCTTTCATTCTGTCCCCATTGCTCTTCTACTGTCTCAGCCCAAATGTTCTCATTCATTCAGTTCCCCCCATGCCAGTGCTACTGCTTCTGTGCCAACTATGTGAATGCTGCTGTCATTAGGATGAAATATGACAACCTTTGGGAATCTGTGCATCTTCTTCAGCAGAAAATCAGTGATGCTCAGAGCAGATCAGTTCAATGAAAACTTCAGTTCAATATAATTTACTTATACTTCTATAGCACTTTTAACAACGGACATTGTAACAAAACAGTTTTACAAAAATATTGAAATTCTGGGTATCAATATCAATTCATAAATGTATTCCTCATAAGCAAGTGGTGGCAATGAAAACTCCATGAGACACCATCAGGATCAATCTTAAGAATAAGGTATTACCCTTATCTACCCATATCTGGGTGACATTCAGTGCAATTATAAATAATTATAATTATATAAAATAATATAACCAGTAAATAATTTGTATAACTAAGAAATTCATGATGGCTTAGTGGTTAGCACTGTCACCTTGCACCTCCAGGGTCTGGAGAAGATCTAGATCACTTGTAAGGGTACATAGCATGTGTACCTTCACACAGAAAAAATAAAATAGGTTGTTTGCTATACTCGTTGTCATGATGGCTAATGAGCATGTACACCTTGTGCAGAGTGCAAGACTAGCTATGACAGCATATCTAAAATGAAGTTGAGGGTGCCCAGAGTCAGCTACTCAACTGTCAACAAACCTGAGTTAACTACTAAGAGTGTCAGGAAGAGACCAACATGAACTGTCCAGATCTATTCCTTTACCCAAGAATAAATATTAACTAAAAGGCTTAATTACCAAGACCAATTCCAGTATTTTATGTATTAAAATGCTGTTCCGTGGGGCTTTGTAAGAAAAAGCAACCCCAGCTGCTTCAGCCTACACTATTGGAGGTACCCACAAATAGACTGCACCTTTTAATCAAAGGAAGACATGCTGGATCATAAAAGACCAGATGCTTGCCCAGATATAGCTGTCCAAGGTCATTCAGTACATTATACTGTGGGTCAATAGTAGAATTTTATTAATAAATGTGAAATTTGAGATCCAATGCAGTGTGGATAAGATAGGGGTAATCTTCTGATTCTAGTAAGGCCCCTTGCTGCTGCATTCTAGCTTGTTTATGCATCCATGGGACATCCAGACAGCCAGGCATTACACTTAACCTTAAGGTAAGAAAACAAACTATTTTTCCCTGTACCAAGTAGGAAAATTACTTTCCTCATCTTAAAATAAGGCTATCCTAGAAATATTATCTACTGTATATGACCTTCAAATACAAGACCGGCATCAATAATCACACCAAGGATTTTTACTGCTGCACATAATAAATAAAAAAGAACGATGGGTATGTAATAATATTTAGTGAAATTGTTTGGGTATATTTATTTTTGTGGCTGAATGTTAGTATAAAGAACATTGTTAAATAAATCAGCCTGGTCTATCTGGAAAAGGAGGTGTTGTAGTTATTAACTGTATCTGGAAGAACTAGCTTTATTTAATGCTACATTCGAAATTAGTTTTGAAATTTTTGTTAAACACAGTACATTAAGCACATGATTCATAATAGTTTCATTTAAGTGCTTCAGATGTAAAAAAAAAAAAAAAAAAAAAAAAAAAAAAATTCTAATATTTAACAACCTTAGCTACGGAGCTAGGATCAAATGCTGGCTGTGCATTTGATCTGTCAATTTTATTTTTAATTCTATTTTAATTAGGTTAATACAACTTTTGTTTAGGTCCGGGAACAAAGAGTCTTAATATAATGAAACCTAAAAAAACAGACCGTGCAGCTAGCAGTAGGTCGGTTTAGCCTGCTTGTATAATCCTTGGTTCTGGATTGTCATCTAACTGGGCCTGGTCTGAGACCATAAACTGTTAGAAGTGAGAGCAGCACATTCTCAAGTGGGATAGATATCATCCAACTCTAACATTCCAGTATTGAAAATGGGAAACTCCCTGAAAACTACTCCAAGTATCTATAAGTCCTACATTGTTTCTGGAGCACCACTTGGACTCCAACAGTTCAAAGACACCTTCTTATTGCATCAGATATCACTCTGTCTAACCCACACACCTCTTAAATGTTGCTTCTAGTAATATCTGATTAAGAAAGGCACATAACTATCTTCTATATTAAAAACTACATTTAAAAACTTAAGACTCTGTGCCTTGCCTTATACACAATCCCAGCTGTGTGTTCTATACTGTATGTATATGTCTGTTCTGTAGGAGCATAACCAACAAAAACCCAGTCAATGACTCATCCTACCCATGAACTAGAAGAACCCTCAGATGTTGCCCAGTGTGCAGTGAGTGGGATAAGACTATGACACCTCGGTGCTATCAGGCTCATTTCATCCCACGGCCTGTCTCTCTCCTTCTGCATTTTACTTCTCTGGGGTCAGGAGCTCATAAATATAACTTGGATAAATATGGTCACAGCTGTTAAGCAGCTCTGACACTTTACCTCCAAATGTCCCCAACACTGTCCTGGACACCTATAAATTCCAAAGGCTCAAGAACAATGGACCGGTTCTGTGCAAGGTAGGGAGCAAGTCATTTTACCACAGCCGTGTCAAACTGGAATTCTTTCTATCCCATCTTGCTTTTACTATTCCATCTTAATTGGTTGTCCTCAAAAACTATAAATAGCCTCCAGTCTGATTTTGCCCAAGGTTTATGCATTTCAGAAAATCTTATATAATACACCTAGGCACTGTGCATTATTATAAAAATGAATAAAGAAAAGTCTAATAAAACATACATTTGAGGTGAACTTTACAATGGTTCCATCAAAACACTTGTCAATTTGTTAAAAAGAGCAAAACTAAATGTAAAATAAAATTATTTAAATAGCCAATACTGTAGTTGTTAAACATCTAGGAATCACAAATACATGCAAATTACATCTCAGATGTTGCATATAACCCATCATGTGAATGGATTTAAATTACACAGCTAAAAAGTAACAACATTGCAACAATGTGAGTTTAGATGCCATGCTAACATGTTATCACTGTTGATGTTTGTTTAACTTTACCCGCGTTATTTTGTTCAAATTATTTCAAACATAACTTTCAGAAAGATGCAAGATCTGGTTTCAGGGTTTTTTTTTTTTTTTTTTTTTGCCACCCTCAACATTAAGTTGAAAAAAAATGTATTATGGCGTTAAACCACTTTTCCATGCAGAACATTTTTTTATATTCATGTATTTAAGAATGTGAACATCTTCAATTAAGACAACAGGTTTTCAGTTGGGATTGGTGGCAACCAGGTTTTAATTTAGTTTAATTTATTTCTGTTCCATAAGCGACAATACAACACAAAAGTATAAATGATCTGTCCATATTTTATAGTCTGTGTTTCCTTTTGCTTGGGAAGTCCACATTTTCACCAAAATTGCAGATGGTATGCATGGGGAAAAGTATGTTTTTTTTTAATGTTTGTTTTTGTATTGTTTAAGCACATCATTCCGTATGTAAAACTGTATAATAAAACTGTGATGCTTCATTTCAGAAGGGATTTCTTTCATGCAATCCTTCCACAAGGCTTATCATGGCATTTATTACTTTTGAGATGTTTAAATATTTAAAGGAACAAAAATAAACTAAATTTGCCAATTATGAAATATTCTGTTATCCAATTAAATGCTCTCTAGAGCATATATCTTTCCCCAGAGGCATGGATCTTGCTTCACAGTAGTAGCTTGTTAGCAGCAAACATGGATTGTACAGTACATATGGCTTTGTGACATCCAACAAATTATTATTCCATTTTCCAACCACTGTTTTGTTGAGGAAAAGGGAAAATCAGAAATGGCTCTGGTGTTTGAAGAAGGAGGAAATGCTCAATTAATATTCTTCACCATACTGTAAATATTCTGCAGGTAATTTAAACATACGTAAAGATCATAATGAACTCAGAACAGTATGTCCCAGCTATGCCTTCACTATTCCTAGGCAACGTCTGTCATTTTTTATTCAATGTTCAGGAAAAATTTCTACAAGTGCACTGGGGCAAAAGCGTCATTATCTTAATTAGCTTCAGAGCATTTCCCAAAATGAATTAATCTACCCTTTTAAAGAACGGCCCTGTTAATTATGTGGCAGGAGAATGGTTTCCATTCTGATATAAATGATGACCCATTTTCTAATTTATTCTTTGAGGCATGATCAAAATTTGAGGGAAGGATAAGGGCTACAAAAGGTTAGGCATTCTCAGGCTGATGAAATATGGACATCTATTGTATAAATAAACTTTGTTTTGAGAGACAGAGAAGGATTTAAATTTTTTGGGAAGAAACACTCTTAATTTGTAACTGCTCTTAGTAAATAGTATTTTATCAAACAGTATTTAGCATTTAATCATATTAATCCACATGTAACCTCACACATTTAAAGTAACTCGCATTGTGTAACTTAGGGTTAGGGTATACGGTCAGTGTTCAATGTTATATATGTATATATATATGAAATGTAAAATCCAACATCTAACAAATTCATATGAATTAGGTTTAATTGTTTATGCCTCTCCAGACAAAAACAGAGTTAGATGGTAATTTATTCAACAGTGCTTTGAAAAAAAAAGAAGAAGAAAAAAGGAAGATTAAAGCGTATGTTTTGAAAAATTAGAATGTTACGTTTAAATCTGCAGAATTTAAAACAGTGATATGATTAGATGTTTGTGATTGTTGGCCTGTTAACTTTTTTTATATACTGTATCTTTCTTTAGAGTAAATTATGAAATGAATGGATTGTTAATTATACTGAATTTTGAGCATACTGTATGAATGAATACAGCCATCATGACATCTGAACATAATCAAATGCGTTCCTTGGAAAGCACACAATTGTCTAGAACATTTCCCCTTCACTGAAACAAAGATGCCCAAACATGGTTCAGCATAACAAGTTTTGCTAATTGGTGTCAATAAGCTCTAGTGGTCTGCACAAAGCGCAAATCTCAATGTCACTGAACCATACTGGGTGAACTAGAATGCTGATCCTGTCCCAGGCCATAACTCGATTAGCTCTTTCTAAAACAAGGCATTGCATATTTATTTCGTTTATGTATCACTGTATTTTGGATTAAATAATTCAAATATTTTTTTGGCTTCTGAAGCATTTTTCTACCAAAGGAGGGCAGGATTCCAATATTGAACATCTTACATCCAACAGCTTAAACGAAAGGTTGTCTGGATTTAATTTCTAAGTGGATATTGTAATTTGTCACATAACCAGAACCATTTCCTCCAAACATGCAGTCGGATGAACTGAACAAATGTTGGCTCTAAAAATTGCAACTCTTTTTTTTTTTTTTTTTTGCCATTTATAGCAACTTTGTTTAAAATTCTGTTCAAAAACACTTGAGTATTTTTTTTTTTGTATTTATATACTCAATTCAATTCAATTTCAATTCAATTTTATTTGTATAGCGCTTTTAACAATTGTCATGGTCGCAAAGCAGCTTTACACAATCAAAAGAATTATTTAAGTCTGTATGGAATGTGAGTGTGCATGAATCAAAATGATAAGATATACTGTATGGTGTGGCCCTGATGCAGTTCCTTTTGTGCGTTGTTTATCACTCATTGCACAATGTTATTTAAACCCTATTTACCAGTCTATAATTATTGCACCCATGGTCAGAAATTGGAACCACAACAATCACTAACAGAAGTCCATTTGTGCAGGAACTCTATTTTTTGGAAAACAAGTGTGAACAGGAAAACAAGAGTGAACAGTTTAGTAATTGATATCTCTTTTGTGATCATCACAATGAAAACACCATCTGTTGTATCAAACACATTTTTTTTTTTGGTTTTTAGTCCTATACCTAGGAAGCTTAATCTAAACTGTTAACTCGACTTCAATGTACAATTATCAGAACAATAGTTTAATCATAATGTAGGAATTGCTTTAAAAAATTATAATGGCTAATTTTAATAAAGCCATTTCATGTCTATAAAAAAATTGGAGCTTAATTGTCTTTTACAAAACGAGCAAAATTCAACACTGATGTGACAGTGTTTTGTCAAAGATTCTGTTTGACTTTTTAATAGCCTTTTCATCTGTGCTGTGGGTGCTGACTTTTAGACTAGACTACCTCTTTCTGTTCCATCATTAATAGAAGGTATCCACAGTTAGTTTGTTCGAGTTTAAACAAACATATGCATTAGATATAAAGAGAATCTGCATTCTGCAAAAGAAGTCTATAAGCCTAGTCAAGGCATTAAGCTTCAAATCAGCTTCAAAACTAAAAGATTTTTTAGCCCATGGAAACATGTCTGCTTCTTTCATTGTCTGGTCTCCAGTGCTTTTTAATTTTACTATTTGTTTTTTTAGGACCAGGTCTGGAAAACAGAAAGCTGTCAAGGGAGCACCCTTGGGAAAATGCTTGGGCGTTTGCACAAAGCTGTTAGAAGGAGATGTCAGTGTGTCTTTTTGAATCTGGGATTGCTTGTGCATTCTCTCATCAGAAAGACTGGGGCAAATATCCTGCTAATGAACTGAGATCTCTGAAGCAAATGTGCAAGCTGAGAGCAGAGCTCTGTGGGCTGGGAAGAAACAAACCTTATTTTCCTTGTACTGCGGTCATTTTATTTTAACATAGACTCTGTGAATTACTGTTAATGAATTCAGTTTGATTATAATAGTTAAAACTGATTTTCAAACACATTGCTCTGATTTGAATATGGTTCTATATAGCTTGACCTTTCTTACACCTGGCATCTAATCTGTTTTATTTCATGCTTCTGTTGTCATGATGAAATATAGCTCTTAGATAAAGTGCATATATACTGTGTATATAGATAAAACCTTTAAATATCTGTTGGGGTCTTTTACTACATTGAACTGGCATATAAGAAACAGCCACATGTAACAGCATTGGGGCATTCTTAAGGCGAGAACACGGCCACCAGCACTAGTTTTATAACAGGCCCAACACCAATCACTGGACGACACCCTAAGGCAGGCAATCAGTATAAATGCTGGACACCTGGCCCCACCTTTTTATAAGCTTTTGAAAAGCTTCACATCATGTGAAGATAGTTATGTGCCAGACTACCAAGCAGAATTAAACCTTTTTTGTGCTTTTGAGTTTATATTGAGAGAAAGATTAGTTGACCTATCTTATAGTATTATACTTTAAGGGAACGTTCCTATTGAAGGACGGTGTTAAGCTTTGAGACTTTGTCTCGGTAAAAATATTCCTCAGGTCTAGAAATACCAGACTGAGGGCGATTAAGCAGTCTGCAGTCTGTTTTTTTTTTTTTTTTGGCTGTTTAGCCTAAGGATAAATCATTTCAGTTGTGTTGATTCCTTTAAACTCTGCTTGGAAGCTTTTTCTCACTGTCACACAAGCACTCCATATACTTTATTTGTCCTTTTCTGATTCCACACTTTATTCCCTTATCAATATATCGTCGTGGGGACAAACAGGCTTCATTTGGCAGGTTTGTTTATTTCTCGCCATGAGCTCCTTAACACATAATGAAACCAATTAAAGACCCAACACTGAACAGGTGAGAAAACATTAGGGTAATGAGCTATTCTACTGATTTAAGAAAATACTGTGCATTTATTTTGCCACAGCTATTTGAATTATGTTCTGACTATCCAAACCTCCATGGGTGCTATATTTGTATAAAAATACATGGGAGACATTTTAGTTAAATAAAAATGGTGAAATGTATCCATTCTTGCTGGAGATGATACAATTCTCAGATATGTTATATATATATATATATATACACAGCATATTATAGTGCCATGGTATAATAATGATCTTGTTAGAATTTCACCTGTGAAGGGGAGAGATGCATTACCACTGGCACCAGATCTGTTTTTTGTCCACCAGGTTTTCTTAGCATTTCTGTAGTGGAGCGACTTGAGTTGAAAATTGGCCTTGTATGCATATTCATAAGGAAAAGTCTCAACCCATGGGTGTTTCTTTGCACTTTTATCTAATTCGGAGAGCTTAGAATATGCATTTTTGGTTTTAGATATACCACACAACAAACAATAAAAGTTTCAAAAAAAAGTACAGTCCTGTAAATTTCTTAAGTTTCTCATTATGTTTCAACTTATTCTGCTTTAGACTGTCCTCTGAATAACTGTTCTGGGGTTGAATCCCACATTGCATAAAATGTAAGCTAGGGTGTTATATAGAGTGTAGAATCCCTTCTTAAACACACCAAATGTTGCCCTTTTTCAGGGGTTAGAAGAGGATTTCGGATTCAGCCTTTTGCTAGAAGGTAGTTAGTTTTGTTTCTCTCATTAGCAGTGAACAAAGGTATTGAGGTGAGTCATGAACCTGTCTGCTCACTGGCAGAAGCTCACATTAACTAGCAGTAATGAAAGATCAAAACACAACCATGGACAATTCAGAGGCACTTGGGAAAGTCTTGGAAGCAATTACTAAGGAGACGGCAAAGTGTTTAGGATGACACAACATTATCAGATGTGTTTTCTTGCCGAGAGTGCTATTGTGACTGGTGGGTGGTAGGTTTCTCGCCGATCATGCGGAAGGCCTGGGTTCAATTCCCAGCCAATGGGCAAACCCCAGCGACTCGATGCAGTGCCTGTCCCAAGCCTTGATGAAATGGGAGGGTTTCAACCTCTTAGCAACCCCTTGATGGGTGCAGCTGAAATTCTAAGAACAAATTTGTATTTTTATTCCCTGCACTGTTTATCTATAGGTGCTCTCTAGAAGCGGCTTCCAACAAAAATAGACTAGTCATGCAACTTTAGCCCAGTGGCATGGAGAGTCGTTTCCGAAACACACACAAGTGGTAGCAATTAACTCTGGGGACCGTGTCACAGCAAGAACACAATGCTCCTGCTTCTGGTAGAAATAAGGGGTTACACAGTCCATCACAGCTTGTTGCATATTGGGCTGTATAGCTACAGACCAGTCACATTGCTTAAACTCACTCCTACACAACACAAAAACACACCTATGCACAATGGGCACTTGAGCATAAAATTGTACCAGGGAGCAGTAGAGGGGAGAAACTGAGCTGGTCTGGATCTTGTTCGTCTTTTACATTATTTGGGTGCATGTGGGTGTATGCGTTATTGACCTGGAGAAGAGATGCACTCTCTGGCAAAGATGCGCTGTGGGAAGTATGGGCAGGTTGGTGGAGGCAGTGTGATGCCATGAGAAATGTTCTGCTGAGACACCTTGTGTCCTGCTGTTCGTGTGGATGTAACTTTGGATTTTAACATCTACTGTACCTAAACATTGTTGCAGACCGAGGAACGGTAATATAAAGACATTACAAATTCCCCAGATATCAATGCAAATGAACATCTGTTGAAGGTGCTGGACAAACAAGACCCAACCTTGGAGGTCCTACTTTGCAACTTAAAGGACTTAAGGGATCTTGGTGCCAAATACCACAGCACATGTTTAGGGGATTTGTGGAGTCTATTACTCAATTAGATAGTACTGTTTTCGTGGCACGAGGGGTACCTACACACCCCGTACAAAATATTAGGCAGATGGTTCTATTGTTACAGCATTTTGCTATAAAAGTACTGTATAATGGATAAGCAACTCAAAAAGGGAGGGGGGACATTCATTCATTCATTTTCTATACCGCTTTATCCTATGATCAGGGTCACGGGGGGCCTGGAGCCTATCCCAGGAGGCTTCGGGCACGAGGCAGGGTACACCCTGGACAGGGTGCCAATCCATCGCAGGGCACACACACACACACACACACACACACACACTCTCACCCATTAGGGGGGACATTGTGTGCATCAATTACAATTAATATTTTTAAGCATTCATTTTTTTATGCAATACACAGCATGATGCAAAGCATACCTTATTGTCTTTAAATGGTTTATTACATTAGTATTCAAAACTATGGTTGTTCTACATGTTGCAGTTAAATCACAAAGTTATGAAATAATTTGTGCAGGATGTACATGGAAGTTATGTTATGATAAGTATTCTTTTTTAAAGATTTTTAAGAATTCTGCCTGTACATCTATAACATTTGACTTACTTTTGGTTTCAATGAAAAATGCACATTTCTCAGTGAGGATATCATTAAGCTTACATTAAACATGTATAATTAGCCAACTTTAACTCAATTATTTTACAGCTGCTGTACATTTAACTTAGTTAACTAGCCTAAAATCCGTTTCAAAATCATTTTGAAGCAACCCGAATGTACTGACTGTTCGTAAATCAACATCAGTTGCACATCATTAGCATCATAAATTAACATTGAAGGAAATGACACAAGCGAGCACGCCCAATAAAATCACTGAATGTGTGAGTGTTTCTGCTACTGTATAGTTGTGATCTTAGTCATTCTACTGGGACGTACACAAAACAGAAATATTCCTTTGAAAATGGATTTAAGCTTGGAATCTGAGTTTGTTTAATGTGCTGATGTGCAAAGTCATCCATTAAATGACTGAAAAGCTACGGCTATCAGTAGAAGAGGAGGTCATTTCCGTTTGTAAGTCACGGGAGCTCTGAAATAACGAGTGGATGTTGCTCAACATGGCGTGAAATGACTTTATTGCATTTTCACATTAAAAGCATTGATAGAGTACATTTCTAATAAAGGTTTGTAGTGCCAGAGGGAAAATCGTTCAGAGGCCGCTAGTCATGCGCAAGGGCAGTGTGGAGGTGTCGTGGAGAAGCAGACCATTTGTAAAAATCAGCCTCACCTGCCTAATTCAGATTCAGAGATGTACACATGGCTGCCGTTAGTAGGAGGATATCAGAAAATCATGGGTGTTAACTGGACATGAGAAAATGTGGCTCAGGCTGTTGACTCTGTGTTGCTGATAGGAAGATGATAGAAGGTTCAAGCTCCACCACCATCAGGTTGCCACTGTTGGGCCCTTCAGGCAAGGCCCTTAACTCTATATATATACTGTCCAGCCAGGTATGCTCAATGGCAGTCCCAGGGCTGGAGACATGAGAGGGTTGTGGTAGGACATTAAACCTTCGCCAAAACGTGCATATTAAATGATCTGATGTGGCAACCCCAAGAAACTCACTTTTTATGAGTGGACGCGTTAATTGGACACCTGTGGCAGCCTAACAAAAGATGAATGGCTTATAGGTGCAGACTTGAGAATCTAAAGTGGTAGAAACAAATCTTGCAAATGGAACAGGCTGCCAAAGTGATCGTCTGTTAATAGGTGTTTTGTTTGGACGTTACCACTTCTTACCATGAAACTGCCAACATCAGTAGCATGTTTTTTTTTTTCGTCCTAGTACAGAACAGGTTTGTGTTCACAGTTGATTTATTTATGATCATTTTAACTGGTCTGTCCTTTAAGATGTATAATATTACCGATATCTACTGTTTTTCCATCCAGAGTTGTAATGGAGCAGAAAAATCATAAGCATAGCTGACATTAAATGAGCAATAACAGCATGGGTATTCTAATGAGTTAGACTACTGAAAAACTGAAATAGAGGTGAATATAAGCACCAATGTCATCTTTTGCCAGGAGATTTACTTGAATACACAGTGACAGCACAAATTCACTGCTCATTAATCATCTATACTGCTCGAGGCTATGAGCATAATTATCAGTGTTCAGTTGTACTGATTTTCATCTTTCCAGCCATGTCATCACTCTCAGGCCAGGGCAACAGCAGGGAACAAGAAGTTTTTCTCGGATTATCTAGTCATTTGTACAGAGATCAGTGCTGCTCTCAGCATGCTATGATGATTAGGACACAATAGTGATTTGTTTGTCTTGCCTTTATTTTGACTGACCCTAATTGGGAACTCAGAAATTCTTTTTCTTTTTGTCTCTTTTCAGGCATTCACAGGCTAATATACAGTACCTAAGGATGCTGATTTTTCTGCACAAGAAAAAAAAAAAAGTCATGTTGGGAATCTTGTAACTTGGATAAAACGTACAGTAGAATTGCTACTAATTGCCAAAGTACAGCCTCCGGAATGTTGAACCACATTAACAAATTAGAAATCAGATGCTTTAATCATTCCTGTTAGCATTTGAACCAATAGATTCTGACCTAATAATCATGTCACAAACTTGTTGTTGTAACATTTCCAGAATATCAAGAATGTGATAAGAACTCGATCATGAGCTGCATGATACTGTAGCTGTGACTCCCCCCATAGAAGCAGCACTTCATTACATTAACACAAGAACAAGTCAGATATGCCCCTCTGCCTCTCTTTCAGGAAGGGCGGGGGGGGGGGACACATGACATTAATCGGGACAAAAACCAGTTGAGCTCACTCGTGTACAAAAGCAAAGTAACTCCTTTTTAAGCATTTTCACCAGTCTCTTGCACCTCACTCCATAGCATGTGACTGCCCCCTAGTGTATCACATTACACATACAATTTTGGGATTTAATCAGGGATAAAAGTGTACATTGTTTTATTTGCTTGTACAGCTTTCTACAATGACGAAATGGTGAAATCTCTTTATCCAAGCTCATTTTGGGGAAAAACACTGCAATATGATCAGTTTAACTTTTTATAGGTGTTTTTGTTAAAATTATTTATTCTACAAACTACTGACATTTCTCCCAAATTCCAAATAAAATAATATCTATTTATACCATTTTGTTTAAAGACAATTACAACACATCAAAATAACAAATGATGCAGTGTTTGCAGATCTTGAATAATGCAATGAAAACAAGTTTAATATTCATTTTTAAACAATATGGTACCAGTGTTTTAACTAATCAGTATTTGGTGGAATAACTCTGATTTGCAATCACAGCTTTCATGCTCCTTGGCATCAAAGTGTAACATTTTCTGCAATTTTTTGGTGCAAATCAAGCAAAAAATAATAATAATAAAGCATCTCAGCTTTGTTTGATGGCTGGTGACCATTTATCTTCCTCTTGATCATGTTCCAGGGGGTTTCAGTGGGTTCAGATCTACTGTAGAGATTTGGGCAGACCATGACAGGGTCTCGTCCCCCATCTGCACCTTGATTATTCCTGGCTGTGTGGCATGGAGCATTGTCCTGGTGGAAAACCAATCCTCAGAGTTGTGGAACATAGTCAGTGCAGAAGGAAGCAATTTTTTTTTCTTTTTTTTCGGGATAACCTTGTATATGGCTTGATTTTGATACATCCTTCACAATGACAAATCTGCCTGATTCCAGCCTTGCTGAAGAAACCCCCCAAGACCACCAAGTCTCCTCCTTATTTCACAGTTGGTGCAAGACACTGGCTTGTAGGCATCTCCAGGTCTGTCTAACCATTAGACGACCAGGTGTTGGTCAACACTAAAAACTTGACT
The DNA here is from genome assembly GCA_030014215.1 of Clariallabes teugelsi. Lineage (NCBI taxonomy): Eukaryota > Metazoa > Chordata > Actinopteri > Siluriformes > Clariidae > Clariallabes > Clariallabes teugelsi. The sequence goes on along the minus strand of JAQMYG010000023.1, from coordinate 23,973,745 downwards.
CCTCAAGGAAGATGACTTTTAGAAGATTTTTTTCCCCTGGTTTTGCACATCTTTTGCCCCTCATCTAGGAACCTGTTTTGAACCATCCTCACCATGCTCTTCACCCCAGCTTCAGTTTGCCACTGTGATGGAAGTCATTCTACGATTGTTAAGTAAGATTTAAATGAGTTTGCCATCATCCCTGTCAGTGGAGATGCATTTTCGCCTTCTGCCAGTATGTAGCTTTGTTGTCCCCAATGTCTGCTTCTTGAGTACTGTTGGCTTTTGAAGAACGGAAGCAACCCGACACTCACTGTATCTCTGTGCCAGCATAAGCAGGATTAAACCCTCAATTTCTTATGGGAATTCTTTTGGCTTGGTCAATGCCTATTTTTAAAAAATTTTGCCTTCCACCAGGTCACATTACAAGAGGAGAGTGATGATCACAGCAGTTTACTTTTTTTTTTTCTTATTTAAATAAGATTTTATCCAGGTAATCATCTAATCAATACCTCATAAAGCAGAATGGGGTATTCTTGTGTTAAAATTCAACTGACACTGCAATGGAATGGTTGCCATACTTGTTAGAGATGCTGATTTTAAGAAGAAAAAAATGCATCGGTAATATTTCCCCCCCCCCCCCTGAGCTGTGTATTCTTGGCCAGCAAACTTGCTAACACAAGATTATTGACTAAAGCAACAGAGACATGGTTGCCTGGCAACATGCAGTGTCTTTTTCTATTTCTTAAATACTGATAATCCAGTGGCCAGCAAAGAAGATGAAGAAGAAAAAAGAATTTAACACTTTAAAGTTGATATTGTAGGCTTTTAACCATAATAGGGGTGTAGTGCAATGCCCAAGTTGCCACTGCCTAAACCATGATACGGAGGAATTTTGTGGTTGTGCTATTTATTTATTCATTCTTTTATTAATACATGGGAATCTTACTGTACCACCATCTCCCAAGAACCATGGGGGGGGAATAAACATTGTGAATGTATAGCCCTTAACAATTCCAACCAATATGACATTATTAATAATAGTGTATATGCCTACAAACTTCCTGTTGGCATGTGGTGCCAGGGAAAGATACAATATGAAACAAATTATGCTGTTCTCCAAGGACTTGATGGCATTTTAGGGCACTTTTTAAATCCAAAGAATGTAACACATGAGAATGTGTTTCATTTATAACATTCTGGGCTTGGGTTACTATAGTGTGGAGTTTGATGTGTTTCTGTAGGTTTCTTTCAGGTTCTTGTTTCCTCCAACCTACTAACATCCAGGTGTACAGGTGTAGGTGTATTGTCCAGATGTGTACATGTGCCATCTCATTGATGGTAGATTACCACCTCTTGAAAGAATAAATAAATAATACAATTTTGCAATTAAGTGCTAACGGTATTCACAGGATATTCACCATCCATGGAACTGCAGATCTATTTTGATTGATCAGTGTAATGTTTTTTTAATTATTGTGATAATAGCTTCACCATGAGTCATCGTTAATTCAATATTGAGTTTCTGTCATCAACCAACGACTGACAAAGATGACTATAAATCAACATTGATGCTTTCAAGGGATGTCCAACAATTTATAAAATAAAATAAAATTTAAAAAAAGATTTCACCCTGAAACGCATTTTGGACAATCTTAATACACTTTGTTAAGGTATAATTATATGCTGGGATTTTTGAATATGCAGAATTACAGAACAGAGTACTCTTATTTATCTCTATAATCCCCTGCTATACTAATCTACTTTAACTTAAATGTACATTTTCTCGGTACAGTATGTAGGAGTCATGATTGGACTTCCTGCTTCACATTTTAAATGCTGGCCTCCCAGGAACTCCTTTAATGGAGTTAAAAGGTAAAGGATGTGCGTAAAGGATCCACTCTTTTAAATGTTCACAAAAATGACTTCAGTAGGCTCCGAGGCACCCCAGCGTCACTCACAAAAATTAAAATGTTTGCTACATTCAGATGTTTTACTGTGGGTAGGGGTCTCATAATTTAAGTCTTCTGTAAATGTTAATTATCACAAGTCCTGGTTTTTATATGAATCATCTGTATAGAGGCCACAAATATTTGTGTGCACTAGTGTCCATACTATGTGTTGTCCATGAAGGATATCAGAAAGCACAAAATCTCACAAAGGATAAAATTTCATATGGCATTATTCTTGTAAATAATTGCACTTAAAGTAAACTTCAGCCACAACAAACGATAGTTTAATCAGGGGATAGTTTTTTATTTTTTAAAAATTTTTTTGGTCTAATAGTTAAATACATAACCAGTCAGATTACAAAGCATTGGGGTCAGTGGTAGACCAGTATGTTAACTGTGAGTTACTGATTGGAAGGCCCCACCCTGTCTGCCTTTGTGCTGTATAATGGCTGTGCTCTTACCCCAGCCTCCTAACAAAGCTGAGATATGTGAAGAATAAATTTCACATATGAGACAAATATACGTATATGTGACAAAGGCTTAACTTAAAGTTTTAATTTCATCACCTTAGTTTGCATCAGAATCCAATTGAGAGAGACATTGATTGACAAGATTTCACTTCCTAGAGGGTAATCTGTCTTTGTGATGTCCAATAGACTTGCAGTACCTTTCAATAACTTGGACCTATTTTCAAATGTTGCGGGGGGAAAAAAAGGTTCAGTTGTCAATGTTTCTTGATCAGAACCATAAACAGTTTTTATGGTCTATTTCAGACATCTGCAAAGGTTCAAACCAAATCATACATGTCAAATTATATGTCAGTGAATGTTTTTGTCATCTGTAAGTATGGTAAAATAATATCTGAAAATCTGGATCAAATCTAAAATCTTTCTTTAGAAAGACAATTTAAATCAATGTAACATAACTATAAATTAAATTATATGTTACAGTATGTATCTTTTTTTCTTCTTCATTGAACACTTTACATTTTGTAATATACACTACCGTTCAAAAGTTTTAGAACACTTTCTAACTCCATGATTGTTCCTGATTTTTATTTCTTTCTACATTGTA
>JAQMYG010000023.1:23888643-23900605 GCA_030014215.1 Clariallabes teugelsi | reverse complement strand
TGTTTTAATGCACCGATATGCATAGTATGCCATGTGGCCACTGTCTTCAGTTTGTCCATTCCGGACCCCTGTGTGCTCTTGAGTGTGTGTAAAATGTCAGGATATTCACACATAAATTATTCCTTCAGATTAAATGATTAGGTTAAATTGTTGAATGAATAAGTGGCAGGATAATGATCAGCTAGAGAAAAGTGTGTTGCAGGGTGACTGACTTAAAAATGTGTTGAATATGTTGAATATGAGTACTCTGAGTGGGAAATGAACTGAATAAGTAAATTGAGTATTTAAGTGGTCATAGTTACCTGACTTGATTAAATACCAAGAGACGAAGGCAAACTGGAAAAGGGTATTAACAAGTAGACTAACCAGTGGATTGGCTAGACAGTGGCTAGACGCTAACTAGTGGGACTTGTAGGAGAAGTAACAGGATCCAATGGCTTAATTGTAAAATGAGTAAACTACATGTTTGAGTATGTTTGGAAAGCTGACATAGTAAGGTAGTATAGTAACACTGCCATTGGATTAGCCGCTAGATGTCTGACTAGCGGCTAACTTTATGTCAATTAGCCTAATCTGCATGCCTTTGGACTGTGGAGTACCTGGAATAAACCCACCAAGAACATGGAGAACATACAAACTCCATGCACACAGAGTCTGAGGCGGAAATCGAACCCTTGACCCGGCAGTTATAAGGCTACAGTGCTAACCTCTACGCCAATGTGCATCCTGTGATTGAGCGCTAACTCTTTTATTATTTTTTTCCATAGAGGAAAATTTGGGTTTGTTGAAGATAGGCCTAACTGTAGCAAAAAGGATTAGCACTAACTGCCTGTGGCTTTTCATCTATAGTCTTTTATTCTCCTGTAAATCTGTGTAATTCTTTTCAATGATATAAAACTGAAATAGGGAGCGAGATAATCAGGAAACAGTGATCTGTGCATATATCTGAATTATGAATTACTGATGTATCTGAATTCATCGTGAAGTTTTGTGAAGATGGCAGATGTGAGTGCATTCTGTTGTAAATAAAGATTTGCTGACGTAACCTGATTTTGTGAGTAACAGCTAAGCTCCTGCTTCTACTTGGAGTTTCTAGTGTTGCAAAAATGTTTTAAAAAGGACTTTGAAAAAAAGGATGAAAAAAAAATTTAATGAAAAAATGGAAATCAGATTCTTATAGAATGTTCACGTTTACAAGCTGTGGTCTTCTAGTGTATCATGACATTAGTACTCATAAGGTTTTATCTCTTATTTATTCTTATATTGGAATATAGATGGATTATAATTCTAAAATAAATGCTAAAATGTGTAATAAATAAGCATGTTTCCTTGATTGTAGCTGACCTGAGCTCACAAAGACCAATGGACTCAAGAAGATCTTAATCATTATCAATCCTTATGAGCACAAAGACAGGTGTGCTGCTGAGCAGATGTTGTAACCGAATATGAATACCTTGCTCATAAAGAACAGAATGGTATAAATACAGATATAAATAGGGGTCTTGTTATTTGTACATGGGTCACTGTATGTGGCATTTGCAATGTATTTAGTCATAATTAGTAATTATTACTAGAAATATCAGAAAGTCGCATGATCATAATCACTTGATACGTTTAGAAAGTAATGTTGTAACCAATTTATATGAATTCTCCCAGAACCAGTCCTTCCCAATCTGAGTCCTGCAGTATGCTTGTACCATCAGGGTGGGGGGAAAAAAATCAATCAGTGTGATAACCTGGTCATTCAACACATTCATTCAGGTCGTCAGCTGACTTTATTTTATTGCCACATAACGTTGCTGAGCCTAGACCTGAGCAACTGAAGCAACCCCAGATCATAACACTGAGGCTGGTACAGTGGGCACGGATGATGGGTGCATAATTTCATGCCCTTCCCTTCTCACACTGGAATAGGGTCAGTCTGGACACAACAGACCACAAGACATAATTTCATTGCTCCAATCTTAATCTTAATGCTCCCAAGCGAACTGGATACTGAGGCTAATTTGGAAAACAGTATAAAGTATTATCATCTTGTGAGTGCTCTTACTTCCACTAACAAACAAGCTGTGATTTAGACTTCACCAAATGTTTAAATGATTTGTTTTTCTAACATCACCGATACTTGGTGCTTCAGCACAATTCTTCCAGGTTTTAATAATATATTGGATGGTTCTAAATGATTCTTTCAGTAAGGGTAACTTTTTTTCCCTTGATGCAGGCCAATTATTTGACCCTTCTGAAACAGAAACCTTCCCCCCCCCCCCCCCCCCCCCCAAACATTGCATATATGAATATTTGAAGCACTTATTAATGAATATTGAATATTAAACATGAATATTTGCACAAACCAAATACAGGTACAAGTTACTCTCCTACTTGATGTGCAAAGATGCTTAACATCATCTATGGTTGAATGCTCGCTGAATTCTGATCTGCTGCTCATACTCATGGCTCATTTACGACTACGGTTCCTTCACCACATTAGCTTAACCAACTCGAGTGTCGGCCCTAATACGGTTCCTACAGCCAGAATCTGTTTGTTTCATGCTGATGGAGAGATCATAGAGCCCTTTTTTTCACTGGTGAAACTATGAATTTACACACTGTGCTTGAGAGGAATGATCCATCCCTAAAACCCCACATAAAACCACTTTCCTACTGACACTTGATAACCCTCACTGAACATCCTGCAATAAAAAGCCAATTTTGCATATTGTATATCAATAAATGCACTTTTATTGAGTCTTTTACAGGGCTTAAGGAAGGAATTGTAAGCTTCGGGGATATTTGCGGTTCCACTCAGCGACCATGAAGATGGCCTTGGACTGGAATGATTCGGGCAGTTTTTCTGTGATGGCTTATGCCCGCAGTTGTTCAATAGATTTAGAACTGAAATTGCCACAAACAGTTTTGTACTCGAGCCTCCATCAGTGAAAATGGACTCTCTATCAACTCAAACACCTTTGCTGTTATATAACTGAACTTTCAACCTCATAGCACACAGATACAGCAGGGATTGATTTATGGTTGCGCTATCTGGCAATCGATTACAGCCTGTTCGGGGTGTACCCCGCTTCGTGTCCCCAGTCTCCAGGGATAGACTCCAGGCTCCATGCGATCCTGTAACAGGATAAGGCGGTATAGAGAATGGTGACGACGACGATGAGAGTACAGTATCTGCAGCTCACCTAAATGAGGATGGGTTGAGCCTGGTTCTTCTCGAGTTCCTCCTATTGTTCTTGTTTTTCCCTGCCACTGTCACCTCGTTGCTCATCTGTGACAAACTGATAGTTACAGTACAAGTTATACTGAGCGATACCTCTCATGGATGCAAATAATTTGACTCTTAATTTTGACTCTTGAGATATGAGTATGAGCTGGAGCATTGTTGCTACACTTTCATTTTGTATTTAATAGGTAATATAGTTCAGCTCTGTCCGCGACCGACTGTTGCCTTGACACGTCAGTATTTGCCAGCCTTGGTTTGAGTGACAAGCAGTAAATGATAATCATTTTTTCGATAGCCTCTTGCGAGGGTCTGTTGTGAATGTTAGCAGGAAAATTAATTTGCTTCTTCCAAAAAGCCTCTGAGCTCTGCTCTCAAGAGTATTAAAACAATAAACACCATGTTTACAATACAGGTCAAAAGTCTTGGGCAGTGGGAAAATTCTGTCTGAAACAGTTAGTCTTGATATCTGTTTATTTGTCTGTAATACAAGCGTGTTCATATTTCTCAGCATCATTCCCCTGGTTTTAATTAGAGTTCCATCTTCACTGGCTCAAATTCATTCCCAGGCCATTACTGTACCCTCTCTGTGGTTTCCAGAAATCTTCTAACAAGCATCCAGGTGTTTCACACAAGTTTTTCTTGGATATGTTGGTGCCGTATGAAATTAAAATAACAATATGACCAAATCTCAAGCACAGTTTTTCATTTTACTGCATTTGGCCTTCACCCTGGCCTTTCTTTACTTTGTTCCTTCCACAGTACGTGTTTTAGGGTTGAGGTTTCCCGACGGAAAAGCGCTGTCGGAATTTTGACTCCTGTCGTTTGGGTCAGAGGTTGGATTTTTTGCATTAATTAAAAGTTTAGATTAATTTGATGTTCCTTGTTTGTAAATATGCCAGTATTTACTTTGAGCTTGCATTGCTTCAATTTTAAACTATCCATAATCATGCCAGTTTTGAGATGGCTTGGGATGATTTGTCATTGGGTGTATTTTATCATTCAAACTTGGCAACCCCTCTGACAATTTTATTGTTGATACTAAATTATTGATACTAAATTTGTCCACTACTCATCTTGTATGTCTGTGTCTAATTAAATCGAATAAAATGTGCTGGTTGTGAATATTGAACACGCAGGGGTGAGTGTCTGTGTATGGGTGTATTCGAGGGGTGTTCAAGTGAAACCTGGACTCCTGATGAAATTTCTTGTAAATGAAGGTGTAAAGCTGATTAGAATTTACAGAAGACTTCAAGCACGGTACCGAGAGAAGATTCTTAGGCATGGTAAAATATTTGAATGGTGCAAACATGTTAAAGAAGTCCGAGCTGGCTTGGAGTCTACTCCAGTCATTCTCATGAGCATACAGGGAGTGGAATGGAAAAAATAGTCTAGTTTGATCATCAGAGGTGCTCTGTTTTTGCGGGACAATGCATGATCTCAAGCCGCCCACTGCACTGCTGGCACATTACAGGAAATCAGCTGGAAGTTATTGTCACATCTCTCGTACAGTCCTGACCTCGCTTCAAGCTATTTCTACCTGCTTAGGCAGTTAATGGAGTTCCTGGGAGGCCAGCATATCAGCAGTCATGATGACTTGAAGCAGGCAAGTCCGATCATGACTCAGGTGTACTGAGAAATCTTTCTACCTTTATGGTATCCAAGCACTGGTGAAACTCTGGGATAAGTGCATTAATGTAGCAGGAGATTATATAAAGAAATAAAGTAGTTTTTATCCTTGACTGTGTTTTATTATACTACACATGGTTTGACCTACAGTAAACACCACTTGTGTATATGAGGTGTGAAGTGTTGCCTTATTTTTTCTTTCTTTAGAGCTGTATATGTGTATACAGCGATCAACCATAAGATTAAAACCACTGGTGTACCAAAACAAAAACACAATGGTGTATTGTAATTGCAAATAGTTCTTGCACTTGGCCATCAATTCAAGACTGTCTTGCTGTAAAATATTTTGCCAAGATTTGGAACGTGGCCAAAAAAATCCACATTTTGGCAAACACGTTGGAACATCTTTAAATAATGGACTAAGGGCCCAGTACCTTTTACATAAATGTAAGACATAAACAGACAGAATGGGAAGATGTAATATACAAAGTGTCTAAATAAACTGTTGTAACTTTACTCATAAAAGCTAAAAGGTTGAGGTTCTGTCTGATGAACAGGCTCTCAGTTTGCATTCGGAATTACTAGACAGAAGCATGCTGAAAGTGTTCAGTGCTTAAAGTGTCAGACTAAACTGGCTTAGTTTACATAACCAAGAATACTGAACCAAGTATGAACATGATCAATATTTCTGAATGCATTTCTCGGATTTCTGTCAGTATCATGGAGCTGTACCTGGGTTAATGCTTTTTTTCCTCCTGAATGTATCCTGAACATTTTATACTTATCATGTTTAAATAGAATATGTACTCAGTATTCCTCTTCAAAATTTCATAGAGATTAAATGTCTGTAATCACAGTTTTAATATTGAATTTTGAATTATTCATGAAACCTAGCTCAGTGGCTTGTTTAGGTGAAAAATAGGTCATTTTACTTGAATCTGTACTTCTGTTTCACATACGCATTACAGTTGTGTAGTGTTAAGCACCGTTGCTTTGCACCTCCAGGGTCTGGGTTCGAAAACCCATCTCTGTGTGCATATAGTTTGCATGTACTCCCCGTGCTTGGTGGGTTTCCTCCGAGTTCTCTGGTTACCTGAATACCGGATATAGTGGTATAGACGATGAGTGAGTGAGTGAGCTTTGGCCGGCTTTTGTAATTCTAGAAAGAGCCTGAATTCCCTTCACATTAAGTCACCAGGACACTAGGAGTAATGGGCACTCTCATGTATTAGGAATCTTGATGAATTCCCCTTACTTCTATATGCTGAGCCACTGAGGTGGAGGAAAAACGCTTCTTGCATACCCAATCAAGCCCTACACTCTCTCTTCAGCCGCATGCAATAAGTGTGTAAGCTCAGCTGGTTGACCATCTACTGTACCGCCTGAGCACTCGCATCAGGATGAGAGAGTGGAGGGATGACAGTAAAGTGACTAGGGAATGAGTACACTGTAGAGGAAGCCTAACAAGCTCATCAACAGGCTTGTGCAGAGATGAATTAGAAAGAAATATGGCATGATGAAAGCACCAGAAGTGGTTAACTGTGGAGTGAACTACCCTCATTAGCATATATTATTTTACTTATTAATGAAGTGTTGCATGTGTGTTTTTCACCCAACTCTTATCTTCTGCCTTTGTAAATGGTCTGATACATCTCCTGCATTTAATGACTCGCAGCCGAGCTTCTTCACTGCTTAATTTCATTAAGATAATACATGCACTTATTAAGATGCATATCAAAACCTGGGTGATAAATGTTTATCTGATCCCCAAGAAGCCGCCATCACCACCACCACCACCACCACCGCACTTGTTATTAGCGTTCTCCGTGAACAAACCCACACAGATCAGGGATGCATTGTTTCTAATCCTTCTGATCTTTTGAGGTACAGTACAGTAGGCTCCGTGAACATCTTCATCTGTGCCACTTCTGTACAGCTGTTTCCAAGGAGAATTATTGGCAAGAAAGGAAACGTTGAGAACAAAGAGAGAGAGATACAAGGGAGGAAAAGGGGAGAGAGAAAGGGGGAATGATGGAGAGAGAGAGAAAGAGAGAGGCAGAGTGATTGCATCAGAGTCTCAGAACGAAGTGATGATGTTGGGGTTGATGAATGGAAGATTGGAGTGAACAGGAGAGAGGGCATGCTGAGGAGATGGAAAAATGATAGGAACGAACAGACACAAAGTGTTCCTGTTTCAGTATCCCTGTACATTTAATTTCCTGTCTTTTCTCCTGATCTGCATGTCTCTTATCCAGGCCACGGCAGAACCACATGACAGCCCAGAGATGAGTTTTTGTGTGTTTAAATAGATAATGTCAGGTCTGTGCTTGTTTGATGCTGAATTATTGAATAACACTTCAAAGAATTGTTGCGAGGCATCAACGGTGGCATTTGGCATTGAAATGTAATATTTGCTTTTGATATATGAGGCACAGTTATGGCATTAAAATGTAACCACAGTAAATGTACCATTATGGAAGTAGTTTATCTTCGTTATAGATATTAATTCTTGAGGCTGGACTTTTGTTCAGATTTTTGTTTCTTGATGGTCATTTAAATTCATTTTTTACTATACATCCCATGTGGAAAATATGAAAGTTTTTCATTGTTCTTCGATGCACCACAACAACAACAATAATAATAATAATAGCTTGTTCTCCGTCGGGGCGGCACGGTGGTGTAGTGGTTAGCACATGTCGCCTTGCACCTCCAGGGTCCGGGTTCGATTCCCGGCCAGGCTCGATTCTCGTCTCGTGTGCATGGAGTTTGCATGTTCTCCCCGAGCTTGGTGGGTTTCCTCCGGGTACTCTGGTTTCCTCCCACAGTCCGGAGACATGTAGGTAGGTTTAACTGACGTTCCCAAATTGCCCGTGGTGTATGTGTGTGTGCGCCCTGTGATGGATTGGCACCCTGTTCAGGATGTACCCTGCCTCATGCCCTAAGCCTCCTGGGATAGGCTCCAGGCACCCCGCGACCCTGAATACAGGATAAAGCGGTATAGATGAGTGAGAGTGAATGAGTGAGTGTTCTCCATTGACTCAAAATTCATTTTACACCTATAGGCTTTAGTCCATTTAAATCAAACTCTCCAGCATGGGTAAAAAAACAAAACAAAATGTACATTTGTTTCAATAAATTTGTAATATAAATATGGACTTTATTACCAATTTTTAACGCCTAGATTGTTTTCCTTCGTCTAGTGTGAACACAGTAATTGCACTTGGGTGCGGTCCAAAACGCAGACCCTATTGAGAGTGCCAAAAAGAGGTGGTCTCGATCCGAACCATCTGGAGAACTCTGGTGCGGTTCTTTTCCTGGTGTAGAAGCATACTGAACCAAAACAGGAACATTGTACACATCTAATGGATCTTCTGAAATATTCCCAGCTGATGAACATCGTAGTTCAGCAGGATTAAAGCACACCTCCTCCTGTATTGTTTTGACATGCTCCTTCAGTGACTCCATGGCATTAGTGCGTTATTTTCCAGACGTAGCCGTGATTTGCATAAGTGGTACAATGAACAGGAGGGCAGGGACCAACTGGAATAGGTTAAACTCATGAAACATTATAAAATTGTCTCTCTCATGTCACAGAATCATGCACTAGTAACATAGGATGATTTTCTGTATTTTTACTTCCCGTGGCAGATACATCTGACCGATAAGCAGAGAAGACTTTCTCCTGTGGCTTAAAGTGATGTAGTTTGGTATCCTTGGAGTTTCCTCTGTGTAAAAACAGAAATCGAACCAAGAGGAAAATGCTACGAGTTTACAAACTCATTGTGTGTTTCAGAAGAATTGTAGTACGGCGTGAAAGCACCATTTCTAAATCCTTTTAAAGATGTAATAGAGATTTTCCTTCAGCGGAACTAAGAGGCCCAGACCTGTTCAGGCATAACAATGCCCATGTGCCCAAGCAGGGTCCATAAGTACATAGTTTCGTTCGGAAGCATTCAAGTGTCCTGCACAGAGACTTGACCTCAACCCCACTGAGCACCTATTGGATTAATCGAAATGCCAACTGCATTTCAGGCCGCCTTGTTCAACATCAGTGCTTAACCTCACTAACGCTCTTGTGGCTGAACAGGCAAATCCCCACAGCCATGCTCCCAAATCTGGCGGGAAGCCTTCCAAGAAGAGTGGAGGCTGTTATACAGTATCAGCAAAGTGGGGGGTGGGCATTTCTGTGTGTTAATGCCATGTCTTTGAAATGCTATGTTCAACAAGAACATATGGGAGTCATTCATTACAAATAGTCCATGGTGTGTTCTTTATTGTCCCAAGACATCTGGAGATTGTGCCAGCTCCAATAGACAAAGGTCAGACCAGCAAAGATCCTAAGGCATCCAGAGAAGGTCCAGCTCCATCTGGATTTTGCTTCATTATGGTTTTGATCTACACATGCTGCTCCTGAGCTCCCAGTGATCCAGACCCCTCCGCCCTCTGCACCTGCTAAATCATCCCTGTGCTGAACTGGACTCCTAGACAACTTCTGTTATATTGAACGTCCAGCAGGCTAACACACATGATGTCGTTATATAATTCCTGTTATCCGTTATCACCCAAATGAGGATGGGTTCCCTGTTGAGTCTGGTTCCTCTCAAGGTTTCTTCCTATTGCCATGTCAGGGAGTTTTTCCTTGCCACCATCCCGGTTGGCCTTGGGACAATCTCATTACTATCTAAACACGTTTTTTTCTCAATCATACACACTTCCATAAATGTTCTTTTCATTTTGTGAAGCTTGCTTTGAGACAATGACCATTGTTAAAAGCGCTATATAAATTAAATTGAATTGAGTTGAATTTAATTGATTGTGTGTGTTTAATTGAAGTGTGTGTTTTTTAAATTGTAGATACGCTGTTGGTTGCTTTAGCTCATTTGACCCACTTGTTTGTGTACCTTTTATTTTTTAAATGTGTTGTTATATAACTAAGAATAGCTTATAACATTGACACCCGAGACTTCTATAAATGTTAAAAATAAACACCTTCTTATAGGAGGCTGCACCCTGTCAGTCTGTAAATTCTCCACCTTGGGAGAACCTAGTGCTTATGGTGTTCTTTGTAACATGTCAAGATGCATCATTGTGTACTTTTTGCCATTCGCTCACAGTGTGTGCTCTGTCATGTTTTATTCCGTACATAGGAAACTAGACTACATGCAGAGAAGTGACACTAGACTACATGTAGAGAGGTTCCACGCCCCTCTGTTCTGCAGTATAGAGTATTTCGATGTATCCACTTTGGATAACCTAGTTTAAGCAAGACTAGTTCTGTTTCGATGGAATAAATTGAACCTAAAAACAGCAGTGGCAATTTTTTTTATTTAATTTTTTTTGTATTTGACTCCACGCTCAATTAGATGCACATTAATGCTGTATACTTTATGTAATATAGTCTTAATTGCATCTCACATTGCATTGCATACACAACAACTACTGTCTATTGCCGATATTATTATTTATGCAACTCTGATTGTTGTTCTAGTAATGGCACCCAATCGTCTCACCAGGCTTGTTAGGCTTCTATTGCTTAAAATGCCGAAAATCAAAAACCAACATGATCTTCCTGTTTTTGAGCGAAGAACCTGTCAGTACCACTATGTGTGACTGCAGCAAAGTATGTCAGCCTGCTGCGTAGAGCTGCTCCATACATGATTAATCAGTAATGAACACAATGGAGACTCTGTTTCAGGAAATTTGTGTTAGATAGGTAGTCTATTCTGTGAAAAGATAAAGTGAGCGAGAGGAAGAGTGTGATGGGGAGGAGCATGGGATGGGGAGAGGAACTTTTGCAGTTTTGTCATCATACTACTACTACTAATAATAATAATACAAAAAATCAAGTCAGCCACTTTGTTTTACTCTTATTGATAGGTTTAGCTTTTTTGATGCTATTGCGCTTGCCTTTTACTCTGTCATCGCGTACTTTTTTATTGGACTTTCTAAGAGGAGGCCTACGGGACCACTTTTGCTTGTTTTTGTGCTGCTGGACATTGCTCTTAGATTACATTTGGTGAGTGTTTTGGTGCAGTGCTGAAGATAAAGTCTATGATTTCAGAGATCTAACTGGGGAAAAAAGTATGATGAATCCCCAGACCTCTATCACATAATAATGGTAGGATGCAGAAATATCAATGCTTTCTTCGCAATCACACACATTCATGAGCGACACTAACGTATCTCTCGGCCTAGTAGATATGAGGAACACATTTTCTCCAAAGGCCGGTATTCTCTTGAATAATGCAGCGTATTTTGCAATGCCATCCTATTTTTTTCCTGCACTGCTCTGAATTTGGAACTTTATCTGTATGAATAATTTCCAGATGGATTTTAAAATTATGGTATTCACAATAGTCCGTGCTGTGAGAAATTTGTTTTCCTGCCGTTTATTTGATAGGTTTTAAATGAAAAATTTGCTGCACAAGGTTTCTAAGGTAGGAAAGTCACCTTAGAAATTTACACTGCTTTGACTGCATACCTGCCAGCCTTCTGTAAGACTAACGTTATTAGCTCTAAACATTAACGTTATAAGCTCTAAACATTGGTGCGCTAACATCTGCTGTTTTTGTTGCTTATTAATTAAGAAGGTATCTTGTGGTACATTACAGGGCTTTTACATGATTGCAAATTGCAAAAGACATACCGATATAAATCTAACTGAGCAACTCCGTCTCTATACTGGCCTCCATCTAGCTGGACATAATGTAACAAAACAAAAGAGGTATGGTCTGCCATTTTTATTTATTTTTGTTTATTTATTTTTAATCATACCATGTGGTGTTTCATGTGCAAGCACGAATGTAAGTGTTTCATTTAATTGTTACAAGTATCCAGTGACCATCCAATAAGCATGCATTTACGCCTCTTACAACCGACATCAACGTTAATGATCAATTATTTATCAGTGAACTTGTGACAGGATCATGGGTATATTTATGCCTGTGGAGAACAATGGCTAGCATAGTCATAAAAAAAGCTCATGCAGCACAACTCGCTGAAAAAAGTAAATGGTGGCCACAATAGAACACCCAGTGCATTACAGCCTGTGGCACACTAGGAGGCATAGGACGATGACGTGGTCTCCAAATTCTCCAGACCTCA
>JAQMYG010000023.1:23803294-23819651 GCA_030014215.1 Clariallabes teugelsi | reverse complement strand
ACAGAGACACAGACATCATAAGGCAAACCAACTTAACTTAAAGCGCTCCGTAAAACAAAAGGCCAACGAGACAAACTAAAACCCGCACAAACCCAAAACAGAACATAACTAAAAACCCACACACAGAACTTACTTAGAAAGTATACAAATAATGCTCGGCCCGGTTCCCCAGGTCAAACTACTATTTATACTAAATAAGCGCCTCAGTTCAGGTGCGCAACTCGCGTCACCTGACTGCGGTGCATCCTGGGAAACCGAGCCTTGAACTAAACCAAAACTACAAATACAACTCTGCCCTCTAGTGGGCAACCCTCACAGTGGATGTAAAAAATATGTGGATATGTTAAATATGTGGATGTAAAAGACCTTTTAAAGATGTGGAAGGAAGAGTTTGTGGCTATGGAATTTCAATATAACATGGATAAACAATAACATAGTTCACAGTATTTCACAATAATAGTCATTCATAGTGATGTGGTCAGTATTCAAGTGGGCAGATTTATTAAAACCCTTTGGACAGTGCAGACCATGCCACAATAAAAGGTGTGTGTGTGTGTGTGTGTGTGTGTGTGTGTGTGTGTGTGTGTGTGTGTGTTTTTGCTATTTGTGGAGGGCAACAGTTCAAATACATTACAATTCAGACTGTACACTATAGGCACCAGTTTATTTTTAATATTCTGTACAGCTGAGATAGTCCTCCTGATATGGAATGGTCAAGGGTGCAGCATTGCAAGACTTACTGCACTGGCACATTTTGAGAAAGTCAATATAGAAATTAAATTATATGTCCTTGACAGTCTGTCTGTCACTGGTGAAGGTGGCAACCAAATAGTGATGTTATGGTAGAAAGGTGTTCGGTTTAAATGATTATTTATATGATTATATGGTTATATCATTGATATATATACAGGACCAGTCAAAAGTTCGGACAAACCTTCTAATTCAGTGTTTTTTTTTTGTTTTTTTTGTTTTGTGTCTCACTCACTCACTCACTCACACACTCATCGTCTATACCATTTTATCCTGTATATTGTACAATGTCACAAGGGGCCTGGAGCCTATCACAGGATACTTGAGATTTATTTAAAAACAATACTAGATTTTTCAAAACTATAAAATAAACATATGGAATTATGTAATTGTAACAACAAGAGTCAGTTACTGTATTATGTTGAAGACATGAAGCTGTCAGCTGTCTATTTTGTTCAACTTGCATATTTTATTGAGTGGAAATTCTGTCCTTAAGTTAAATACTGTATGTTGACATATGTTTTTTTTTTTAATGTGGTTGATTAGAAATTATAAATAAATTTTCTATTCACTTGTGTGCATTTTAGGGTTCCTGTTCCCAAACTAGGATCCCAAAAGTGACACATGAGCCCAGAGTATTCGTGATACAGTATTTTGATGAACTGCGAAGGAGCATCGTTACCTGGGTAAGAAAAAAATGACATTGTCTCTCTCGCTTCTTATGCTTTTGTTGAGGTTGCCATGGTTTTTTTGGTTTGTTTGCTTTAAATTGTCCGAAATGGTGATATGCTTGTCAGAAGTATTTGCCAATCTTAGCTAAGAATGTTGGGAAAAATTTGATTACAGTTAATATGTTGGAATAGCATAGTGAATAATAACACATCTTGATGTTGGTTAAATACTGTTTTTGTTCCTGGGTCATAAGGAGAGAGCTTCCTTATGGCATTCATACTAGAGTAATTCTGGACCAAAGGCATCCTATTATGCAAAATCCTATTATGCACTTTTTAGTCACTTTTAGAGGTCTCCTGTGTGTGTACAAACCAAAAAATGAGAGAAAATGCAAAGGAAAAAATCCCTGCTTTTATGTCTCTTTTCCATTCTTGTATTGGCTTGGCTTCTATAGGGTTTAAACAAGCCAATAAGATTTTTTCCCCCTAATATAACCTCCAGTGCTATCTGTGTCTTCGTCCTTACGTTATTATACAGTAAGATATAATGTCTATAAGCACACTGAGAGCTCAAGAACTGAGTCAGGTTTCTTGTATACCTGAGTGTATTTAGTCAATAAAGCATGATTTGGAACAAGAAGCTTTATGAAAATCTGAATTTAGATGTTGATTCATAATGAGTAGTGAGAAAATCTCCATCAGGTGACATGAAATCCTGATTCGAACCAGAATCAAAAGAGAACCCTTAGGGTGAATTATTACTCATTGCTGGCTTTACTACATATGTTATAAATGTTATATAACTTGTACTGCTGTCCTGTTTCCATTCTGGTACTCTTTTTCACAATAAAACATCAACAAAACATATTTTATGAGATCATAGACGTGGGTACTTGTGTCTTATGTCCATGACTGTGCATGGGTCCTACAGTATAATGCCAATTTCACATTTCATCATTGTTAAACATTCCTAAGGGTACTGGTGGCTCAGTGGTAAGTGTTTCGAAAGACCCGGGTTCGATTCCCAGCCAGTGCTCAAACCCCAGCCACTGGATGCAGTGCCGGTCCCAAGCCTGGATAAAATGGGAGGGTTGCGTCAGGAAGGGTATCCGGCGTAAAACCTGTGCCAAACTTGTACTGCTGTGGCGACCCCTTGCCGGGAGCAGTCGAACGAACAACAAAAACAACAACAACAACATCAATGTTAAACATTCGGATGGGTCTGTGCTGTGTGGATGTACATTGTCTGCTTTTTGTCCCTCTTCCATAGTTGTATTGGCCAAGTTTTAAACAGGCCTATTAGATTTCCCCCCCTAAAGTGACCTCATACAGTATCAGAACATATAAAACCGAACATTTACCCTGCCCTGGCAAAAAATGGCTATGATGAGAATGGGCATTATTTGAGGGATATTTCAGCTGGAGCATTAACAGGCACACTATGGGGGACCGCTGAGATGTTAACTTGTTAAGGAAACTGTCAAATTTGGCACACTGAGCTGGCAGATTTTGTGCCACAGGTCTATTTCTAGCCATGCATTTAGCAACCGATCAAAACAGAAACACGTCGCCTTATTTTCAACCAAATGAGCAGTGCACTAGTTCTACACCACTTAATTATACTGTAATATACACAAATAGAGGTTGGAATCTGTTATTTTTATCTCCTAACGTTAATAAAAGCTTGATTTTTGTCTGATTTTATCATATTGAATATACAGTAATATAAGAGAAGAGTATGTCACATAAAGAATGAATTGCTCCATTTATACGATTTATTTAAGTCTATTTATAGTAAGTATAAATGAATGTACTAACAAAGACTACTGTAAGCAGCATATAGCCTGATTATATCAATGCCCTTGAAGAACATGTTTACTTGAAGCTATAGAGCTTATAGCACACACAGATGCAGTTTTTTTTCTTCTCTCATTTGTTCTCATACAGTAAATGTAAATCCAATAACCTCATATACTACAGGGATTGATATTGACCTGACCTCTCTGTTGCTCCTTGAAAAACGTGTTTAGACTGTATGGATTGTTACACCTTTGCCTTGCTGCTGAGACATGTCACGCTTAGTCATTACACATTTTTCTTTCCACTTATTTCCACCCGCCTCATCTACCTATTTCCCACATTCCTCATTATGCGTCATACAAAGTAATTATTATATCATTTACTATCCTGATTATTTGACATTCTTTAATGACTGCATAGACCTGATCCACAGGCTCTCTCTCTCATATTATTGCTCTATTGAATCAGATTGTTCATCTCATGTGTGTGTTTTATCGATTTGGGGATGCAAACCTTTAAACCTTGAGTGGCCTCCCCCTGCGCCCTTGTAGCCTCTCTCTGCAGTCGCTAGCCTCACCTGCTATTTCCCACTGCTGGGAGCTTCACACGTTACATGCTTACTGCATCAATCTGCTCTCTTCACACTAATACACCATAACATCATTGACACCACTATACAGAAGTGTGTGCAGATACATGAAGAGAAATGCAGCTCTGGTGTACCTAAAGCATCGAGAGTCTGAGATCTCTGGTTGTGGAAACCTACAGTAAATATGTCTGAGTATGAGACTCAGAGAACAAACATTGGGGAACATCTTTATGAAATGTGGGTGCGATTTGCACACAGTGCACTCTTAGGATCTTTACGTAAATCTGCGAGACATCGAGAGGCAAGAGGCACAAGTACAGGGATTTTAATAGAGCCTCTGGAGATTAGCATGGTGATGGATTGTTGGTAATCACTTGTTTACTTAAAATGTCCTTCACCAGGGGATGCTTTCATGCATACAGCATGGTATATGTGTGTGTGTATATGTGTCTCTGGACACCCACAACCTTTGACAAGTATTATGTGAACCTTGACAGTATGTCTCCACAACAGCTGCAAGAATCACAAGACAGGGAAAAAAAAAACAGAACACACGTCCACTGTCCTGTACTGTATATAAGACTGAACTGATACAAAATCTGCAGGGGATCAAATAATTATTCGCCCCATTGTATAAGTTTGCCCACTTACAAAGAAATCAAGGATCTATAATTTTTATCATAGGTTTATTGTAAAGGATAGAGACAGAATAACCACCAAAAATCCAGAAAAAGCGCATGATACAAAAGGTTATAAAGTTCAAGGTGGAGGTGGGTCTGCATCAAGGATCGGCTCTGAGCCCCTCCTTGTTTGCTATGGTGATGGACAGGATGACAGATGAGGTTAGACAGGAGTCTCTATGGACAATGATGTTTGCAGACGACATTGTGTTTTGTAGCGAGAGCAGAGAACAGGTGGAGGAAAATCTAGAGAGATGGAGGTACGCTCTGGAAAGCAGAGGAATGAAGGTTAGCCGTAGCAAGACAGAATACATGTGTGTGAATGAGAGGAACCTAAGTGGAACGGTGAGGGTACAGGGAGCAGAGGTAAAGAGGGTGCAGGACTTTAAGTACTTAGGGTCAACGATCCAGAGCAACGGAGAGTTCCAACAGGCAGGTTGGAATGGGTGGAGAAAAGTGTCAGGTGAGTTATGTGATAAAAGTGTACCAGGGAGAGTGAAAGGAAAGGTGTACAGGGCAGTGGTGAGACCAGTGATGCTCTATGGCTTAGAGACAGTGTCACTGAAGAAAAGACAGGAGACAGAGTTAAGTGGAGGCAGATGATTCGCTGTGACAACCCCTGAAAGGGACTAGCCGAAAGACAAAGAAGAAGAAGACAAAAGGTTATAAAGTGAGTAGCATTTCAATTAGGAAAATAAATATTTGATCCCCAAGCACAACATGACTTAGCACTTGATGGAGATACCCTTGTTGGAAAGCACAGAGGTAAGACGTTTCATGAATTCCACTATTCTTTACAGATCATCTCTAATTTCTAAGTTTCTTGCCTGTCGCTTGGCAATTCAAAGTTGCAACTCCCTCCATACATTTCCTATAGAATTAAAGGCCATGCAGTGGCCTAACCAGTCTCCAGATCTTATGTGCTTCTTTTTGAGCCACTTCTTTGTTGCCTTGGTGGGGATGTTTTGGGGAATCGTCATTCTGGAAGACCCTATCTTCAGAATGACGACCTATCTTCAGGAGGTTCTCATCCAAGATTTTACAATAAATGGCCCCGTTTATCGGCCCCTAATGCACCTTTAGCCGAGAAACAGCCCCAATGATTCAAGCATGATGTAAGCACCTCTGAGCTTGACTGTCGGGATGGTGGTCTTGGGGTTAAAGTCAGCATTTTACTTCCTCCAAATACGGCAGGTCGCGTCGATGCCAAAGAGCTCAATTTTTGTCTCTTCTGACTACAGCCCTTTGCCAATCGACAGAGAAGGATTGGGAGAAACTTTAGACAGGCTTTTAAATGTGCCTTCTTGAAGACCGACCCCTTGCGACCTAGAAGGATTTCAATCCATGACAGTGTATTGCCATCACTGTGTTCCCAGCTGCCTTGAGATCATTCATAAGCTCCTCCTGTGTAGTTCTGGGCTGATTCGTCACTTTACTCATGATTATTCACAAAAGGAAGAAATACAAAATGACCATCAGTCTGGAGCTCCATGCAAAATTTCACCTCATGGGATAAGGATAATCACTCCAACAGTTGTCCCATGCTTCTTGCTTGATGGTCTTGTAGCCCATTCCAGCCTTGTGCAGGGCTACAGTCTTGTCCCTGACGTCCTTTGACAGCTCTTTGGTCTTGCTCATGGGGGTGAGGTTTGAATGTAAGATAGAGATTTTGTGGACAGGTATCTTTTATACACATAATGAATTGTTGTTGTTAGGAGCACCTTCTTAAATTAATCTGCGTACCACATGAGCACATAACCATTCTGTGGGAACCAGAATAATTGTTGGTTGGTAGGGGATCAAATACCTATTATTTATATAAATACTTATTACATGCAACTTTATTATTTTTGAAATGCAGCTCAATTTATAACCTTTGTATCATGCTGCTTTTTCAGGATTTTTGATTGATCTTTTGTCTCTATCCTTTAAAAATTTACAAAATCATGGGATCAAATAATTATTTTCCCCACTGTGGTTATAACTCCTGATATAAATGGTTGTGGCATTGCTGAAATTTGAACATGACAGCATTATGTTTATGTTTCGAAGATGCAACAATCTTGAGTACAAAAGTATTTTATTTACTACAGTACAATCAATAAAAAACTAAAAGTATTTGCCCCCTTCCTTAATTTTTTTTCTCTTTTGGCATATTTGCCACGCTTGATCATCAAAAATTTTTTTAACTGCGATAACTTGCAATGATTCTTTTACCTCACTTTGGATGAATTTTGGCCCACTCTTCTTTGCAGAATTGTTTTAATTCCGCCACATTAGAGGGTTCTCAAGCATGAGTGATCTGTTTAAGGTAAATTTAAGTCCAGACTTTAACAAGCCCCTCTAAAACCCTATTTATTTATTTATTTATTTATTTATTAAGCTATTCACAAGTGGACATGCTAGATCATTGTCCAACTGCTTAACCCAAGTGCACTTGAGCTTGAGGTCACAAACTGATGGCCAGACGTTCTTGGTAGAGCACAGAATTCATGGTTCCATCACTTATTGCAGGTTGTCCAGGTCCTGAAGCTGAAACGCAGCCACAGGCAATTACTTTTTGACATTGGGCCAGGTAGGCTTGGACAGCTTTTTCCATTAATAAATGAAATCCTCATTTAAAAACTGCATTTTGTATTTACTCAGGTTATCTTTACTGTGTACAGGCCGTGGAAAAAGTATTTTCCCCATTCCTGAGACACAGTGTCCACTTCATAACGTTAGTATTTCCCTGTTTAATGTCTGTAAGCACACTAAGAGCTCAACAACTAATTCAAGTTCCTCATATACTCAAGTGTACTTGGTCAATAAAGCATAATTCTGACAAGGCAGCTTTAAAGAAAGCTGCTTGTAGATTTAGATTCATAATGAGCAGCCAGATGTGACAGTGCTAAGGAAAAAAAAAATTCTCCCCAAGGCGACACAAGGAAGGAAGTCATGAGGAACAAGACTCAAAAGAGAACCCTTTAGGGTGACACGAGGTAGTGAGATTATAACTCATTATGATCTCTATTAACTTTGTTGAAAATATATTTGGTATAAGATTATTGTGAATAAGTATAAGGGGAGTATAGAAGGAAAACTGGATGGTGGTTTTGATTACAGAAGCATGAATGTTCATGTTAAGAGCTATGATTTTTTTTTTTTTTTTTTTTTGATTATGCTTTATTTGTTTTACTCACAATAATATTTTTGGTGTTACCCCTAATTAGGTTTTACCTTTCCGGCACTAGCTGGGATTCACATAATTTCTGCCGTTTTTAACTCACCTTTAGGCAGAAGTTCAACACATTCAGGCAGATCATCTATTTAATATATGAGGGGTGTTCAAAACAACCTGGGTCTTGTAATTAAATTTCTCACGGATGA
The DNA here is from genome assembly GCA_030014215.1 of Clariallabes teugelsi. Taxonomy (NCBI): domain Eukaryota; kingdom Metazoa; phylum Chordata; class Actinopteri; order Siluriformes; family Clariidae; genus Clariallabes; species Clariallabes teugelsi. Next base: position 23,811,792 of record JAQMYG010000023.1, on the reverse strand, counting down.
AGGCATAAAACCGATTTTTCTATCTGACATTTACACCGACATTTACAGTACAGCCCTTCGAGAGCAGGACAGTGATGAGACTTAGCCACAGTAAAACATTTTGAATTGTATAACCATTTTAAAGAAGGCTGTACGCCTGTAAATGACAATCCTGGCCGAGGGGCTCAGAGCCACTGCAGTCATTCCCGTGAACAGTCAGCAAGTGGAACGGCCCGGTTTGATCATCAAAGGTGTTCTGCTTTTGCAGGACAAAGCACAAAATCATACAGCCAACCTCACAACTTGCAGGAATTGTATTGTTGCTGGGATCCTTTTCCACTCCTCCATAATGATATCACGGAGCTACTGGATGTTAGACACATGGCGCTTCGCCACCTTCTGCTTGAAGACGCTCCACAAGGTGCTCAATAGGGTTCAGGTCTGAAGACATTCTTGGCCACTGACAAGCACAGGATAAATAGGACATGTGACTTTGCATGGTTAAAGATGTACAGATGTTATCACTTGTCCCTGACTCACTTTTGTTGCCAGCTGTTTACACAATAATGGCTGTATAGTACGTTAAGTTATTCTCAGATGACAGTAAATTTATACTGTTGTACATGCTGCACATTGGCTACTGTAAAACATATCCAAGTTTAATTTCTATAGTATTGTCCTTTGAGAAGATATACTAAACTGTTTGCTGAAATTATTGGGTTGTACTCACTTTTGGGAGTGAGTGTACATATATATAAACCAGAGCACCTGGAGGAAACCCACCAAGCATAAGGAGAACCCTTGAGTTGCAAGGCAACAGTGCTAACCACTAAGCCATCTTAAGCAGTCTTAAGAAGGAAAAAAAAAACAAGTATTATATTCCTTTTAAGTTGCATTATTTATGTTACACACCATAGATTATGTTTCTGTAATGTCATGTTGTCTTTATTAAAGAAAAATTGCCCTTAAAAAGTCATTATACAAAATACATATTTTAATAGCCTTGTATTATTCGTTGTCTGTAAATAGATATATATTACATTTTAAAGTTGGAGTAATATTAAATGGAAAAAACTTTTTTTTTTTATAGTAAAAAACATTTTAACATCTTTAGTGTGTGAGAGAGAGAGAGAGAGAGAGAGATGTATAGCATTGTGAGTCTGTGATTGGACAGAAACTGTGTTCACAGAATGATGTGGTAGGAAGATTTTGTTCTTTGCACTTTTAATTAGACTTGACAGGTATTAAGAACAACTGTGAGGTGTTGTTTTGAGGTGTTGTGCTGTTCGGCTACATCCTTGTTATCTTGTAATTCACCCTTTCAACCCTAGATTATGTAACTCAGTGTTTAGAATGTAGACTTGTCATATACTGTACTGGTCCAGGGTGTCAATTGATTGCATTTCTCCTCATTAGCGTTACATTTATTTATTTGTCAGATGCTTTAAATCAAAGTGATTTACCAATCTAGCTAGCAACACTTAATGTCGAAACACAAATGTCAATTGATCAACCTAACAATGGTTATATAAAAAGATGGCGGCACGGTGGCTTAGTGGTTAGCATTGTCGCCTTGCACCTCCAGGTTCTGGGATCGATTCCCGTGTTGGGTCTGTGTCAATAGAGTTTGCATGTTGTCCCCGTACTTGGTGGGTTTCCTCCCACAGACATGCAGATTAGGCTAATTGGCATTCCCAAATTGCCTATAGTGTGTGAATGTTGACATCCTGACATGGAGCCTAATTGAACAAATCATACATTTTCTTAATAAGGTATACAAAATGTCTTTCAAAACGAATCTGGAGGTACTTAAGCTGAAGCACAATCTCAGTAAAGCCGAACTGCTGTTCATCCTTGGTGACTCATCCCCGGTCAAGACCTTGTGATCTCCCTGGACAATCAACTGTCATTTTCTCCAAACATTGCTAACCTTACTCGCTCCTGTCGATTTCTTCTTCACAACATCAGAAGAATCCGTCCATTTCTTACTTCACAGGCCATACAGGTGCTTGTTTCAAGGCTGGGCTACTGCAACTCACTCCACTGCCTCTGTTCACCATTTGTACTTTGGAGCTGATCCAGAACGCAGCTGCATGTCTCGTTTACAACCTTCCCAAGTTCTCCCACACCACCCCACTTCTCTGCTCTCTTCACCGGCTTCCTGTAGTTGCCCTACACCTCGCACCTCACCGCAGTCCCAATATCTCTCAGGGATCTAGGAAGACGTGCATCTAGACTCTTTTCTGTTCTGGCACCTAGGTGGTAGAACAAACTTCCTTTAGATGTCCTACAGCTGAGTCTTTGGCAATCTTTAACTTGCAACTTAAGACGTATCTGTTTTTTCAGTATTTGGGCTAATCCTCCAACTTCCCGACAGTTTTTGACTGATAGTATTCAGTTAGTAACCTAGTAACCCAGTGTAAGGATCTATCCTATGACAGAAACCACAACGCACTGTTTAAGTCACTCTGGATAAGAGTGTCTGCCAAATGCCTAAATGTAAATTAAAGGAGCTATGACTTAAACGCATAATTCAAACACTGATGATGCACAATTGTTGTTTATCTTTCGGCTGCTCCCATCGAGGGGTCGTCACAGACACCATCCTGTCCGCACACTCCGCACGCAACAATCTCATTTTATCCGGACTTGAAACTGGCGCTGCATGCAGTGGCTTGGCTTTGGGCATTGGGTGTGAATTGAAACTGGGCCCTCTGCATGGTAGGTGAGAAACCTACCACTGAGCCACTAATGCCCATTGATGATGCACAATATTAACATTAAATTGTTAATTAATCGACGTAATATCAGTAACTGCTAGTAACATGGATCATTAATCAACTCAAATGATAAGCTCAACAAAGAAAAAGCTTGATTATGTTAAATACTGTACAATAGTTCGAGATATATGGTTATCTACTGTATGAAAATACACCATATTCAAATGCTGGAAAACCAGTATGCATCCATATCTACTGTATGTGCCCTGGGTATATTACTTTTTAATCTGAATTGAGTGTCTTATTTGATTTATATGGGCTTCCTGTTACATTTTACATTTACTACAAGGTCTTGCATTTGGCATTTATACCCCTTAATGGCCTACTTATGGCATATCTTCCTGATCTCTTGAGGCATTACATCACATCCAGACTACTTCACTCAGCCAAGACAGGCTTACACCTAATCCTGAGGATTAGTTTTCTCATATACTGCCTAATAGCCTCCTGCAAAATATTATGAATGTGAGCTGTATTGGTGCTCTTATAAATGCAGATTAAAAACTTCTTATTCTGCCTGTCCTGCAGTTTTAATTCTATAGTTACATTTAATGCTTTTAATACGCTTTATGCAACATTATGCAGTGATCAGAAGAGGTGCAAGTGGATTTTAAGCCGATAGCAAGATGTACCTGGTGGATAAAGGCAACGGACTTCTTTCTAGTAATTCCTAGAAATGTTCTCTGATGTGCTTCTTTTTAGTTATGTTCTCGAGAGAACCGGACACTTTATTAGGAATATCTATTCCTCTAAATATAGACCCAATTATCCAATCAACATGTGGCACCATTAAAGTACAATACATATCAGGAATGTATTACTCACATCAAGCATCAGAACGAGGACTCTGACTGTGGTTGTTGGTGCCAGACAGGCTGGTTTGAGTATTTTAAAAACTGGTGAACTTTGGGGATTTACACATACGAGAGTCTCTGGAGTTTGCACAGAAACATCCAATAAGCAGCTGTCTTGCAGGAAGAAATGCCATGTTGATGTGATAGAAGTGGGTAGAAGGGATGGCCAGAGTGGTACTGTATAAACTAACATTGAGTATAGCCTTTGTGTCAAAGTTTTCTGAGATTTCCCTAAACTATCTTAACTTTTGTAGGCTTCCCCCGCTTTCTTCCTTATATGCAATACTTCCTATGGTTAGTCCCCCTGTTTGTTTTCCTGGATTTCTAGAGAACATGCGAAGGGCTCATACGAATGGCTTGGGCGGAAATGCATGGTGCTTATTTGCTTTGGGCGGAAATGCATGGTGCATATTTGTTTAGGACTTATAAAATTGTTTTCCCTGTGAATAAACCAGAGAGCCTTCCAGTGCTCCATCGAGTGTGTGTGTGTGTGTCTCCCAATCGACAAGCAATCGACAAGATGTTGGAGCACACTCAAATAACCATTTTTTAAATGACTGTAATCAAATAACCACTCTTTTTCAACTGTAATGAGGAAAGAAAGTATTTCAGATTGCACAATGCACCGAACCCTGAGAAAAAACCTTCTGACTGAGATCACGTTTTCTCCCCATTCTGATGTTTGATTTGAGCGCTAACTGAAGCTCTTGACAGCTGTGTACATGATGTTTATGCTTTGTGCTACAGCCACATGATTGTTTGATTAAATAATTGCACGATTTTGCAGGAGTACAGGTGTCCCCATTGAAGGGACCAGTAAGTGCATGTAATGGGTTTCAAAACATAATAAATGCCACTTTTAGACTTTCACTTATTCTGGTGAATTGCAGGTCCACATGAGACATGGACTACCAGAATAAGGTGCTCTCGTCAAGTACTGAGCTAAAACTATGTCCTGGTAAAGGAGGAGGCTGCTGATGAATTGTAAACTTCACTTGTTTTTGTTTATATCGCTACACATGCAGCACTAATTTTGACAAAACTATGAGAGTTGGATTTGTAGCTTTTTGCTAAGCAATACAAATATCACACAATTGACACACGACGTTTGTGACTTTTAGCACCCTGGGGTGACTTTGTTCACATGGAATTTAATTGCACACTCATAACCATGTTTTATAAAATGTACAGCGCCATCTGTTGAAATTTGGAAGATTTTTATGTGTTACTGTGAAGTGCACGGAATAAAGTTGAGATTGACGTTTATTAAGTAGATTTCAATTGCACACTCATAAGTGCATATTAAAAGATGAATAGTGCCATCTGTTTTATTTACTTATTTATTTTCATGATATAAGGGCATTTCCCATTGAAATTCAAAGTAGTATATCTTCTCTTCCCGTCGGCCAATTGCGATGACTATGTTACCTCAAGCTCGGCCAAATACACCTGTGAAAACACCATGAAAATGTATTAAATAGTTTTTATGTAATTCGTGCACAAACAAACAGACAAACAGAGAGACAAAAATTCCCAAAACCATCCTGATGTGTTCTATTACACATGTTATGCCCCCCCCCCCCCCCCCCCCCATTTCCAATTCAAGGAAATGAATTTATCTTGTTTTGCACTGAAACCCTGGTGTAGTGGTTAGCACTGTCGTCTTGTACCTCCAGGTCCCGGGTTCAGGTTTTCCGCATCGGGTCTGTGTGTATGGAGTTTGCATGTTCTCCCGTGCTTGGTGGGTTCCCTCTGGGTTTTCCGGTTTCCTCCCACAGTCCAAAGGCTGTGGATTAGGCTAATTGCTGTTCACAAATTGCCCATGGTGTGTGAATGTGTGTGTGAATGTTCGCCGGAGGTCCTACCATGGTCAGACAAATGAGAATAACAATGTTCACCATTGGCCTCCACTGTCAATAGTTGGACTACAGAGGTTCCTAGATGGATGGGTGGATGGCAGTGAAACATCTCTCTCCGTCAGTAGAACATCATGCTCTGAACATTCCTCTTGGATAACTATCTCAAACTGATAATGTCATGGCTGCCTTGATGTTATTTATAAACACCTATAACCATGCAGCAGAAAACTGCTAACGGGGCTTAATTAATGTGTGATGCAAAGAGTCAGGTCACATCATGGCATTTTCTTTGGTTTAAGTCCAGTAAGTTCAGTGATGGGGTCACTTCTTTCCTTTTCACTAATTAACATTGAATAAAATTAGATTTTTCTATACCTCCAGTCCAGCTTTATGTATTTCTTTGATGTAGGAAGATCAAGATAATTGTAGAGTGAACAACATTACGTGATGAAAAGGAATCACAAAGTAATTGACAGCTATATTTTTGCTGTGTTTCATACAGTAATACCTAGTTTTAATAAGAGATTGCCATTTAGCTGCCGGATGTGACTGTCTGATCAAGTAGTAGTTCTCATTCATGCCTGATGCTGCAATACAGTATTTGCTCATTCAGTGGTTTCATAAATCTTTGAACAATTTGTCAGTTACTCTGTACTCCATCAGTGTAAAATGCTAAGCACAGCAGTGACCTTCGCAGTGGTAACAGCACTGCTTTTAAAAGCATGATGTTACGTTTTCAATGGAGATAATAAAGCATTCAAAAATTTCACTTGGAATAAGAAATTCTGTGCTGGTTTGACAGCTACCTTGTTGCTTCATCTTGTACTTTTATGGACTATACAGTAGCTCATCTGTTCCATAGATGGTTTGTGTAAATTGTTCTCTACAGTATCAGTCTCGGTGTTTATTCCAGCTCACAGCAATACTGCGGTCAGTTTTTTTTGGCAGACTGTTCATAACTAATTTTCTATTCTATGCCTGCTTTTTTTTCGAAGAAAAAACATAAGATGCTTGAGTGAATATTTAATTTTGCCCTTTGCAGTGAGTTGCCTTTGCTTTATCCTCTGGTCTTATGGTTGACGGGCTGAGGCGTAATGGCCCTGAAGGGGGTAATCCATCCTGAGTGTTCTTGCTTATAGCCCAGTTGATGAGGCTCTGGCTCCGGATCTGCCAGCACACACACACACACACACACACACACACAGACTGCTGACGCCCAGTAAGAAGTCCTTGTACATTCAATAACCAAGATCTTTTTAGCTCAAGAAAATAATATCATGGAAAAAAAATAGAAATCTTTGAAATAATTATGGATTCTAAGAACAGTTTTCTATGCAAAGTAATTTGTGATACTATAAATTATATTTAAATGAAGTGATATGGAGATGCTGTTTTAAACAGCATCAGATTTCTTCCTGAACATCATTATTTTTTTTATAGTCATTAAACATAGCATCCCGAAGTTCTGCTGCTGTACTATGCTTCCATTTGTCCTTGTTGGAAGCCATTTCGGGGCTTATGATGCTCTTTTTGTAGTGCAAGTCAGGTCAGGTCATTAAATCCCCTTTTGTCTTTTGCACAGATAAAGATGTACATGCTGAAGTAATTGACCTATTCCAGCGTTGCAACAACCCAATTACTCCCCAAACCCTGATGGATAGCTGGAAACGTTTCTTTGTATTTGGCGGTGGGTCTTTAACTGATGCACCCACATATTTTAGTGGAATGAAATATCCATGCATCCATCCATTATCTATACCACTTATCCTTTCCAGGACACCATGTGGAACTCATGGCACTAGTCAGGGTAGACCCTGGACAGGAACAACCCAACACAGGGCACAAGCCCACGCAAAATCACACACCCACTAAGAATAATGTCCTTGGACTATTGGAGAAAGCTGGAATACCTTAAAGAAACCCATCAAGCATGGGGAGAACTCAACGTACACTGTTGTAGAAGGTGAGATTTGACCCTACAAGGTGCTGACCACTAAGCCAGTGGAATGGAACAAGCACTTGAAAATATTGTGGTAGAACCCATATACAGTAATTCCATGTGTATATATAAACACTGGTTTTAATTTAGTGAATTTTGTATCTTAAACCGGTGGCATTGTGGCTTAATGGTTAGCACTGTCGCTTTGCACCTTCTGGGTCTGGGTCCAATTCCTGGTCAGATTGATCCTCGCTTCTGCATGCATGGAGTTTGCATGTTCTCCGCATGCTTGGTGGGTTTTCTCCGGATACTCCGGTTTCCTCCTACAATACAAAGACATGCAGATTAGCCTAATTGGCGTTCCCAAATTGCCCGTTCTGTGTGTGTGTGTGTGTGTGTGTGTGTGTGTGTGTGTTTGCCCTGCGATGGATTGGCACTCTGTCCAGAGTGTACCCCGCCTCATGCCCAAGTCTACTGGGACAGACGCCAGGTCCCTCAACCATTGTTGAGATGATAGAGCCAGAAACTAACTAAAAATTGTTTTGTTTACACGTTCTGGTCTGATTAGTGAAATGGAAGCATAACTGGAGATGAACGGATGGAGAAGTATACATTTAATCTCAATTTAGAGTTCCAAACAAATGTGATTCATTTCTTCAGAGTAGAGGTATATGCTGGCACAGAAAAGACCACAGGAGTAGGAATTCACACATACATACACACACACCGGTCAAGAGTCTGTGGTTCTAGACCAAAAGAAAACATAACCATTTAAAATGATCTTGATTGTAGTTAAGGACTAATTACTGTATTAATTGTTTTAAAAACATTTAACTGCTGTTGCTATTCAGTTATGTTGATTGCTTATTCATGCATCTGTATGTAAGGAATTATACACAACTGGACTGTTAACAGTTTAAATGGAATATTCCTGCATCTGGCTATGAAACCTTAAGCCCAGTATTGTTTATAGGTTCCTCTTGTGCCAGCAAAACAGCTCTGACCCCCCCTCTGAAATGGGATATGACTCCACAAAACCTCTTAAGGTGTACAATGGAATCTATCGCCAAAATGTTCAAGTGCTATA
>JAQMYG010000023.1:23781517-23797230 GCA_030014215.1 Clariallabes teugelsi | reverse complement strand
ACAAATAACAATGAATTTTATGATGAAGGCCTAATATGAGCTTCCCCTGTTTCAAAAGCTAGCAGCCGCCACTGATATATACATACACACATACCGGCACTATACAGTATAGTATATTCTCTGATTATTTCTTTTTTTTTTAAAAAGACTCAAATTTAATGTATCCGATGCCCTCTCTATTCCTTTTAAAAATTAAAAGGTCATGCTGCATTGTAAGATGTGGTACACCATGAAGATTGTTGTAAATATGTATTAATGCTTCATGTATGCAAAGAATATAAAAGAAAAACAACAAATCTGATACAGCTGTTCATAAGGAAGAAACACCAGGTCCCAAAAACATGAAACACACATGCTTCTTACTCACATGCTATACACCGATCAGCCATGACATTAAAACCATTAACATTAAAACCACTTGAGAGTTAGGCTTCCCTCGTGACACTGGGGTGGCTCTGACCCCTCTGGACATGGCTCCAGGGGAGTTCTGCGGGTGTGCTGTGGTCTGCTGGCACCAGGATGTTGGCAGCGGATCTTTTGGGTGCTGTGGATGGCAGGTTGGGGCCTCCATGGATCGAACATGTTTGTTCAGCACATCCCATGGATGGTTTGGAGGACATGCCGACTCATTGTCTGCTTAGCCCTGTTGATTTTTGATTTTTTTTTTTTCAGCAGTTTGTGCTGCATTGGCTTTTCTGTGTGACAAAACGGGTTACCCTTTGGTTCCCTTGAGCATAGATGGCCCTTGGGTGCACATGGTCCTGTAACCAGTTTACTGGTATATAACTGATTGATGTTTTTCCATTCAATTGGTGTCAATGTTATGGCACATTAATGTATGGCTTTGATAAGTAGGCTACACATATTATAACACGTTGAGCATACACCAAAGTTTCATAGTATAAATATATCTGAACAGAGATTGTGTTATTTTAAGATTTTTAAATTGAAAAAAAAAAAAAAATTCTGTTAAAAGTCTCATTTTTCTAGAGCACAAAAAAAAAACCATAAACCCTCATCCTCTGTCCCCAAAGAACCAAATTGATGCAAGCAAGCCAAAAACACAATGCATTAAATAATGCAAGAATACAATGCACTATTTGATCACTTGGTGGCACAGAATGACATGCCTACTATAATTCGTCTCAATATGGACTTAATATCTCAGCGCATTTTAGTGATGCCTCAGGTATACACATCAGCAGCCACGGTACACACTCAGTCATGGGTGTAATGAACCTGATAGAAGTGGAGAATTTATCCTGCTGTTATTGATCCTTCTAGTTTCCCCTCCAAATGCATTTTTGAAAAAAAAAGAAAAAAAGTGTATATATACTAAGCAAACATCATGTAGTTATTATTATTACTATTATTATTATTATTATGATTTGTAGTAGTAGTGGTAGTGGTAGTAGGAGACTTGCTATTGCTGAAGATCTCAGGAAATAATGTTTTGGCCCAATCTTGTGGTTTAATTGTTGAGCTATTGATAGAAAATTTTATTATGTGGAAGGAATAAATTCTTAAATCTGTCACAAATATGTACAAAATGTTTTAACATTTTCAGCCAGGGTTAAAATCTAGTCTGAACTTTACTTACTTTACTTTGCTCATTTATATATGGACATATTTTTTACCCAGAAATGTATTAATAAAATAATCAATTATTTTTATTATATAAAATTATGATATTGTACTGCACATTGTAGACATCACTTATTCTCTACACAGTACGGCTTATCCTGTTCAGAGCATGATAAGCCTGGAGCCTATCCCGCTAGGACTCTGGACTGGCATCCTGTCTAGGGGTACCCTGCCTAGTGCACAGTGTTAGGGCACTACTGTATATATGAAACATAAATCATGAAAACATCTCCAGGTCTAAAATCATGAAAACATCTGCATACTATCTCAGGGTATTATATTTGTGTCCTACTTTAAGCACTAGCTCGTCATCTGTACCGCTAAATCCTGTATACAGGGGTGTGGGGGTACACCTAAGACAGGGTACAATCCATCGCAGGGCACACACACTCACACTACAGGCAATTTGGGAATGGCAGTTAGCCAATCCCAAACATAACATGATCTTTGGCCTGTTGGAGGAAACCTACCAAGCACAGGGAGAACATGGAAACTCCATGCACTAAGTGGCGGGAATCGAACCTGTCCGGGAATCAAACCCAGACCCTGGAGGTGCAAGGCGACAGTGCTAACCGTTAAGCCACTGTACTGCCCAATTTTAAGCAACATCTAGAAAACTTCCTGATTTTTTTGGTAAGATCCAGTAATTTTTTGAGATCCTGGAAAATACGTAATATATGTTTATATTATAATATATATACAATATATTATATATAAATACATATAAATTATACCCATAATCTGGGTGGTGTTGCTCAGTGTCTGCATCTTGTTTGTTAAGAAAGCCTCTTTGATATTCATGTGGCTTTGTCCAGCTTATTACTTAGCGATCGCATCTAATCAATTGTAAACCTCTGTGCCCTTCTTCTGCATATAGGTGCAATTTGTGCAACATCATAACCTCTAACAAGAAGGTCTATGGCTTTTTTTATCCTGGACACTGTGACCCTGCTGTTTAAAACAAGGTCGTAAAGCTGAATGGTCGATAGTGCACAGAGCTCATGCATTATAAAAATGAAGTGATTCTTCCAGGTCTGTCATCATAAACTGTTCGTTTTATTCATACACATGCAGTCAAGGTCAATTAGTGTGTGTGTGTGTGTGTATGTGTGTGGTGTAAGCGGAACTAATTGTGGTAATGATATACATCCCAGAATACATGTAAGGTGAACTGGCTCTGTGTGGGTTAAGGCTTCTCTTAGAACTTATCAGGCTTTGTGGGAAATCCCAGTAGCGTAACTGCCCCCTAATTAGCAGCTCTGCAGTTCCTGATTAGAGCCCCTTCACCTTGCAAAATGGAAAGAAAAACAGGGCTGAAGAAAAAGCCGGGTTATCGATCATATTCGCATAAAGTGCTGCGATGGTTCCATGGCGAGATTCGCGCTGCTTCTGCTATCTGACCTGAAATGAGCAGGAGTGTGTAAGAGCATTTCAGGGCCACAAATCACACTTTACTGTACCTGTATGTCTACCTAGAAATATGTAGTATAGGTAAAACATTATTCAAGTAAAATTGATTTTACTCCATATTATACAAAGTCCTGATTCATGATATAAGTTGAAAATAGTTTTTTTTTTATAACCACAGGTCTAATGTTGGAAAATCTTCAATCAGGGCTTGTATGGGAAAAAAAAAAAAAAAACTGGTGTAGCATAAACATAGTATTCTTCAAACTGACCTTGAATTATTATTTTTTTCCATCAATCAGCATTCTGTCATTGTGTTTCACTGTTGCTGCTGCCGTAAGCCAGGTCCTCTTAATGGTAGTCTTTAGACAAGCTTCATACCAAGATCAAGTGTCATTGGTTATAATTGCACCAAATCGACAGCTGCTGAGCGTGTCACATAATGCATTTTAATATAATTTTTTTAAACTTATGACCAAATAATTCTATTACATTGTGCAATTTTTGTATGCTACAGCATACTAACAGTAAAAAAGACCACACGGAGCATTATTCATTATAAAGTATAACATGATTTTCATTAATGTGAATATTCCAGCAATGGTGATGAAGCAAATGATGTATTAACATATTCAATTAACCATATATAAGGAGTGTTCAAATCAAACCGGGACTTTTGATTGTGCAGAATAACAAAACACAGTTATAAGAGTTAAAACTCGCTTTATTTCTCTATATAATCCCCCGCAGCACTACTGCACTTTTCCCAGGTTTTCACCAGTGTGTCACGGTAATGGTTTCACCATTTTATCAAGGTAAAAATGTTTGTGCCGTTTGCCAGAGTCAGGATTAAACTACATGCTTCATTGTCTGAAAGGCTGGGCTCCCACAAACTCCTTGGAAATGGCTTGGACTGAGGTCAGGACTATATGGGATATACGACAATTACTCCCAGCCGCGTTCCTGTGCAAGTGGTGTTGGTAAATCATTGTGTTTGCAGTTCACACAGGCAGACGCGTTTCTTCTGTAAGTTATCCATTGATTTTTAAAGCTCAGGCGTTCCACTCGCTGGATGTTTTACGGGAACGACTGCAATTGGCTCCGAGCCACCATTTTCAATTTATATTTTCACTCCCACTCATTTGCATGTGCACTTTGTTGTCTGTTGTCTATTTTTGTCTCTTTTTTGTGTAGAAATAGATAGATTTACATTTTTTAAGTTAACCTAAAACTGTCATATCTGAGCTAGTCAGCTAATTAGATCTCTTAGTTAGCTAGCTGGTTCCGGTAAAGTGTGTTGTTAATTTATGTTGTTGCATGTATGTAGCACCTTGGTCCTGGAGGAACATTGTTGACTTGACTTGACTACTTGACGTGTTACGGATTATTTGGGCCAATTAGCCTAATCTGCATGTCTTTGGAGTGTGGGATGAAACTGGAGTACCTGGAGGAAACCCACCAAGCATGGGGAGGCGGGAATCGAGCTTGGTCGGGAATTGAACATGAACCCTGAAGGTGCCAGGTGACAGTGCTAATTACTAAGCCACCGTGCCACTTTACGGGTTCATTCACAAGAAATTTCATCACAAGTCTTGGCCTGACTTGAACGCCCCTTGTGTTATACAGTAGATACAATACTGTCTTTTGCTGGTTTAGTTGCTATTTATTCTTATTACTATTCATTTTCGATTGCAGTAGAAGAAGAAGGGTCTGACATTTAATTTCCAAGCAGGTTTGGACAGCGAAGAGCAATAATCCTCAGCTGTAACCTGCCAGACAGAAAGTGGATAGAAAGCAGGGGCGAAGGCGAGTATGTGGTGTTATCTCAGAGAGCTAGTCAAGGGCATTGTATTTAAATTGGAGATAGACTGGAGTCCGGCAGCGAGAGGTCAGCAAAGAGAAGGGCATTAGAGTACCGCACTTTGTTCTGTAACTTTCTGTTGTCGAGCGTAAGCTGTTGACTGTGACAAACGCTGTTCCCAGTGTCAAAAGTAATCAGTATCATAGCAGAATAATTATGAGACTTGAAAATTAATTCAGTATTAATGATGCAACCACCCGGCACAGTCTCATTCCAGGAGACGTACACACACACAGGGGCTCGCTGATCCGTTTGGGTTCATTCTACACATACATATGCACACAAAGATCCTGACGCATGTGTGTAGTCTTAACACTCAGACACACACCCCCACAAGCACCCTTGACTTCTTAATTGCTTTCATGCTGTTTGAATTTATAATTAGTTTTCAAATGAACTTAGTGGTGACTCAATATGCATCTATCCACCATGACCCATATTCTCAAATTTCTGTTGCCTTTCTGCCCAGTGGGAACAATAGCAAAGTTGTGTTCTAATTATTCTACCTCTAGGTCTAGTGCAAAATCAGTGGGAGCCATTAACCAATATTTGACTGTAGGAAAATGAGCATGATCGCTAAAAGCATACTTTTAGCTCAAGCAATACCACAACGTTTCTGCATTATTGCTATATTATACAATATATGACGAGTTTTCTTTCTTCATTCATGTTTGTGTGAGTATTTCCCATTTTCAGCTCATTATACGAGAGTGCTTTGAGGCTCCGGCTTAAGTGGACAGAGATGCGAACGGCACAGGTTTTAGGGCAGGACAGCTTTAGTAATGCTATATCAACATTCTGTGCTGTGCTTGTGTGTTTTCTTATAAAAGGAACCCAATAAACTTTTAATACTATATATCTTCCTACCTTTAGGAAAGGTCCAAGCCACTTCTAGGCCAAATTTAATGGAAAGAAGAAGATACTACTTCTGAAAAAAATGGCAATTAGCTTGTTCTCATCAGGATATAAATAATAAAGCATTCTGATTATTCAAGTTTCAATGGCATACTGTACAGATCTGTCTTAGTACTTTTCTGCTCGTTTGGAGACAATTTAAACAGTGATGTTCATATAATAGATTATATTAAACAATGATAGAGTTGAGTCCACAGCCTCTCACATCAGGTTTTATTAGCGTCCACATGATAGTTTATGATTGAGACCAGCAGTCTCCTGTATGGTCTCTGGAACCCATTAAAACCCATCGAAGAACTGTTTAGGGCCTCTTACATTTTAATTTTAACTAGTATGAGAGAGAGCCTGATTTTGTTACAAACTCTTATTAGACTACTGCAAACATTATTAAGTGGACAGACAAACTGTAATACAGTAGGTTACTGTATGTTATACTGTATATGATATATTTTTGTCCATCATAGTTGCCCATTCTCTTTTCCCGTCAATGACGGATAATTATGCTCTAAAAGAGTTTGTAGAAATAGTTAAAAGGTTTAAGCTAAAAATAAGCTGATTAGCTCTAATGTAGTCAGTGATATTACAGTACACGTCTGCATGTCCTTCTATATGGCAGAAATCTTGGCGTAAACCAAGGCGTAAACAAGGCATAAGATGTTATTTCTTAGGCAAAGTTTTACTTCTTTCATCATCAGCCAAATACACTCCCTGTTCAGTAATCAGAGAGTGAATCACAGATGAGAAATAGAGAAAGTGATTAGAAAGTGAATAGAGATTGGATAAAGATTAAGTTTTATCTTAAAATGACTCCAGCGCATTAAAATTGACGTATACAGTACCACATTAGCGCTGTTATTTCAGTGGTAAAAATATGAACTAATCTCAGTAAAAACATTCAGTTTACATTTTCTAATGAATATCTATTGGTGCAGGTGTTTGTTTACTTTAAGCAAGTAGCGCATTAGTATGTTGTTAGTACTGCAGCTCATTTTAAAGTAGATTATTAAATCCGGCACATAACTGTTCATACCATCGCTTGTTCGAATCAACATTTTGATTTCACTTACGGTGCAGGTTAAACTTCAGGCAGATATCCAAGTACTGCAAAACTTCCATTACATTTAGGCATTATAGCCCTTATACAGAGCGACTTACATTTTTATCTCATTACACATCTGAGCAGTTGAGGGTTAAGGGCCTTGCTCAAGGGCCCATCAGTAGCATGGGGTTTGAACCTGGGACCCTCCAAACCTTAGTCCAATGCCTTAACCACTGAGCTACCCCTGACCCTAATTCTGTCCAGTGTTTGATTTAAGACACGCCCACAGTTTGACACATGCACAGTACGCTGTCTAAATTTGCTGTTTAAAATCTGGAACAAAACTAGTCATAACTTCCCTTTTACACAACATTTTGATTTTGTTTATAGTGCAGATTTGACTTCAGGCAAATACCTAAGGACTGTCAAAGTTACATTAAATTCTATCCAGCCAGTGTTGTGTGATGCTGTGACAAAAATCTGGCTGTACAGACATACAGATATACAGACTGAAAACTTTCTGAGACTGGTTCCTGGTTTTCCAATGTATGAAACGTAAAGATACTGTATCATTGCAGAGAACTTTGCCATAAAAATTGGATGGATGGATGGATGGATTGATTGATTGATTGATTGATTGATTGATTGATTGATTTACTGCCCATAACCATTATCATCATCAGCTTGGACAATCGTTTTTCATGCTCCCCTCTCACGTTCTCCCTGTTTCAGATTCCTGTAAGTGAACGCCAACTGCAGCAGCATCGGTTGGTCTTCAGAGAAGAGTCTTTCCCCTACTGCTGATAATGGAACTCAGTTTGCAGATGAGGAAGCAGTGAGTACTTTTGTCCTTCCCTGGTTTTCAGAGTTACAATCTGACCTGCTAAGATCTTGCAGGTTTGCTTTGTTTCTTTGTAAGTTTTCTGTCCTCGGAGGGCTATTCAAAACCGGTTATAGCCTTCTCCCTCTCTCTCTCAAATACCTGTCAACTGCCAGTAACTGCCCAGCACCACTGCAGGATGCATGACAGCTGGACTCTAAGCTTCTGTAAATTAGAATGCACTTTGTTTATTCCCTGGTGGACTGACAGCGTAATTTAATTTGAGTTGCTGCCAGACAGATGCTGGGGGGAAAAAAGTGCAGTGATTGAGCTCATTAGTGAATTTAGGGCGGGTAAGTGGGTGTAATTCCACACTACCACTTTAGTCCCTTTAAAATAGTGTACCAATCTGTGTGTCTCTTAAATGCCTTATACCTGAAAAAAGGTGTTTTTTTTTTATTCTTTTGTCTATTCAAAAATGGCTTTTATTAGCCAAGGAAATGCTTGACCTACTTTATACTGTATACTTCAATTCCACTTGCCAACTCTTTTTCTCTCTCTCTCTCTCTCGTTTGTTGCACACACATTGACACAGTCAATAATTCGTTAGATTACAATCAAACCTTTCACTTCTTTGAAGAGCAATTCATCAGTTGCAGCACACGTTGATAACCCGTGCACTCGGCCCTGCCAAGCTGTTGGGGTTATGAGCAAAACCCTTTAACTCTCATCTGCTCAGCTCCATTCTTAGTCACTTTGGATAAAAGTATCTGCCAAATGATTTAAATGCTGTAGGTCTAAGTGGCTTAATGTTATCAGTGTATTATCCTATTCAATCCCTCCATATCTAAGTGACTATAATATCATTCGTGTATTAATCTATTCTTCCATGCATCTATCCATCTTTTCATCTATCAAGTCAGCCAGCTTCAGGGGTCTGAGAGTGTTTCCAGAATTACTACTATAATTAGCAGGTAATGGCAAGGTAATTTCATCAGTGGGCTTTCTGAGAAACAATAGACTCATCCCTTTGACTAACTGACTCTACTGTGAGTACTTAGACCTTGTTATATAACATTATAGTATATGATGTCTGAATTACTGTTACCCCACCGTTACAGTAACCCCATGGTTATTTTCTTACCTGCAGTTTCACATTTCTTTTTTTATTTTACTGCATTTAGGATTTTGGCAGACACAATTATCAAGTGGGACATTTTACAATCAAATACAGCCACCACAGTAGGTCATTCTACCACTGGTAGAATTTCTAAAAATCATTGAAATTGGTCAATGGGAATATTATTTTATGTGCTGCTACTTTTAAGTATCTTTTGAGTGCTGAAATGCAAAGACAAGGGTTTTGGACAGCTTGAAGTGACTTGAATTTGGCAGCAACATGAGAGAGTATGGAGTTTTAAGTAGGCTATGAAATGAGCAGGAGCATTACATAAATGGCATATGTACGAGGGCTTAAATGGAGTTAATGCCCTGCGGCAGGGGTTCTTAAACTTAATATTCAACTGTTTCAACTGATTTCTATTAAAGATCAAAGGTCTGGAACAATTTGTGATAAGCAAGTTACTTTTATTAACCTTGCTTATAGCTTACAGGCAACATACATTTATTTTAGTGATGAGAAGTTTGAATCATTTTAGTGACTCGGTTCTTTTAATCTCGTTCATCAAAATGAACGAATATTTTTTTGAGTCATTTAGTTCATTTCATTCTTTTGATCAGAAATAAAATAAAATGGTACATTTTCAATAAACAGACCCTCAATAGGTCTTCATACACAAATTTTGGCTATAGTTCCATTAATGAAAATATTACAATGCAGCTAAGGACATGTTATGATAAACAGAATAAGCAGCTCACCTCTCATATCTTCTAGTCGGAGTCGGTCAGTCTTTTGAATCTATTGCACTGCATAACATCTGCGAACGACTAGGACTTGAAGACTCGTTGAGAACCGTGCAATTCTGTTTCCTGTGTACTACACTTCATAGCATCTATGGGAGTCACGTGACAAAAGAACGAACGTTTCAGACCGAAAAGACTCAATGGTAACTACTCATTTCTGTTTCCTGTACATAACCTACGGAGGTTTTGCGATGCTTTGAATCACTCTCCGAGACGACTACTTGTTCTTCTGAGTCACGTTAAAGATACGTTCATAAAGAACGAATCGTTCATGAACGACCCATCACTCTAGTGGAAAAACTGCCACTTAAATCAGATACATAAACAAAAGCAACTCTACATTTAAAGCAACTTACATTGAAGTATCAGAAAGATTCAAAATATAAAATTTGTAGATAGTGCAAAAGTAATGGCACTGTTTGCCAGTAGATTGTTGCTTGTGAAGCTGAACAGCTCCAACATTCTCCGGTGTTGTGAAAAGTATGGATTTTTCAATTTGCTGTTGCATGGATGCACATGGAAAACACTCGCTATTATTTGTAAAAACAACAAAATCGAGCACGCAGTAGATGCGACACGTGTAAGGGCCCAAAGACAGTCAAAATACACAGCAGGCTAGTGTGAGAAATTGCACCGTTTGACTTCAATCAGCTGTGTAAGCTTGGCACAAAAAAAAAAAAGGTGTGGTCGCTAGGCAGAGTAACCAAGCTTTTCTTTGCATATTTGGATTGTGACATTGACTACAAAACTATCAGTTTATGGATGAGTATAACATATTTTTATTTCAAGGTGGGAGACACAAACTTTATTACATTGTATTATTTGCATAATTTGAAGGGGACTTTGAGAATATGGTGTTTGTAGAGGTCTAGTAGGACTCATATGAATTTTGAAAATGTTAAATCAACACTGGGGATCTTACTGGATGGTGTGTGATTTATCAAGTTATTCTTGTGTATGTGAGGATGTGTGCATATTTAGAACTACAGTAAGTGCCCACAGTAAGTGCAGAAAAGAGTATAACACACTTATTGTCAGTCACTTAAGCATAATTGACAGTAATTGCTTAGTCTGTTGGTCCAAACAAGAAGCAGACAGGTGTGCAGATGAAGTAAAATCAGATTAAAGGCACATTGTAAGGATTGATTGGGATGTTGCAGACCAGGGCTGACTTTGCCTTGCTTGAAGAATTGGCACAGGCAGCTTTGCACAACGAATGTGTTTTTAAGGAGCACAGGAACCTCTTTGCTGAGAGATGCTCATCAGTTGATTTGTTTGCCCCGTGCAATTTTCATTGATCTCTGGCAGAAACTTTTGAAGAGGCTAAAGGACATGCATTATACTGTAGCATCCTCATGCACACTCAAGTGTTTCTGCTGTAGGTTTGTATCCACAGGCATGTTTCATTGAAAAATAAAAGCCAGGTCTGGCATTTCCATACCAGCTCTGGGTTAAATAAGGACAAATCCGGCAATATTTATTTAATAGAAAATAATGACAAATTCAAATACGGCAGAGGAAAAGCAACAAAATTGAGGGATTTTACATCGCTGCACATTTTCTGAATGTAATTGAGCAACAGTAAATGCCTTATACCGGAAAAAAGGTGTTTTTTTTTTATTTTTTCTTTTGTCTATTCAAAAATGGCTTTTATTAGCCAAGGAAATGCTTGACCTACTTTATATACTTCAATTCCAGTAAATTCAGTAAATCACCCTTGGTTTTAAGCCAAGTGGTTGGGCCATTACCATGTACAGTATATAGCTGTACATGTAATAAATACCATCTTATTTAATCTTGTACATACTGGTGGGTCTTAAAATCTGAAATAGAAATTAAATTTTTAAATATAAAAAAAAATAATATAATGCATTTTTTTTTTCAATTTATGATGTCTTGAATATGATCCATCCTACACACCAGGTTTTATTTAGTTTGTGTCTTCATTTGAAATTTTTTTGTCTTGTTGTGCGTGAGTGCGAGTGTTTGTGTTCGTGAGAGAAGGATTGAGAGTAAAATACCTGTAATTAACTACAATTTGGAAGCAAACTGCTGCCCACGTGTACATACTTTATGAAAGTCTGTTGGCTAAATTGTATTAGTGCTGTATAATTTTTAGCAACAATGTCTGCTCATGTAGAATGCTGAGAAAGGCTCGGATGAATAAGACTATGGTCTAAAATAAATATAACGTGTACTGTTTCATATATTAGGATCTGAATAAACTATTTTCTAGTTGGCAGGGAGTTCATCAAAATGAATCAATACATTTATAAACCATTTTGTATGCACTTTATGCACACACACACACACACTTACATATAGATTCCATTTAAATCAGTGCGAACGTTCTGACTATGAGATATTGGGCTGTTCGGAGTGTTGTAAATCATAAGTGTTAACCAGGAAAAAAAAAAAAAGACCTTTCATTGTAGCAACTCTTTTTATTCTGATAGAAGTCATAACGTAATGGTGATTCAACTTTATTACCCGGGGTAGTGAGAATCACCTGGATATCCTTTTTTTTTTTTTTTTTTACACATGCTTTCATAGATCTTTCATGCTCATCTACACCACTGCTCCCTTTCTTCTTCTCATTTAATATCGGCCCTCATGTACACCTTGGAGCTATCTGTGTAACAGCTTGCAACTGCAGTGGATCAATAGAAAATCTGTCACCCAATGCCTGTGACAGACTCCCATCATCTTCTCTCATGTCATCGTGTCCAGGGTGAGTTTATTGCATGCATTTTGGATTCGTTCAGAACCCTGCAGCTATTAGGGGGTTGGGTTTGCTTTTTGGCTTGGTAGTCTTTATTAATATTATTATTCTATTACTCAAACTATCAACCAGTTAACTGGAAAGATCTCTCAGTCTCTTTAGTTTGTACCTTCCCTCAATATTTTCATGCCTTTCACATCACCAGCTACTGTACAGAGAGACCTGATTTCCTGTGAGTTCTGACCTTGCGATGTTAGCTGGACTCCAAATCTCCACATTTTCCTGATTATTGGACCTGCAGCTAGAATGGCTAATAAGACTGAGCTGCTGCTAGCCTACTACATTAGACAGAATGCACCCTGGAGCTGGAGTGGAGCCTACTTAGTTGTTTATTTCTCGTGGTGTGTCGTACTAAGCCAACCTGCTAGTTCTAAATAGCCATTTCCAATGACAACTCGTAAGTATTAAGAGAAAGAAGCTGAGAAATTGATCCGTGTCTCTTTCTTGGTGTGTGTAAAACCATGCGTTATGCATGGCTCACGAGATCCTGGAACTGATGCCTGTGTTTTCAGCTCCTTATAGTTGAACATGCACAACTGAGATGCTAGCCAGAGCTGTTTCAGCCGTATCCAGACATTTCACCATATAGACCATACCAGAATCCATCGCTGCCAGGTTCCAAACAGGCCATAGAAAGCAAACCCAAAATTAGCAGCAGCCCAAATTGTATGGCTTGATGACAGTCCATATAGTGCTCTTCCACATGGTGCTCGTCAGTTTTTCACTGTGTCTGCTCTTGACATTTCTATCACATCGCTGATGGTTTCACTGGATGAAAAACAGTGTTCAGACATTTGAATTGCCGGTACTTGAGGCAGTGTCATAGGACTTCCCTACAATGTCATATGACTGCAGTTTGGTGCTTGAGAAGCACATGTCTCAATGTACCACTTCATTCCGTTATCCGTTTTGCTACTTGCCTTGGAAAGTTTATTCCATTATACAAGCCCTTAGTGGATGGAGCTGGTTAAAGCCTCACTCATGGCAGTAGAACATCTGGGCGTGATAGATAGTGATTAAGAGACCCTGAATATTCTGTAATAACTTTCGCTAGGACGAAATGAAACAACATACAATGTGCTCCTCAGTATATGGAGCTTCAAACCTGAATCAGACCGATAAGGGACTGTAGCCTCTTCCAGCATCACATGCAATGCAATCGATTACACATACGTCAAGGTATATATAGCACATTTTCTTTTGGTTCAGATTGCTTCATCATAGCAAGAGTTATTTAGGAATATTTAGGGCCTCTTTTGAGTGAATCACCCTGTACAAAGACAACCTTTTCCAGGATGGTTTATGGATGATGTCAGGTTCAGTCGGTGTAGGCCAAGCTGCCAGACACATGCAAGTTAACTGACCTCAAGTGACAGACTTGCTTTTTAGACCTAAGGTCGAAGATGCCCTGGAGAGAAGGGCAAAATTATCAAAATACTGTAAGACCTTCTCTTAAGCCCATTATTATTTTTGTAATAATGATATTAAAGCTGATTATTAAAAAAGCTAAACGAACACTTAATTTCTTCTATTGAGAACTTATGGAATGAGTCCTGGTGTCATGGTAGTGAAAAATACCCCACATATGTGAATAATGGCTGACATTCTCCTTTCACTGACTCATTTACTTTTCTTAATCATGTTTCTATTTCAGTTTTTGTCCTGAAGATACCTCTTTCGCTTGCTTTCTCTTGTCTTTTTTTTATTCCTTCTTCAGAAGAATTATACAGTATGTGAATACAAGGAAGCTTGAGGTGTAACAGATCACCTTGGAAACCAAGAGAGAAGCCGTTTGCTATAGAAAAAGTGCAGAATCTGGCAGGTGCTGGCTTATGAACACAAGTGGCCTTCAGCAAGAGCTGAGCAGACTGCTCATGGACATTTTTCATCTGATTCATGGGATTTGTCTTTTTTTTTTTTTTTTTTTAACAGTTTACACAATTGCTTTTAAGGATGTCTTCTAATGACTGTGTAGAATTGCATGTGGTGTCAACAAAAAACCTTGGATACCTACCATAGTAAAATGTCCTTGCTTGGTTAAAAATTTGAAACCCATTAAATGATACCCAGATTTGTATTATACAGTACTGCACAGAAAGGTGGGGAAAATGCTGTAAGGTAAGAATACTTTCACAAATAGAAGTGTTAATAGTTTATTTTTATCAATTAACAAAATGGAAAGTAAATGAATAGAAGAGAAATCCTAATCAAATTGTATTTGATGTGACCAAATACCTTTTGCCTGCAAAACCACAATCGCCAACAATCCTTCTAGGTACTTGCACACAGTTTAACAAACTCGGCAAGTAGCTTGTTCCAAACATCTTAGAGAACTAACCATAGATCTGCTTCAAATCCTTCTGTCTCTTCCTGTAATCCCAGACAGACTCAATGATGTTGAGTTCATTTCCTGAAGATGTTTGTGCATAGTGGCTCTTGAAGCACTGACTCCAGCCTCATTACCCTCTTTGTGAAGCTTTGCTTGACAATCTTCTATGACTGTCCTATGTGCAACTGATAGTCATGATAACATGCCATAGCAATACAAGGCAGTGTTATTTTACCACAATAAACCAATAAGCTTTCATTAGGCATTTTTACATTATTAGTGTTTTACTTTTAGTAATATTACAAATATTACTTTGTATTATAAAAATTGTGAGCTGGTGCAAAGGTGGCCTAATGCATTTGTTAAATTGTTAAATTTTTCTAAAATTAAATGTTTTCTCCTTGAAACATTGAGTACCACACTCACAAAACCAAATCTACTCAAAGCTGATCTAGTATCATTACAAAATTCTGCTGCACTGAGCTAAGGTAATGAGAGAAGCACATTTAAATGGACATGACAGGAGCACCACTAGTCATACCTGATAATGTATTCCATCCATTCCACTATCTGCATCATTAATTAACACACAGCCTCTTGCGAAAACGTTTATATATATATTTATTTCCTTTTTGGCTTAATTAGACATGGTAGTGGTGAGATCTTGAGTGTTGTTTTATCTGTGTTTGTGTTGTCATCCTAACATTATGGGCAAATTTGTTTTTCTAGCCTCTTATCTCAGTTTCCAGATAATAATATACCCTGAACTCACAGTCTGTCAGAGTAAAATTACCCTAGTTGCTGGAGATGTGCTTGTTCTGTGTTGACCAGTTTAGCCCAGTGGATAAATAGACCAATTTCTGTGCCACATGGTGCCACACATCACTCTTTTTGGTGACTTTACAACTGTCTTGGTTGGTTCGGAAGATCCCAGGTTCAAACCCCACAACCACCAAGTTGCCACTGTTGGGCCCTTGAGGAAGGCCCTTAACC
>JAQMYG010000023.1:23754117-23767416 GCA_030014215.1 Clariallabes teugelsi | reverse complement strand
AGCAAAGCATTCTCATCCAACATATAGTGTCTGATATCAAAAAAGCTCCTTAAACTAAATTTATCATAAATTCCCCCATAAGCACTACAAAACCTTGCAGAAAGCCTTCCCAGAAGAGTTATCTCCAGGAGGGAGCGTACAAGCGTGGTGTTGGTGAGGGGTGAGATTGGAACTTAACACTCAACATATTAATTACATATTCATTTTGATAGCCAGGTGTCTACATATTTTTGGCCTTGTGGTGTATCTTATAGTGAAAAAAAATATATAAATCCAGTGGGTCAGATAGTGTACAATATTCACTAATAAATGTAGAGCCCTTGTCACTCTCTATTCATGATTAGCTCTTACTATGATAGAGTTCCTGTAGTGAATTCATTGTTGAAAAAAATGGTTGCCCTTTCCGTTTAAACATTTCTGAAGGTTAAACAACACATTAAGTGACTTAAAAGAGAAGCAATTCTGAACAGAATGTGAAATGGCTTATTTTTTCTGCTCGCTCAGCCTCTTTTTAAGTGAGCAATTATATTTAGAATTGCATGTAGATGCTTTTAGTTGTTGTAAACCCAATCTCTTTGTGCATAATGCTGTATACATTATGCAAACTGGAGGTCCAGGCATGTAACAGGTAGGGTCTTGTATCTGTATTCAGCCATGCTCTTACCAAGATCCTTGCTGCTGTGGCATTAATAAGCTGTTAAGTGCAAAAATGTTAAAGCATTAA
This sequence comes from Clariallabes teugelsi, assembly GCA_030014215.1. Taxonomy (NCBI): domain Eukaryota; kingdom Metazoa; phylum Chordata; class Actinopteri; order Siluriformes; family Clariidae; genus Clariallabes; species Clariallabes teugelsi. The sequence goes on along the minus strand of JAQMYG010000023.1, from coordinate 23,766,692 downwards.
CCAGGGCACTTCCACACCTGTGCTAATGCCTGTAGCTCTTAAATCATCTTAGTAGAGGAAGGATCAGAAATCAACATGGACAAAGTAACATTTGAACCTAGGGTTTTAATCTGCTGTTTGATATGATCATTAAGGATGGGACTCACCAGTCACCTCCGATACAATATTATCACGATATAAAGAAACGGCAATGTTTTACCGCCTCAAATCCCTCCAAACCTTCAAAAGTCAACTTGACAGTGAGCGCTCGGGTCGAGAGGCTGTGGGAATGTGGATGAGTGCAACTTCGAACTAATTGGCGCTATTTTGAGGCTGGTATAAGAGTGTGTGATGAGTGGGTTTGAGACTACTTTGCTTACAGAGTTTGGATATTTGATAATGTAATGCCATAAAAATGTGTTTTGATTGCGCCACTCAGAAGCTTCTGCGCTCCGTACAGAATCGTTTAAACCTGAGGCTGATCCGCCAATCGTACGGCCAATCTAACTGAAAACCAGACAATTCCGGTTCATCTTTATAAATGTAAAAATAAAATAAAATTGACTTTGCAGTCAGTGTGGTGATAGTGAATAACCGCACAAACAAATCTATATAAAGTCTTATAAAATACACCAAACTATATTTTGTGACTTGAAAATTAAAAATTTTTTTTTAATCATTTGGATTTGTCTTTTATATCTTTGTTACATCATCAATGTCATGTCGTTAACATTGATGACATCAACCACTGTCCAGTCTGACATGTTCACAAAGTCAATAATTAGAGGGGTGTTTTTTGTTTGTTTGTTTGTTTGTTTGTTTGTTTCAGCATTTAATGATAATTAATTTGTAATTGAAGCCGCAGGATGTAATTTTGTAAAAGTTTAAACATACGATTAAACATACTGTAGGATTAAACATACAAGTTGGGGCAACAAAATGCTCTAAAACATGAAGCTTTTCTGAGCCACTCTGGAAATCCAGTAATTCATAGTCAGTTTTTTTTTTTTTTGCAATTGCACACATCAAATGTGACTTCAAATGGCTCAAGCAGTAATCCATTCCAGTATTGTGTAAAAGATCTGCAGGCTTTAAAACTACTTAACTACCTAGGTAATGTTCAGTAATTCACTTACACTTAGACCCATAGACATGTAAACTCTCTCCCCAGGCCTCTTTGACTGGATCATAACAACGAGCACCCTTTCCCATTTGACAAGCTTTTATTTGAGTTATCCAGCCATCATCAGTTTCCTCCTCCGTTCTGATCTTGCAGGACAAAAATAGCATTGATGTTCAGGGTGGAAATTCACCAAGCTGGAGGATAACAAAGCACAAAGCAGACAATAAAAGTGATAACCTGATGCCCTCAATCCTTTTTTAATGTGTATTACCTGACATTCACAACTATTAAATTAACTCCTGGCGGAGAAGGGGGAAACACAATTCACTTTATGAAACGCTCATGTGAGACTAGCTCGCAAAAGGCTGGAAATCCTAAATCTTAAATCCAGAAGCTTTAAGATATTACATGAAATGAAAAGATCCTACAGATTTATAGTGGATAGTCTTAAGAAATATCACTCTACACTGTATAATCATCATAGTCATTTTGTGGACCACGTAAGAGACTGTTATGGTGATGAAAGTGTTATGATGGCAGGTGATTTAGGATATAATTAAAACATAATCAGTGACGCACTGTGTGTTCTGGCACCTTTCTATCACAACCATTGAAGGCATTTTCACCTTTTCACCAATTACATCTACACTAGTGCTTCTATTGGATCGGACTACCTGATCAAGCCTTCACTCCCATCTATGCGCATCTATGAGCCTTAGTCACCCATGACCCCTTCTCCAGTTTGGTTTTCCTTCCTTGGATCACTTTTGGTATGTCCTGACCACTGCAAGACCAGGATCATCCCAGAAGAGCTGACCCAGTCATCTAGCCATTACGATTTAGCCCTTGTCAAAGTCTCTCAAATCCTTACGCTTGCCCATTTTTTCGGCTTCCAACACATAAGCTTTGAGGGAGAAAAAGATTCACTTGTATAAGATGGGTTGTGGATTATGGATATGAAAAAATGCAAATGTAGTAACAAATGTATTAGTTTGCTCTTCTGGTGAAAGGATCATTGTTTACCAGCTTTGTCAAAGTACTGTTTATTGTCTTATTGTCAAAGTAAGGTGGATCATTTTAGACACTTTAAACTAACCTTTAGATATTTTAAGACTTTGTCACAAAGCCAGACATTCTGTCCAAAATATGGCGACTATAACAAAAACATCACATGACTCCAATGCAAGGATTACAAAGAATTTTGTATATTTAAAGATCTTTTGTCTTTACATTGTCTTCTCCAAAACGATTGAGCAGTTAAACTACCAATCGAAAGTTTGGGATCACTTATGGAATCACGTGAAAATGTTATTGTTTTCCAAGGTAACACACGAAATTAGTCTGAATAGAAAATCTAGCAAAAGAACAAGACATGCTGGCGTTGTCAGAGTTAGAAATAATGATTTTGATGGCAATGATGAATGTGTTCTTCAAAATGTGCCATTCTCAACCACCTTTTGCAGCAATTACAGCCTGGCAGACATTCCAGCTGTCAATTTATAAGAAGATGGATTGGCTTGATGGAGTCTTCCTCCGTACCATACGGTCAAGCCGCTCCCACAACAGCAGCTCAATAGGGTTCAGATCCGGAGACTGTGCTGGCCGCTCCATTACAGCCATTGTTTGTGAAATGGATAAAATTGTTTGTGAATTGCATGAAAATGTGTTTTCATCCCAAACTTTTGAGCGGTAAGGTGTAAATAGTCACCTTTTCACAATGTACAAGGTGCTATCAAAAAGTTCCGAGACTAGTTTTGGCAGCACAATCACATCCGTCAGCGTGCCGTTAATGACCCGTTCTTCATGTCAAGGATCATTACCGGTGACGAAACCTGGGTGTACGGGTACGACCCTGAGACGAAGCAACAGTCTTCACAGTCGAAGCGTCCATCGTGTCCACGACCAAAAAAGGCGATGCAGGTCCGCAGTTCGATCAAGTGCACGCCCGTCATCTTTTTTTTTTTTTTAAAGAGAGTTTGACATTGTGCATCGAGAATTCGTCCCCAGGGGCCAGACAGTCAATAGTTTTTACAGGGTCTGAGGGAGGACATACGGCGAGAAGCTGAGCTTGTAAACAGACCTAATCTCAAACCTTTTGGATACAACGTCGTAGATGCCTCTTTGATGATTGATGATCGTGGTGTAATTGGCAGGGTAATGATATGTGTTAGTAAACCAGTCCAATGAGTTTAGTAGGATTATCTAAAACAATCTTTTTTGTAGACCGATTCACATCAACAAGATTCTCTCTGCTTGACTGAGTAACAAGGTGTCATATGCTAGAGCTCTCCAAATCACAGATGACTCTTTTGCACAGCTCATGTTGTGAGATTTTAAGTGTACTCAATCTGAGAGCTTAAGTGTCCATATGAGGTGTTAAATTGCACTGAAATTCACACGCCAGATGAAGTAGTGCGCAAGGAGAGAAAGTGTGGCAGAAAATAGGAATCAAAAGCAACATGATGCAAATATGACACAGAGTGAACAGGATTAATTTAAGTAACAGGCGGTAGGGTGTCGCTTTAAAGCGCATTTAGATTAACATTAATCCCGAGAGCCGCTGGGAAAGAGAGTGCATGAATAGGGTTTCAAATGGCTGGAGAGGCCTTTTTCCGTTCTTCCTCTGCTGAAGGGTCCTTAGAGACTGCAAGTGAAGACGTGGGTCTTCAGGATGAATAAAACTATATCTACATTTATTCCGGGCGAGATCATAGTTCACAGATCAAAAGGAGCGAGGTAGCACCCACTTTCTTTCTTCCGTCCCTTTGTTGCACAATGATTCATGGTTCAGTTCATAAACAATACACTTTTTTTTTCGGGAGCACCAGTGATGTTTTTAATTCCCTCCAAACACTTTTGTATTACTCTTGCTGTAGGTGTAAGCTCAGCATATATGAATCATAGACAAACAAGACTAGACAAGCCTTGTTTTTGCCAGACCACAGGGTACCTTAAAAGCCATTTGAGATGTTATTTTTCTCTTTCTAAACGTATTCTGATAAATCTCTTGTGCTGAATTCTCATCCATTCGATATAAATACTACAGGCACCCATTTGCACCACTTGTTTAAAATAGTCATAATAACAAGGAAGCTTCTGACAAGTAATTGTGAATCTCAGAAATAACACTGTGAAAAGGGTTTTTTATTATTATTCACATATACTTTATCTGCAGACTTTTATGTTTATACTCATTTATTTTTCATTCACATTGAGGTTTACATACACACACATATGTATGTAAATACATATATACATACACACACACACACACACACACACACACACACACACACACATACATACACATATATATATATAATGTGTATGTATGTATGTGGTGGCTTAGTGGTTATGCACCATCAGGTTCTGGATTCAATTCCCACCCAAGTTTGCATGTTCTCCCTGTGCTTGGTGGATTTCCTCTGGGTGCCTCGGTTTCCTCCCCCAGTCCAAAAACATACAGATTAGGCTAACTGGCATTCCCAAAACACCCGAAGTGTGTGAATAAGCGTTCCCAGCAATAGAATGGCACCCCACCTCGTGCCCTAAGTCTCCAGGGATAGGCTCTAGGCCCCCCATTACCCTGTATACAAGATAAAGCGGTATAGTTGATGAGTGAGTAAGTAAATGTACATTTACATTGATAGTGAAATGATTGAATCAACCACTTATATGGACATTCTGATCTGGTTAGTCTATGGTTCACTATCATATGTGCACAACTCATCAAAACGTAAATAAAAGCAGTGGCATGGGAAAACTTATACAGTTCAAAATACAGTACAAAGAAGATTAAATATCCAGTAAATATTGGACAAGAATGTGCATTCTGCTGATAAGGTACATGTACACTTCAAAGTAATCCAGAAAATCACAGTTATCCTTACTATACAGTACATGCTGTGAACCTGACTTCCACTTAGTTTGGGTAAAAAATTCCATAAAGTAAGCATATGAGATCTGCACAAAGGGAAGAAAAAAGAAGCAGCGGTCCGGCATGCTGCTGAGGACCTGCCCGCCCGCTTCAAGCAATGGATTTGGCGCTTGTGATTTTTAATGGTAATTTCACATGTAAACACCTTCAGCTCCTTTCATTTTCAGGACTGTAGATCAAAGACTAATCAGGCTGTGTAAACTGGCACGACTAATGACGAATTTTCTTTGCATCTTTCTTCCATTTATTTAATGGTTCCCGTGGTATCAAAATAGCCTATGTCTGCCAAACCTGTACAGTGAAATGCATCTGAAGCACTTTTGTTCCCTGCTGCTTTTATCACAAGGCCAGTTTGATCTACTTATCGTACACGGCCAGTTGATGAATAATAAAAGTGGAAAATCAGATGAGCTGTTTTATGCTTAACACACATGCACGCACATCCCAAAAAGACTTAGAGGACATAGTGACAGTATGGTCCTTCTCTTACCCAGCAGACTTTGGGACAGCTCCTGGCATCACAAACTACTCGTATGTACAGTTGGTGATCTACTTTCACATAGTGCAAACATATGGGATTCCTGCATTTTTAATATTCAGCCCTGTAATTGACCAATCAGAACCCAGGCTCATGCTGGGTTCTTGTCGCTATGAAGGCTGAAAGCTTTTTGGAGTCTTCTTTTTTTTTTTGTGGTTCCTTTGAATCCATCAGGAAAGTTATATGGAAGTTGAGTACCACCATTTGGTAGCAGTACTAATGAGAATGGGGGTATTTATTAGAATTATGATGCGGTATCTTACAATAATAACTAGTATAAATAGTATTTTGTTGCTGCTTCAAGGTTTTGCATTAGATATTAGCAAGACTAGGGACTTGATGCACTGGGTGGGTGACCAATCCATCACTAGATACACAAGCATGCACACTTACTTGCATACTAAGGGCAATTTAGAAATGCCAGTTAGCCTACCCTGCATGTCTTTGGATGGCATGGTGGCATAGTGGTTAACACCTCTAGGGTTGAATGTTCTAGTCCCGCCTCAGGTCAGTGTCCATGCAGAACTTGTGCATGTTCTCCCTGTGCTCTGGGTACTCCGGTTTCCCTCCTTCCCAGTCTACATAGAGACTCTAATCCGAGGTGCTATAAACTGGTCATTTTTGAGGCTGGTAACTCAAAGTAAACTTCTCCTCTGCAAAAGATTTATTTAATGGTTTCCTTTATTTAAAAGTAATCTCCAGTATTGTTCTAGAGTGTAGAAACATAAATCCAAAATATAGTTGCACCTGCGCCATCGCTGCCCAGGCATCCCAGAAAGACATTGGGCACATGCGTTTGAAGGGAAAATACCAATACCATGCCAAAACTGAACTGTTTGAGGATGCAAAATTGCGAGGGTATTCTCAATGTCTTGAGATCAGATTGGCCCATTTTGGTGGCGATTGTATAAATCCCCTAGGAGGAGTATATACATTTTCATAGCGCTGATGTTATAGTGATATATAAACAGTGGGTGAAAAAGGAAGCTGGCTACAGTACAGCACAATTTTACAATTTCTGTCCTTATAGTACATTTGGTCTAATTAGAAATGCAATGTGAATGTCCTTGAATGTAACATCTGGATGACATTTGCATACTATTAAATTGTATTAATTGGCTTGTTAAAACCATTAACACACATACTGTATGTACGCACACACACGGAACTGTACTTATAATTGGAATCTGGACCTGTTATTCCCTGTGTTGTAGATGCAGGTCTGTGCTTGTATTCTAGCAACAGCTGAACATTTCATTTTTAGTATATGTGGGAAGACTTGAGGATTTCTATGAAGATACACTTTCCAATTGCATCATTTGATTTTCATACAGTACATGTGTACGTTTCTGCATATCGGTCTAGTTGTTTGCAATCAGGCAATAATTACCTGCATTACTCGTAAAGCACACAGTCTGGTTACTGTAAGAGAAACCAAAACTTTAAGGAAAAAAGTTTTCTTCATTTTAATAGTTAGACATGCAACCTTCAAGGTATGTCAGTGTTTTAACAGTGTATATTACGTGCAGAAATGTGCTTTCTAACACCCCTTTTATGATTTTTTTAAAAGCTTTTAAACAGTTCTGTTAAATTTCAGAGTTCTCCAATTTCCTTGAAATACTGAATGAGTAACGTGTGTAATAAAGATCTTATTATCTTTTAATTAGGCCTCAGGTTGGTTCTATTGGTGAAGAGTGTAAAGAAATTTCTTCACTGCTCTCACTGTGCTCTAATGCAGGTCACCAATTATATATTCTTTTTAAGAATTTAATTCACTCATATTATGAAACTGGCTAACCTCTATCAATGCTCATTGCCTGTCTAATTGAATAAGGGTGATATTTTTAAAAAGGCTTTTAGTATCAGTACAATAGACAGGATTACTTTCATTGACTCGGTCTTAAAATGAGTGCGGTCTCGTTGTAAAAACGTGCCACAATAAAGCGACAGAAGCACGGCATCAATGCCACCAGTAAAAATGACAGAATAACTATCAGAATTATTTTTGCTGCATTCGGGACAGGAGCTATATCTTATCTCACCCTGTCTTAGCCCTCAAGGTTGGTTCAAGTTAACGTGGATAAATTGTAATGAGTTCATGAGTTGGTGCCCCCCACCACCACCACCCCCCTTAAAACCATGGATTTGAGGCAGAACTAAACAAGAGCTGTTCATCTGTAACACCTTACCTCCGTGATCCTAATCGAAATCCAATAATAAAGCCCACTGGGATATATGGTTCAGACAGAACAAGACTAAGTATTTTTGGGAGATGTCATGCTAGAAACGTTATCGTTTAAAAAGTATGTTAGTCATTTAAGTCATTGTTTTATGATTAATCACACACTTCCTATGAGAAATCTCTTCACTGAGATTTATTGGGGGCGGCACAGTGGGTTAGCATTGTTGCCTTGCACCTCCAGGGTCCGGGTTCGATTCCCGGCCAGGTTCGATTCTCGTCCATGTGTGCATGGGGTTTGCATCTTCTCCCCATGCTTGGTGGGTTGCCTGCCACAGTCCAAAGACATATTGGTTAGGTTAATTGGCGTTCCCAAATTGCCTGTCGTGTGTGAATGAGTGTGTTTTTGTGTGTGTGCCCTGCGATGGATTGGCACCCTGTTCAGGGTGTACCCCGCCTCATGTCCTAAGTAACCTGTGATAGGCTCCAGGCCCCCCGCGACCCTGAATATAAGATTAAGCGGTATAGACGATGAATGAGTGAGAGTTAATGGGTTAAAAAAAAAAACAGTGTGTAACTTCAGGAGTGTTATTTATTCCTAACTACAGGTTTCTACATAGGGATTAAAATTATACGCATAATGAATACAGCATAGGTCAAACAAAACAGTTACAATGTAGGTTTTCAATGCAATACCATAACAGGGCTTCAGACCGGTATTTCCAATGGGGAATATATCATCTGTGTCTACACTATTGTTTGTTTTTAATTGTCTGACATAATAGGTTGATAATGCTCATTAATAACATAAAAGAACACAATTCTATTGCTGCAATCCTCATCTACAGTATATACAGGAAGGAAATGAAATTTTCAAGAATGAAAGTCAAAAATCGTAATCACATAGTCGGCGGGTAGAATCTCCTTATTCTAGATGATGTTTAGAAATTCTTGAATATATCCTTGGTTTATTGGTTTACCTGCAAACCAACTGGTCCAGGCGGAGTCCCTGATTGAGTCCTCAAAGCATGCTCATCTACTGAGGTCTACTTTCTTGTTTCAAAAAGTCAGTAATGGTGCCTGTCCCCAGAGACAGCAATGCGACATTCCTAAATGACCGTCTTACCATTAGACTTACTCCCATCATCAGTATGTTTCGAGAGACACATCAAGAACATGATGCTCCATGCTCCCAACTGCATTAGACGAAGTGCCTGCTGCCAAAATAGATCCAGACATGATGCAATTTCTGCTGCATTACACACTGTTGTCAGTCATTCAGAACAGAGGGAGTATGTGAGAATGCTGTGTGTTGTACAGGTCACCATTTAGTACCATGGTTTTCTCAAAACTGGAGAGTAAATTCAGTAAACACTGGGCTGACCAGCAGCAGGTTGGAGAGAATGGGCCCCAATTGTTTCTCTCCACTGAATATCAGTACTGGGGGGTTTGACAGGGATGTATGCGTTAAAACCCTTTCCACTATGTACTCATGGTTCACATCTCTGCATATATTACCTGATCCATGCGTACTGGAAGGTTCAACATGAACCCCACAGTCCCCAAGTCATTCTGTGGTGCCACTGAAAACATTCTGACCGACAAGATCACTTGTTGGTTTGGGAACTGCACTATTTTTAAGCGCAAAGATCTGCGAGGTGTTGTACATAAAGAGCATAATTCAAGACCCAAGACCCAAAACTTCAAGACCCAAGTCTCTCTTCATTGCTACATTCATGGAGATCTAGTGCTCTAGACTCAGATCACACGCAAATAGACTCAAGGACAGTTTTATCCCACAGGCAATTTGGCTGTTGAATATTATCCATTCACGGCAGTAAAGATTTCTACTCAATGTTAAGCACTTCTACAGAGTGTGTTTCTTTTCACTCGGGAGGCACAGAGATGGAATTGGGGTCATTGTTTTGGAGAGATAAACAGAACAGAAAAACAGTGGAACATTTGGAAATGGCAGGAAATTGAGGAGATAGCCATGTTCAGGAGCACCGTTACCCATTGATGGCAAAGGATGTTATTGTTTATAATTTTTTCTAAAGCATTGTACCCCAGGTATTCCCAATGCATTTTTATATTTTATATTTTCATGTTACACTAGATGCCCAAGTGGTTGTATTACATGTCACACCACCTTTGGACAGGATGCCAATCCATCACAGGGCAAACACATGCACACCCTACAGGCAATTTGGGAACACCAATTAGCCTAATCTACATGTCTTTGGACTGTAGAAAACCAGGGGAAACCCACAAAGCACATGAAGAACATGTAAACTCCATGCACACAGAGGCAGGAATCAAACCTGGCCGAGAATCGAACCCAAACCCTGGAGGAGCAAGGCGACAGTGCTAACGGTCTGCTGAAGTTCAAACTAAGCATCAGAATGGAAGAAGAACGGTGATTTAAGTGATTTTGAATGTCTCTTGTTTGTTGGTGCCAGACGGGTTGGTCTGAGTATTTCTGAAACTCCTGATCTACTTGTTCTTTAAAATTATCAGATTGAATTTGGCTCTGTTCAGACTGGCAGCCCAAATCTGTCACATTGTTGACCTATCTGCATTGGTTGCCGTGGTAACGGCCATGGGTGGCATGGGTACACTGTAGCATGCATGATGTGACATCAAATGGTGGGAATAATAACCAGACTTCATCAGCCCAATAATTTTTCAGCCATGGATTCATGTCCAAACTATGTGACTATGTGGACTTAAACGTAAATCTGACATAATGGACAGTTTGAAATCCGATTTAAACAGGCAGAGCAACCAAATTGAAACACAGCTTTTTAATCTTATTTTAAACCAACTCTGGATGTGCAAAAAATCAGATTCTGCGCATTTTTCTTTTTTTCTTTTTTACTGTTTAGACTCCATGAAAGCAATCTGGTTCCAAACTGATTAAAAAATTCAAAAACTGAACAGGTCTTAAGTGATGCATTTAAGAGATCCTATATTGGGTGACGTAAATAGTGTTAATAATAAGATTATTGAAATTGAACAGGACTAGTATGCTGTTGGACTTTCGGCAAAACTTGGCACAGGTTTTATGCCCTTTCTGACACAACCCCCATTTTATCTAGGCTTGGGATTTATCGGCTGGGGTTTGGGCATTGGGTGAGAATTGAACCCGGGCCTTCCGCACGGCAGCCGAGAAACCTTCCACTGGGGCACCAATGCCCCGACTGAACACGAACTGAGTATGTCAATCAGAAATATGGAAGTTTAGACTTTCTTTAGGATCTGCTTTCAAAACTAGGTCTCAGCAGGCTCTAACCTTAGCATCATTTTGGAGCAAGATGAGTATAATTCACAATTGTATAATTCTCACCTTATTTTTATGAGCACAATCTATAAACTTTTATGATTATTGATTGTGAATAACATATTCCTATTTATGATTGCAGAAAATTGCTAAAATATTGCTATTAAACATCCTCATGCTGAAAAAGAACAGAATATTTATTATTATTATTATTATTATTATAGAAATACCATGTATTTTATTTAACTACAGAGCGTTAAAATGTTTGTCTTTAGTCTGTTGTGAGAAAATGTATATTTGTCAAGTAGATGCAGATAACTTTCAGCTAATTAATCTTAAGTAATTATCACCGGAATCTAACCTTCAGTGACCAAAAACAAACCTATTTTATAAAAGCTGTTGTTTTTAATAACACCACTACACTGATACCTCCATCCATGTTAGACAGAGAGTAACCAAGGTTGGTATGCTCTAGTCCTCAGTGAAGTTTAAACCTGAAACAAGCACGTCATGGTCAGTCACTCTGAATAATGTGGAATGCCGGAGATGCGCCATGACGCCCTGACTCCAGTGCTCTCCTGAGTGTTTATTCCTGTGTAATCAGAGAGGCTAATGTCATTATTATTTTGATTGCCATTAATTAGATTATTATGAATGCGTGGTGACAAGCTGTTTGGTCTGATTAGAAACCACTTTCTCATGAAAGGCAGAACTAACATCGCTGAGATCCAAAGCCGGGCCAAAAGTACACACAGTTTCCACCGCCTCTCACAGTCGCCGCTTGTCTCCCAGCGCTTTTCCGCATTCTCTGCATTAAGATGCAGCTCAGCACACCTCCCTGCTGGAAGGTACTATGTCGTTTTGACCCGTAGCAATCTCCGGTAATTTTGCCGCTCTCTGATCAATGCAATCATTGCTTCTTAAATAGAGTTTCAAACTAATCCAGTGCAGTAAATGCCAAAGATTAATTTGAGTAATCAAAGGTTTGATTTGGTCATGCTGCAATACAAATCCGTTTCTGTTTTGCATTACACTGAGCGCTAAGGATCTCCCCGCCTGCAGTGCAGAGAGGGTTTTTTTTCTCCCCCTACACTGATTGATCAGTGCAGTTGACACAGATCTATAAGACAGAGCAACTAGACACAGTGACACTGACACAAAAGAAGATGTGGCCTGCTGTTCCAACACTAATACTCACATAAACGTCTGTGAACAGTGTACTGTGTATTCACCCACAAGCTCCCATTTTTTCTTCCTTTTCAGTTTTCTGTCTCCCACTCTGTGATGTTCCCATACATACATTAAGTGACTATCATATTGCAAATTACTGGAACATACTGTTTACACGTTTTTTCACTGACAAATTAACGGAAGGATTAGAAACATACACACACAGACACACACACACACAGTCTTAATATACATGCAAAAAGAATTGCAAAAATACACCTTAAAAACATCCAATAGAAAATATTTATATGTAGGCATGTAAATCCATCCCTTCCATTTCTATTTATTGTAAGGAGGTGTTCAAGTCAA
>JAQMYG010000023.1:23726525-23741987 GCA_030014215.1 Clariallabes teugelsi | reverse complement strand
TCCATCTTCACTTTTATTTCTTTGTTTTTGTTGTGACTGGCAGCGGAATTGCACGCAACATACATGGATTTTTTATTGATTCCTGCCCCGCAAATAAAGTGACAATTTCTTTACCCGCCCCAACCCGACCCGCGGGGTCCGCGGGTTACGAGACGACCCGCGCATCACTAATATATATATATATATATATATATATTCCCTTATGCATATCCTGTGTTTATATTTAAAGAGCAAGCAGAAGGATTTTTTTCCCAAAGCCATGTTTCTATCCATCAAAAACATACTTTTGGTTATTTCATTAATTTCTAATAGAATATTTATCAGAACTGCTATATTAACATTTATTGTTGGTATCAAAAACTCTCTACATACAGTATATCTATTCTTGCCATTTCAAAAGGTATTTCATGATTAATCTACTATACAATGTACTCTAGTCTCTCTTTTTCTATTTCTCATTTCTTTTTCATTTTAATTCAGTATAATTTTTTGCATAAAATATGAGGAGTCATATTGTCCTCACTCCGGTTATATTAAAACGTCTGTTGGCCGCACTGTCTCATCAGCGCTTTCTGTTCAAGGCTACTGTCTCCCCAGTCACTGCTGTGCAGGTGTGAACGTGTTACATCAGTTCGTTTGTAACTGCAGTGCGAGCAAAAATGGAAGGCGCACTAGTGATTTGCACGAAAAAAGAGCAGCGATTCTTTTTTGTTTTTTTTAAATCTGGGAACGCTTTCTTGAAGACTTTGTGTGCAGTCTGAGAGTAAATTGGAGAGCATGAAATGGAAACACAATCGCCAACCAAGAAAAACGTTCAAAAGTCAGCCATCAGCTGGAAAATGTATCAATGCATGCAGTTTTCTGGAGTTCTCAAGGGCCAGTGTTGGAACATGAAAAACATGCAGGAAAAAGGTTCAACAATCAACAGTGCTCGTTACAGTGAGACACTTTTGTTGAAGAGCTGAAGGCTAAACTTCAGATTAAACTCAAAGGACATTTTCCAAGGGCGATGTGATCTTGCATGACGACGCACATCCGCACACTTCAGCCTACACGGTTAAAGCATCCTTTCTATAGTTCTGATCTTGCTCCATCAGACTTTGACCTGTTTGGTCGCCTGAAATATGAGGCAATATAAGGATGAGGATTCACTTCTGATGAAGAAGTGAAGACAGCGGTGCATTCGTGGCTCGCAGCTCAGCCTAAAACCATTGGTTAATAAAGAAAAATACAAAATCTTGTCAGATGGATAATGAGTATTTAAAAGCAAGGAGATTATGTCAAAAAAGTATGCATTTGTCTTTTCTGAAAGTTAATTAAAATAAATTCTATAGACAGCGTGGATAATTTTTTACCAGGTTAAGCAAATAATAATCTTTTTCATTTGTCTTGAATCTGTACATATTTCATGAAATACAGTGAAAGAGTGAACTTATCACTAAGAGTTAATGGTTCAGATATACTGTACTTTTATTAATATACCTGTTTTATCAATGTACTACAGTATATTCAGCTTATTCGTATTGCTTGAATTTGTTTGTATTCAGTTCCTTCATTACATGGTTAATGGTACATAACATTTTCAATTGTCCAATTTAGCTATGAAAAATACAGTCACATGTAAAGCATATACTGTATATACAAAATAAATCCTGACCAGACTCATGGTATAAATCTGTCCCAGGAACACTGAAAACAAAGCAGGAGATTTTGTCCTGGTTGGGACAGTAAGCCTCCCTGTCCTCCCTGCTGAAGAAGAGACATAAGGAACCCCATACAGACACTAACCTGAGCTCAAGATAAACCCCCTAAATCCTAGAACGTTGTGGAAGCAGCACTACCTGCCGAACATGCTTATACAGTAGGAGAGCACTAACCAACCACCCATTCTCTTGCATGTACATGAGTTAGTAGGCATGTTCAGGGTAGCGTCTCAGATGGTCAGTGTAATAAATTCCTTGATAGTGAAAATGCAGGGTCAGTTAGGTTTGTTTCTCTTTCTGGTCATAGATGGTCTAGAATTGCCTGACCTTCCAGAGCCCTTATTTTTTGGAGAGATTCTTCTTTCTAGTACTTATTGTCCAGCTGTGTATGCTGCACAAATCTTGCTCAGCTGGAAATCCATTTGGTTCATTAACTCCTTGTATATTTTATTCCAAAGATATCCCTTCACTGTTTACGGCTCAGACCACAACCATAGCATACCTACAGCACCATTTCATCCATGTCTCAGGAGCCAAGGGAAGGGGCTCAAATTGCCCCAGTGAGAAAAGATAGAAGAAAGAGACAGGAGTGTTTTGGCAAGAGTATTTCCCCGTGGGCCATCCACGGCTTTATCGGTTATTATTCATCTCTCTTACTGCTTGCTGTGAGGGTTTTAGGCAGTAAGAGAAGGGCAAAGGAAGAAGAAGAAGAGAGGGGCTTATCTTGGCATGGCTGGAAAAGAATCATATCACACCCTTCACCTGTGCACGGCTTAGAAGAGAGAAAGGGGCTGTTAATATATGAGGGTTATACGCATGCTGTAATTCCTCTGTATGTGCGCGCGAGTGTGTGTGTGGTAGGGGTGTATTTTGCGAGCACCACAGATTGATGGTTATGGCAACTCCAAGAGTAGATAGTGGATTTAAAATTGTCTCCATCTATCAGTGTTTTCAGTGAGATGGCAGTTTGTCTCAAAAGCTTTTGTTATTACAGTAGGATCGGCGAAATACAATCAGGGAGAAATCACCTTACATAGTCACCAGTGGTGTCTGACACACTCTCTCTAGAGGCCTTCTGGAGCACAATCAATGAGGACTCCATCATTTCCACACACATCATCTTCCCGAGCGTGATCCATTATTGCTTTCGTTCCCAGCTGGTCCCAGTTGGTGTCTCCATGTCTTTCCTAGATGGGAAAATTAGTTTCTTCTTTAATTTCCAATTCAAAATGGATGCACCAAGGAATTACTCAGATAGTCAGTGGAAAACCCTAAATTTGAACATGCTCAAACCGTGCATTTCTTTCAGGATATGAAACAGTCCAGGATTCAGGTTGACTGTTCAAAGTTCTGTAAGTAACAAGTTACATTTACACCATTACATTTACTTAAGTAACTTTTTGAAAAAAAATGTACTTCTATGGGTAGTTTTACTGCACCATACTTTTTGCTTGAGTAGATTTGTGAAGAAGAAACGCTAGTCTTAATCCGCTACATTCGGCTTCACTCGACTTTTCTAAACAGTTATTCTACACTTTAGATATTCTTTGTTTTTGCCAGAGAAATACAGCCGGTGGATCTACCACGTGACTATTTCACCAATCAGATGTAGCAACAATAAATCACATGATTCCGTTTGACCAATCAGATGCAAAACCAATAACCTGATGGAGTCAAATGACCACACAGAAGGGAAGGTGGGGGGGGATTGTCTTCAGCAGTGGTAGACAGTGAAGCAAACATGTCGCCGTTAGTTTAGCTGTTTTATTTAATGTTGCAATCTTAACACATATAATTAGCTATATTATATAATATAAAATAAACTAAATATAAAGTTTCCTACATTTGTTCTACTGGACACAGTTTATGGTAAAGTGAGACATCTTGTACATGTTCTAATGATATTTTCTATCTATTGAGCCATTTGCAAGACAACTGAAGATACAGTATATCTTACATAGGAAATAGTTTACAATGTTTAAATATGCATCTGTTACCTACAGTAGGTATTTATTTCAAAAGCTTTATATTGTGAAAAAAGGAAGATTAGGAAAGTTGTGTTTCTTATTCCTTAATTTGCTATTTTGTAAAGTTTTATTCATTTATTTTATTACATTTATGTTATTATTTGGAAATGTCGCAATTTGTTCATTATTTTGTCATTTTGTCTGACTGCTTACATAATTTCTAAAAACATAAATTAGACATTATGATGAAACAGTTATCCAGTACTTGAGTATCTATTTTTACTTCTACTTGAGTAATATTATTTTGAAGTACAGCTACTCTTACTTGAGTACATTTTTTGTTACTCTACCCACCTCTGATTAAATATACTTTAATTTTTCCACTCTTATATATTATTTCTCTCTCAGTAGAGATTTTCAAACTCAATAAATGATATTTGCATTTACCATTTGGTGTACTAGTGTTGTGGTGTATTACATGATGTGGATGCCTTATCAATAGTTTTATTTAAATTCAAATTTTAAATGTATTCATGCAACTATAATTTACATTGTATACAATTATGCTGTTCAATAAGGCATTTTAAATCACAGTATACAGTATAAGAGTCACATTACTTTATTGAATATTTATTTTATAATGCATTGGCCAGTTGATTACGCAATTCCATCATCTTAATGTTTCCTTTGTTTGACGCAGATTTTTTTGGTAATAGTAGTAATCATTTTAAACGTCCTCCACAGTAGTTTCAGTTCTGATCAGGATTAGACAATAGCGTACGTCATTTACACTTAAACAGACTTATAAACCACCGGCAACAAGCACTGACAGTTTGGAAATATATATGGTTTTGATTTTTATCTCTCAAGAATTTCAGAAATCAATTTATCAGAAATGATGTGCTCGAAACCTTGTAAAAGGTGTTATGAAGCTGAGATATTTTTGAAAGTTGTTGAAAGGAGGCAAAGTTTCCATCTCTGAACAAATGCACCGTTGGATTTTCTTTCGTATACCCGGTTTTATAGGGGGGGGTTGGCTCTGTATGATTACTGTATGATTGATGTAGTACCAAAACTATTTGAACTAATAGTAATCAGTGCCTGGGGTAAGAGTTATATGGGGTATATAAAGAATGACATGATTGCCACAACTGACCTGCAAACAACTTGCCAGGTTTTATTATTATTATTGGATAATTGTTAGTAACATTTGGATGAACATATTTATTTGGAAGGAAAGAAAATTAACAAATTCATCTTCAAAAAGCAGAAGTGAGTTTAAGATCCAGGGGGAAAGGCTTATCTACTAGAACATGGCTTTTAATTTTATACACAAGAGATGAAATGGTTGAGAGAAGTACAGTACCGGACACAAGTTTGGATTTACTTAGATCAGTACTGTTCATTTGCAAAAACCCATCAATCACCATGATGAAACTGTCTCTCATGAAGACCTTCCCAGGAAAGCAAGACCAAAACTTACCTCTGTTGCAAAGGAGAAGTTCATTTAGAGTCACCACACTCAGAAATCACCAATTAACAACCAGCACCTCCGATTAGAGCTGTTATGAAGACTTTACAGAGCATAAGTAGCAGATACATCTCAATATCAACTGTCCAAAGGAGATTATTGCACATTCAGTGTTGTTTTACAATGTTGAAAGAAATAAAAAATCAGTAAAGATGGAATTAGATGTGTTCAAACTTTTGACTGGTAGTGTATCTAAAGGTGGATATTATCTACACAGTAAAATATAGTAGACAGGGAAACCCCTGGGGAATTGCATTAAAATGACTCAGTGAACCTGTGCTCACTGTAGCCTCAGATGCCTTTAATTGGCTGACAGGAGCGGATGTGGTCTGTTGTGGGCTTATTTTGTTGTGTCAAAGTTTGACATGTTGTGCATTCTGAGTTGCTGCTCACTGAGGTTGTAAAGAATAGGTATGAATTACTATAACCTTCCAGACTGGTTTAAGCTGTTTTAAAATGTGTGTGTGTTTTTTTTTTTTTTTTTGGCTCACAGTAAGTGAGGCATTTCTTCTGAAAAGAGTCTAGAGATTGTTCACACAAGAATGATGCTTAACATCACACACAATAAAATATATATTTAAAAAAACATCCACTGAGAGGTGTTAATAATACAGTAATCAAGTCAAGAGGATTCTTTACTATCACTTCTTAAAAACACTTGCTTGCTGTATTAAAGTGTGTGACCTTTAATATTAAAATAGCATTTTCCTGGAGGTTTGCTTGAAAATGAAAAACAAGTGGTACGTGTTCCACCTATTTCCACCCACTCTTGAGCTAATGTGAGCAAAATGATTTAGGTTGGTTTGTTGAAGAATAAATAAGTCTTTAAGTTATGTTGGAGTGTTTCATTGTTGTTTACCTTCAGATTATAACATTAGGTTATATTCAGCGTAGGTGAAAAGTAACTAGGCATAAAAAAATTGGTAAAGTACATATTTAAAACACAAATTTATTTAAACAAATTGTACATGTGCTTTCTTACATAGGAAAATGAAAGCAAATCTTAAAATTTCAAATGTACAGTAGGAACCGATGGCATCAAGCAGTTTCCTCAAACGGCCAGAGATGGAACGGGATAGGAAGTCATTTGGGATACTGCTGAGATCTCCCTCCTGAATCCGGGCCTCCAAGTCCTCCAGTGTGTGAGGCTTTCCTCCTCCTTTGCGTAGCTCCAAAGGAAAAAAAATTAAAAATCACATGGAGTGAGATCTGGACTTCTTGGAGGCCATTCATGAGGACTGCATCGTCCCAGCCAACGTCCTGGAAAAAGCTGGTATAACAGTAGCAAGAGCAAAATGGAGTAGTGCACCATCCTGATTTAAAAAATAAGGTTGCCAATGTTCTATAGCCATTAAATATTGCCTAGTTTTTTTTTTCACGCACCCTGTAGTGCATCACTCTGCTTCACGTGTGTGTTAATAATCGTTAACACCTGAACAATTCTACTCTCTACTCTTCTACATAGCGCATTATCTTTCCATTTTGTACAAATTGGGATTCAACCCCGAAAGCGTAGTTTAGCTGAGACTCTTCCAAAGTTGAGACATAAACAGAAACTTTAAAAAAAAAAAAAGTTTAAAAGTTTACAACTTTTTGAATTTAAACCTACTTTCACTCATGGTATCTACACCAACTGTCGGTCGAGAGGTCAACGCTGGTTCTGCTAAGCATGGAAGTACAGTATATGTGTTGGTGGAGCAAAATAACAGCACTTCATCCTATGTGATTTTGCTTAATTATAACCCACTGTTTGGAGGCTGTGATTAATGAAACTAACTTGCTAATGATAGATAAATTAGTGAAGATGATTTCTTTTTATGCATGACATTACCTGTATCATTATTAAACATGAATTCAGCAACGGACCAACTAAGGTGGTAAGGTGGATTTTGTTCTGTCTGTGCCTGAACTGAAGAACTTTGTATTTTACCTTAAAGAGAAAGTCTACAGACCTTAGACTTAAAATTCAAGAAATTTGTAACTTATGTAACCCATAACCCATTAGCAGTCTGTAGCCATTCACTATGAGTAATCCATATCCCTTACCTTGAGTAATCCGACAAAAGGTGAGCATGTGAACATCTCCATTTCACTTATTTGCGACCATAGTTTTAATCTTGTCAATGCTTTACCATGTTTATGATTTCAGTAATTAGTGACATTCAGCTGTGCACTGGCTAAACCCGTGGTGTACGCCATGTTGCTGTAGCTTTGATAAGCATATGTACTGTAAGCAAAGCACACTGAGCATGCAATAGAGAATAAAAGAGTACCACAAAGAGGCAATTATTGCATATTTGCAATAATAAGAAAGTGGCTTATTATTGCATATTTTGGATGCCTTCAGCATTGTTTTGGAAAGAAAAGAAAAAAAAAAAATCAGGAAAGACCGCGGAAATAGAAGTTTTGTCCAAACTTCCATCTGGTAGTGTATATAACAATGCCCTGTGGTGTCTTCTTGAAGCGGTTTGCTGTACTGTTGTAAATATCATCTTAGTCTTATAAATCAGGTCAACTATCAGTATGTACACTAAAATATATTTGATTGCATTGGCGTGGGAGAAATTTTCGCCTGAAAGTCAATCAGAGAGAGAGAGAGTCCAACTGTGCAGTTCATCAGCTTAAAACTCATTTCCTCCTCAATTTGGTAACCTGCCAATTTCCATACAACAGCCAGCTCACCCCTATTACACAACGTTCCAACCAGGAGGGTGGAGGTTAACACTCGTGAGACATGTCAAGCCAGCCAACCAAATCTTTTTGAACTGCTGAGTGACATGGCAGCATAACACACTTAGAGACAAGTATTGTCTGCCCTCTTCAGCACAAATCAACCTGCAGATGCCTGCAATATGGCTAGGGTATCTCTGATTAACACAGGACAGAGTACAGCAGAAAGTGGCCAGTTTACTGCTTTAGCTTCCAGGCCTGTTTAAATTGTAATTTGCTATCTCCGATTAATAGCACAAATGTTTTTCTACTGCATCGCTTGGGAGCCATGGAAGAAAAAGCTGTCCTGATAATAGATGCAGATGCAAAAATCTGGCTGGGATGTTGGACGCAGCAAAAGCAGTATATTAAAACTGTGTCTCAAAGCATTTCAGGGTCGGCCGAGTGTGTCAGACATATCACAAATTCACACGTCAACAGTGGTTAGGCGGTTGGTCCAGAGAAGTTGATCTATTATTGAATGTGTTTCACATACAGAATAGAAACAGATGTTTTGAGGCAGGAGTCATTGATGCAGGATTGGATATATCTACGGTACGTATGCAGTTCTACTGTTGTCATTGCACATCTCTCATATCAGTGTTTTAGATTTTTAATCAAACAGGCCATAGTTCCACCTGTTGCTCATGCTACTCACCAGTCCTCTGCTCAAAAGACCAAATCTGCTGTCCCAGAAGATTGGGTCACTGTGGTACTGTACAATAGACCACCCACCTTCAAATTATGGGTTTGACCCCTGTGAGCAATGCCAGCATACTTCTATTTAATGGCTTAGCGCAGAAACAAGCAAAAGGAAATACTCTACCAAAACCTTGTATATCACCTTAGCACCTTCCAGTTTTTTTTTTAATTGTTTTTTTCCCCTTATCGCATTTGGCAGACAACCTTATCCAGAGCAACTTACATTTTTATCTTATTATGCATCTGAGCAGTTGAGGGTTAAGGGCCTTACTCAAGATGGCAGTGGTGGCTCAAATGCTTAAGGCTGTGGGTTACCCCTCTATTGATCAGAAGGTTGGAGGTTCAAGTCCCAGCACCAACAAGCTTCTACTGTTGAACCCTTAAGCATGGCCCTTAACCTTCTGATTCAAGGGTGCTGTTTTCTGGCCAACACTGCACTCTGACCTCCCCTTTTTCTGACTGAGATATGCAAAAAGGTCATTTAAATGTGCTGTAAGGCAGTGGTCCCCAACCAACAGGCCGTGGATGATTTGGTACTGGAAAGAATGAAAAATATATATGATTTTATTTCCATTTTACTGACTATTGGGTTCTGCAGAATGTGATCAGATCGTCTCCCATTCAATTCCTTCTGCACATTGCAAAATAATACATGCAGCATTAAAAGTGTGTTTGAAGCAACTTCAACTCTGCTGATGTTCTGGATTAAAATCAAGGCAGAATATCCTGTCCCCTATCACTCCTAGATGGGAAGGTCTCGTTACATGGAAAAAAGCTCCTGGCTCACACTAATTTTGCGTTACGCTGTTATATTTATTATGCACTTTATTATGCTTTGTTCCGAGCCTGTGATGGCCGGAAAACTCTCTTACATAAACCTGGTTCATGGTGCAAAAAAAAAAAAAAAAAGGTTGGAGACCACTGCTTTAAGGTACATGTTACAAAAGATTGAATTAGTATAAGCGCCCAACAGTGACAATTTGAACCCGCGACCTTCCGAACCATAGTCCATCAGCTATATCCAACTACTGAGCAACCATTGCACCTTTTGTCAGTTTTGGTACTTGTGTTATATCAATGTCACGCTATTATGCTATACATTATTTTTACAATTCCATTAAATGATTCCATTAAAAAAATAAAAAAAATAAAAATGATGGAAGAATTGTGCACACCAGTTCTTAATACGCTTACTAGCCAGCTTGACATGCTTGCCGAACCAGGATAAAGGGACAAACCCACACGCATGCATGCGCACACACACACACACACATACACAAAGAGCATGCATGATGTGTCTGAATGTTTATTCTGGTTTATTCACATAAAACGCGGTATATAAGCACCAATCTTCTCTCATAACCTTAACCGCTTTAATATTTTTAAATATTTTTTTTTAAATATTGATGTTATATACTCATAAAATTCCAAAAACGAAGGGGAAAACTCATTTGCCTTTTGAATTACTTCTGAATTTTACTCGAGTTTACTCTCATTAAAGTGTTTTACCTCTAAGCACCTGTTTAAAGATTAACTCATTTTGTAATAACGATCCTTCTCATCATTGCTTGGACAGAAAAAAAAAAAATCATGTTTGCTGGGAAAATTTTAATCTCATTGCTTTTTTTTCCGTCTTATCCAGCTGTATTGGTCACCTCTTTTTTTGAGATAATATTATAATGCTCAGTGATTGTTCATATGAAAGTTATATATATATATATAGGGCAAGCCAACGATTCAACATGATATAATGTAAATCATAAGCTGTTTGTGATAAAGTACAATAGCATGTGCTGCCATATTCTAGATCACTCCATATGGTGTTCGTGCTCAGGTGGAGCAAATCAGCTCCAAACTCCAATGACGTGAGCATGAGCAACGAGAGCAGACAGAATTATAACTGTAAACATTTAAAATGGACGAGAGACATACGGTTGTTCAGACAGACGCTCCAGAAACACCGCCAGGCTTCCTCATAAACCGGAGTGAAAGAAGTAGGTCAGGAGCAATCTAGATCTAGGAATAGTTAAGAGACAGAGAAACAGATTGGAAGAGAAGAAGAAGAGAGGACACATCGGGAGACTTTTGAAAGACGTACTTGAAGTGCCGGAGATGTCTTCGAGATGCATTTGATCTCTTTGCTATTTCATGCCACTTTCTAGTTAATCTCTATTTCCATCCTTTCCTTGAGTGACTAAGGTGTGATGCTATGTGACAAGGAGTGTCGTGGACAAGTGGCACTTGAAAGAATGCTGAGAGACAGTGACTGACAGCAGCCTCTTCTAAATTACATACACATCGCACGCTGTTATTTATCCGTGATGCCTGGCGGCACTGTTCCGCTTCCTCTCTCTCCTTCTCTCTGACACATCATGTGACTTTACACCGTACTACACCTCTAAGGACACACCCCTTAGTGTACACCTCTCATGCACATGCATGAACAGAGCACTTACAATAGGGATGATCTTTGAGACAGCATGTGTGATGGAGCTGTCTTGTAGCGGCGGCTGCAATCTATAACCGGCTGCGCACTATTTACCAATCTCATTCGGTTATTTCACCTCTTAAATCAACATGACCTGTCGCTTAAAGGAGATGTTGCGTCACCGATGAGCCGCAACCACAAAGCAGATCTCATTCTCCTGACTGTCTTCCTTTGAGGTGCTGATCTCATCAAGATTAACGCAACCCAAGCATTGACAGTAAAGAAATTGTGTAGGAATTGTGTGTGATGGGCATGAAATGGGTTATTGGATGAATTAATGGAAACTAATTTGCTCTTCTAAATGAGTTTCTGAAACAGTTATTGTGGATGCGGGATGACTCACTGTCGCAGATAAGTGAATGGAGCTCAGATGTGATGAGAGATGGGATATGCGCGCAGTTACGGTAGCTGTTCTCAGAGTCAACCGCTTCTTTACTAATGCATGTAATTTAAGTGAGGTTGGCTCACCTCCTTGAACAAACCACCCATTATACAATAACGCATTTATAAAATATCTCTGAAGAAGATTTTTATATATATATATATATAGGGCGCATCTTTCACTGAACAAATAAAAGCAGTTTGTATCTCAGTATGTCTACACTCAGGATGTCTGGTGGGTGTGATCCTGACAGCACCCTCACAAAACACACACACAGATGTAATAGTCTAGGGAGCAGGAAACAAGAAACTGCGTAAAGTCAACCACAAGGTGTTATTTACAACAGAAAGTTTTTTGTACTATCAGTAAGAAAAAGATGTTGGAGAGGATATGGGAATGCTGTAACCTCTCGCAGCCGGAGGTCTAGAGAGAGCTGATTGGCCGAGCTCTCTCAGAGGGGCGGGATGAGGGGTACTTAGTGCTCCCACATTAATCACGGCTCTACAGCCAATCAGGGGCGTCTGTGAGCTCACGCAAGCGGAAGGAGCGAATAGCGCTGTCCTCCGAGTGTGTTACGCCGTCCCAATGGTGCGTGAGTGAGCAATTCGAAAAGATGCGGTTGGCTGGCATCACGTGATTCGGAGGAAACATGTAGTAGTAGCCTTAATGTGGGAGCACCCTAGTGATGGGGAGGAATTGGACACGAAAATCGGGGAAAATAAATAAATTTGCACTTGAAGATAAATAAAAAAAGGATTTTCTAATCATGTTCTTTCTGTTCTGTTTTTTTTTTTTTTTTTTTGTGATACAGCTGACTCCAGCGCAGCCCTGTCGCGCCCACAGCGCCCGCTCTCGGCCCGGGCGGCTCACCATGGCCCAGCTATGAAGGGCTACCAGGTGAGCCGCAGCCTGTCGCAACACTCGTCCGGGCCATGCCATTGCACACCTGAGGATTTCGAAGCCACGCGTGAATACTTACGCCATGCAGACCATCAATACTACCCACCTGGTGGACCACCTGAGCCTTTGGCACTGCCCCCTTCTGGTGGAGGAACTTTCCCACGCTCTCATTCCACTCAGCAGCAGCCGTATGACTCATGCGAAGAATGCTTGTCTTCAGCTGGGCATGGACACGGGCATGGACATGGGCATGGGCATCCAAAGATGCACCGCATTCCTCCTAACCTGCTGGATCAGTTTGAGAAACAACTACCATTGCACCCAGATGGCTTCCATACTCTACAGTATCAACGCTCAGCCAGCGGGGAGCAGCGCAGTGAGAGTCCTAGCCGCATCCGTCACCTGGTGAACTCCGTTCAACGTCTGTTTGCCAAATCGCATTCACTCGAGGCACCGTCCAAGCGTGAGCTTAATGGATGCAGAGATCGTGACCGAGAGCGAGGTCAGCGAGGTCCAGGTGAAGATGGCACAGGGCACCACCACCCAGGTACACATCAGTCACGTTCGACCCGTCGCAACAAGAGTCGGGAGCGCAGCAAGAGCGGAGACTCGCGCCATGATTCCCGACACTCCTCACGCCACCGTAGCAAGACAGCTGGTTGGTGGAGCTCTGATGACAACCTGGATAGTGACAGTAGCTTCCTGGTGGGTGGAGGCAGAGGAGCAGGAAGGGCATACCCACCAGGTCACGAGACCCTGGACTCAGCCATCCAGGAGCTAACCTTGAAAAAGGTGAAAGGTCCTGCTCCCGGGGAGTGTCTAGCATGCAGCACCATGGCCAGGGTAGGAGATAGTGGCCATTCTCTTAAGAGGGGTACCTGGTCAGCCATGACAGTCAACCAAGCCAGAGAAGCATATCCTGGCTCTCGAGGAGCAGGAGCAGGTTACGATAAAGCCCTGGTGCCTCTGGATGCCAAGTTGAAGGAGCGTAATCTCCATTACCTACAGGTACGTCTGCGTGTGTGTGTATATTAGGGAATGAGATACTTTTACAGCCTTTTTAAGCAAGATACTTATGACACTCATAGGCCGTATGGTTTCAGCTAGTGTTTATATTCAATTTGGCTACCACTGAGCACTCAGCAGTAAAACGTTCTGTGCATCACAGTTCAGCTCCTTGACAAAATGGAGTACTGATTACACTGGCACAGTTGTGCACTGAGGTGTTAGAAAATTCGGTTAGCTATCTTATGCAAGGATTTGGTGTATTGTATCATTCAAGGCAAGGATTTGATTCGATATGCCTGGAAAATGAACAATACATTCAAAAGACTAGGCTATTTGACATTAAATACCATTTATTTGCTTCCACTTTCTCTGAAATCAGGGAAGGCTAGAAGAAAATACATACAGTAGGCATTCTAGTGAACTAGCATACAAACTGGTACTAATACAATTACCTGGACAAACAAGATGGACACTCTCTACCTCTTCAAGACAGTGTTTCTTAGCTAACTGCATCTGAGTTGACGAAACCAGAATGGTAATTGGATAGATCGTAGCTGTAAACATGAGACTATTATAGTAAAACTATAGTGAAGCAGAAAACAACTCACAATTAAGGCCATGTTCAGACTACAGGCAAATCCGATTTGTTTCACAAATCTGATCTTTAGGACCGACCGTCCACAATGTTTTTAAAAGCGATCAGATCGGATTTGGCTCTGTTCAGACTCGCAGCCCATATCCAACACATTATCGACCTACAGTATCTGCATTGGTTGCCATGGTAACGATGCCGGAGGCATGCAGGCTACATGATGTTTCCTCATATATTGCCCATTTTTTGTACATTCCCTGTGGCTTTGCCTATACTGATGCCCCGCCACAACATGCTGTCAGACAGTTCACTTCGTCCTCTGTCCAGGGACTCTTGACTCTTATTCTCCATTTCCATACTGCAGTTAAGCTAGCTGCTCTGAAAACAACGGTTACTTTAGCTGCACAGAAGATTCAAAGGAGACGCTTGTACATACTGTACTTAGCAGTAATAGTGCCAAAAGTGAGAAAAAAAGCCCCACTGTGACTTAACCTTCTATAAATTACAATTATTTATTTGATCTCTATGTCTTTGATCATCTTCCCACCCATTTTTCAACCATGGATCTTTATCCCATACCACGTGACCGTGTGGACTTGAATATGTGCATTGTGTTCCAAGTGACATAATGGACAGTTTAAAATCAGTTTAAGGAGACACATCTTTTGGAATCTGATTTGAATCTGATTTCAAACCACCTCTGGATATGGTTCAGATTGAATTTAGAAAAAAAGAAAAAGAAAAAACAGATTCAGTGTGTGTTTTTTTTTTTGTGCTGTCAATCTAAAATTTAATCTAGTTAATCACAGTGATAGACCGCGATTAATTGTAGACTTTGATTAATCACGATTAATTAAAAATAAAAATATTATTGTATTATAATATTGTATTATAAATGTGCAATGTTGGAATAAAGAAATGCATGACAAACTGGTTAGAAGAAACGGATTATGCAGTTTTATAATAACTCAAACAAATTGTTGATAGACAATCTCTCAAATGGTAAACTCCTTGCATCAGCAATCACATTATGAGCCAAGTCTGTTCCTACAGTGGTGACCACGTCCGTTCTCCTTCTCTACTTGACTAGCGCAATTTTCTAGCACATGGTTCGTCAAAATGTCTTTCTTCTGTTTTTAACACGCCCAGAGTGAATGAGTGTAGTTGGCAATACACGGAGGTAGTTATGGTTAATTACTGATGTCTAGTGGTCTGCAGGAATTGCAATGAAAATAACTTCCTTTATACACGTAGTAACAAAAAATTAATAATCTTTTTGAATGTCTTGCATTTAATATATTCTTGTAAAAACAATTATTTGGTTTTATCCAAACTTCCATCTAGAAACTTTTAATAATGAAACTTGCAGTTTAGCACACATGGTGATGTTTCCTCAGTCATCTTATTCATTCATTCATTCATTCATCTTCTATACCGCTTTATCCTCTATTCAGGGTCGCGGGGACCTGGAGCCTATCCC
>JAQMYG010000023.1:23673910-23695239 GCA_030014215.1 Clariallabes teugelsi | reverse complement strand
TCCATACACACAAAATCTCTGAGCTGAAGTGCCTGCGCTGCGCTCGCATTGTACTGCTGGTTCATGATTCGGAGCAATCAACTACCAAAAAAAAAAAAAAAAAAAAAAAAGCACGAAAATTTATTATTTAGGGGCTTACAGTGGAGTTCCGGGTCGAGCTTGCGCAGGTTAGGAGGGACTGTAGTGATGAGGATTTTTACTGTAGCATCGGCTGAACTGATCTCAAACCCGGTCTCGTTGGTCAGCATAGAGAGCACTAAGGCAGATAAGAGGACACATAATGGAAGACTGCAATCTTTTGGAACAGCAAAACTCTTACCTGCATAATAATGAAGTGTGTACTCACCCTCAGCTGGGTCCTGGGAACGCAAAGTCTCCACTACCTTGTTTCCCAATGCAGCGACGGCCTCCACTGCAACAAACAAGTGATTTTAGTTCAGATGTACCTGCGCAAGGAGCTCAAACAAAATTAAGTCAGAATGAACGTTTGAATTTGTTACTTTATTTCCCCATGTCATCACGTGTATGATTCAAAGGTATTAATCACTTTAAAAGGCAAGTTATAGATATTTCAGGCAATTAGCCTAATCTACATGTCTGTGGACTGTGGGAGGAAACCAGAGTACCAGGATTAAACCCACCAAGCACGGAAAGAACATGCAAACTCCACGCACAGACCCTGAGGTGGGAATCAAACCCTCGACCCTGGAGGTGCAAGGCCACTGTGATAGCCATTAAGCCACCATAACACCCCATCATTACATTCAAACCAAAATTCCAATTTGTACTAATTTAAAAGAAAATACTTACAAGTGGGAAGAATCTTGAGGATAACTACAAGATCAGCTACATTGTGTCCTGTTGTCATGGTGCCTTTTTTGTATGAGCCCACTTGCCGAACCTCCTCGATTTGCTGCGAATTTATGACAAACATGCCATCATCCATCTCTTCAAATAGATACCGAATTTAGCTGGTAATGTGGGGGGGGGGGAAACTCACCACTTCAAAGTTCCCAGGTGCTACAATTAAATTGTCGATAATGTTGTTAATCTTTGTCACCAACGACAATATGGAAGACTACATAAAGGAGGGGAAAAAGAAAGGAACAAAATGTCAGCATTTACACGGACCAGTGTCCAAAAATTGACATAAGTGGAGGAAATGGATCATTTTCTTTCTATGAGTCAAATCGATAAAAATGCTCATGCCTTATATTCATATAATTGATTACAACATACTGTATCACTGTGTACAGACAACAAGATCACCATGGCAGTACTAACTCTACTTTCCCCCTCTCCAGATCCTGACCTACATTTATGTAATGGAACAGATTTAATGCTATTAACAAAATATAAGTTTACCTGCTCAGCAGAGGTAGGACTCAGGTCTTGGTTTCTCTTCAGCAAAGCTTCACTAAATGCAGTCTCATCAGGAGCAGGCTTCACCCGTGGGAAAGCCATCTCACACTGGAATGTGGAGAAATCAGGTTTCAGAACTTTGATGTAGTTAAACCAAAATGCTTTATATAACAATTAGGGCAAACAAGAAAAATAATAATAATCAAAAACAGTTAAAATAAAAATGTCAAATCAAGAATTTTTTTTTTTTTATGTATAGACATAAAAACTGGAAACCTAAAATAAAATATAGAGCAACATAGGGTAAAAACAGAACATTAAGAAAATATAAATCATGGGCTAACCAAATGAACAAAACAGTAAACTAGCTTCTCTCTTGTGGAAGCTTCTATAGTCAAAAACTGGACATTTTAAAGATAAAATATGCACAATTCTACGTTAAATTTTTCATTACCTTTGTATAAAATATGAAATGAAAAAAGGTGATTCACTTACAACATAAAAGTCAAATGGTATGTGTGGGACAAAAGGGCGATACCTAAAAATGAAGAAAAGGCATAAGCAGAGACAAAGCAGCCAAAAAATTTAAAAATTGTAAGCACATAGAATGTATAAAACAGAATGTACAGTACATGTTATACTAATGTTATCATAGAGTGTAAACAGAGCAGGCAGAGTGTGTGTGTGTATAGTGCGTGGCACCGACGTGAGCAGGCAGAGTGTGTGTGTGTGTGTGTGTGTGTATAGTGCGTGACCCCGACGTAAGCATACGCAGTGTATAGTGCATTACACCGACGTAAACACGCATAGTGTGTAGTGCATGAGACTGACGTAAGCACGCAGAGTGTGTGTAAACATACACTGATGTAAGCATGCAGGTTGGTAAGATAAGTTCAGGTTAAAAGGTAAACAGCTTACCCTTGTACCAGACCCCCACGGGAGCCAAATCGGCCACCACGGCCCCTTCCCCGATCTCCTCTGTAAACAAACGAAGAAAAAATGAGAAACAACCAGGTAATCAAACCATGATAAATGAACCAATCAAACAAAGCAGATAGAGCTTTTCCAAGGTTGCCAGCCCCATGAATTTTCTGCTTCATTGATTAAATCTAAACACTCTAAACCAATCAAAAAATAAAAGTTTGACATTAGGTGTTTTTACAAATATTCATTTACTTTATGAAGTCTACGCCTTCCAAAACTTATTTGCGATAGTACCCAAAAACAAACGGTTTGTAATAAGCAGGTAATAAAGTGCATCTTTAATTTAGGATATTTGGCAGCCCTCACTCCACCTGTAAAATGTATAGTAAAGTGAAATCAGGCCATGTGCAAGATCGAAGTATTAAAACAAAAAGCCTGGACTAAATCACGCTTTTTGCTTCAATAAATTACTGTATTCTGGACGCAGAGCTAAATGTAGCCAACCAGCTCGGTCTTCTTCCAGTGACCGAGTCTCATTCATTCATTCACAAAATCAGCACTGTGACAATTTAATTGACAATTTTTTTTTTATTAAATCGATGCTGTTCAATGCGATACGATAAATACAATGAATTAACATTTGATTTCGCGTTCCCATGAACAGTCAGCTATTGTGAACCCTGCAAATACATGCTGTGGAAATGATTAGCCGATTAAAGCTAATTAGCATCAGATACGAGCTGGAGTCGACAAAGCCTTGAGATAAAACTGTGCCCGCAATGCGATAAGAACAGAATAATCAGTGTTAATCAGAATATAATACCTACCTCATTGCGTAAGACGTTTTGGCGGATTAAGGGGGGAAAATGAGCGTGTGAAGAGTCACCGGTTGTCGGTGTGTAGCCGTTAGCTTATAGAGGCTGTGCGGCGACTCAGTAAGCAGCAGGAACAAGGAAAGCCAGCCTGCAACTGTACCGGAAATGCTTCAAAAAAAACCGGAAGTTAGAGATTCAAAATAAAAGTCTCTGCACAGCTTTTCATTTACCAAACGCATATTATTTTAATGTTTTTTATTTTTAGGTTATACAAAAAATAATAAATAATTAAATTATATATATGAAATTCTGTACTATACAGTATTTTAGAATTATATATTATATATAATTATTAATATATAAATCCTCGGTAGCCAGTGGCAGTTAGTTCCATCACAGGGACTGTCACAGGCGTGTTCCCTCGCTGAATGGAACGGTAGGCAGCACCACCACAACATTTATGTTATCCTGTGAGCGTGCATCCTCACCGAATGTAACAGTAGCGAAAACGGGTACATCAGGTCGAGCTCAAATTCAAATTTTCGAGCTCACAGTTAAAGCATTTCATAGGAAGCATGGAAAAAGGAGAAAAGAACAGTAGCGAGAACGGTATGGTAAGGCTACTGAAACCCAGAGCATCTACAGTGACGGCGTATACAAGAGACAGAATTAAGGACTGCTAAAACCATTAGAACAGCGTGAGGAGCGGCAGCAAATTGACCACACACTCCATTCGCAGGTAATATGATCTGCACAGGGACAGGGCCACAATTAACCTCTAGTTAGACCTAAGCAAAGCAAAAAACCTTCTTCCATGTCATATGTAATGCTCTGTCCACTGGTATTACACAGAAACCTGGAACCGTTTGGGAAACTCGCTTTTCTTTACTGAGTGATTTTTATTTAACAAAGCATTCTGAATGCTGTCAGCCTCTCTGAAGATCAGAAAGTTTCGTGCTGCTGCCATTAGTTAACTTTTTAAATTGGAAGTATTCTATATTTCCATAATCACTACTCTTAACAGAAGCTTGCTTCGTTCACTCTTTAATATAATAGCAGTATACAATGCCTGGGCAAAAATTTTAGAAAGGCGTTAATCAAGTAAAAAA
Source organism: Clariallabes teugelsi (assembly GCA_030014215.1). NCBI lineage: Eukaryota > Metazoa > Chordata > Actinopteri > Siluriformes > Clariidae > Clariallabes > Clariallabes teugelsi. The sequence continues at coordinate 23,691,029 of JAQMYG010000023.1, read as the reverse complement.
AAAATAATAATAATAATTTAAAAAAAGAAGATAGCCTAAATGATTGGAATTGAGTTTGGAAGAATTAAAGGAAGGATAGTGTCAGAAAGTGACAGGGGGAAAAATTAATACAAGCGATCCTTTATGGTAAAAGCATTTCCTTTTATTTTAGAATCTGTTGATCATTAGGGAATCTCACCAATAACAATCTAACATTTAATAAATCCAAAAACAAAAAGACCAGTTTCCCTCCATCCATTTTCAGTAAGATAGCAAAAAAGGCATTCAAATTCCAGTTGCAATATCATGATAAATCATCCTCTCTACAGTCTCACTCCACTGGACTTTTACCTGTTTGGTCCCCTGAAAGCAGCCCTACAAGGACGAAGATTCACTTCGGATGAGCCTAAAACATTTTTTAATAAGGAAATATGAAAGCTTGTTGACCAATGAACAAAGTGTATTAAAATGCAAGGAAAATACGTATTTTGATAAGTATTTTGAAAAACTTTGATAAGTTTATTAAAATAAATTCTACAGCTAGAATGTGGATAATTGTTGACTCGTCCATGTATATATGACTCTTAGGGAAATTAGGGAAAACTGGCATGTCTGGGCCAGAGTGTGTTCATATGTGTGACTGGAGTACTTGTTCATTTGTTGCTCTACTAAGAGAAGATTGCAAAATGTCTGATGTAATATACTGTATATGTACACACACACACAATATATGTGTGTGAGTGTTATGTGTGTGAGTTCCATGAGGAAAGAACAGTTCTCATGTGTATGAAGGTGTGTGTTCCTTGCAGAAAAGCAGTGTACCTGCATATGTATCCTTTGGTGAAGAGTGTAATCACCTAAGAGTGTTGTTTAGTCTCAGTCACTGCATTGCTGCCATGACAACTGCATTCATCATGACATCACCGTCTCTGAGTGAGTCATACTGTGCAGGTTGGTTCAAAAAATATGTTGTACACTGTGGTGTATGTAAGAGAAAGAACACACAGCAAGATGCAACACTGCATGATTAGACACATGAGAGTTAATATTGGCCATCATCATGTTGAATAAACAGACACGAAATTGAACATTGGACTTCTTGTAGAAATTCAGTAGACACCCACGATTTTATTCATCTATGTACCAAAAATAACACATCTTTGTTTGGGGAGCTTTACATTTACAATATTGAAAAGTAAAATGTGACAGAATTAAAAAGACATGAAAGAACACAGCACATAAATTATTATTTTTATTATTATTATTAAAAAGTGTATTGCACAACTGATTCATAATTATTCCCTTTTATGCTCTATATACTGGGATATACATTAACATAAAAGAGAATCTTTCTAAGCAAAAGGTATAAATGTAAAAGAGGCTCATAATGAAAAAAAAAAAAAAAACAGACTTGTATATCTGAAGTACAATATATTGATTCCATCCATACATCTAGGAATTAGTGACCGTGGACGCCAGTGGTGATTACCATTGATTTATTCCCATTTTACGACCATGATAGGACCTCCGGTCAACATTCACTTGCGCATTCACACACTACGGGCAATTTGGGAACGCTGTGGAGGAAAACCCACCAAGCACGGGGAGAATATGTAAACTATATGCACACAGACGCCGAGGCAAAAATGCTAACCTTTAAGCCGCAGTGCCGCCATAATATATGTTCATTAGATCTGCACTATTAATCCTAATCTTGGTATCGTTGTCATAGCTTCATAATTTTTGCCTTCCCTGGTTCAGCAAATGTATATCGCCTGTTTATATATGTTTATATTACAGGTCAGGTATAATGAAACCATTGTATTCCTGAATTAGATAAAAACGATGACAATTTATATTTCAATACTGAGAAAACAAAATCATGATTTCCTTTTAGCTGTTATTGTGCAACCCTAAAATTCATAGTACATTCACATCAAATTTTCTACATTCAGCACCAAATGCACGTTAAATCAAGCTTCCAACAGATGTGACAAACGTGGTAATGAAATGCAAAAGGAATGTATATCCCAGTTATATTACAGTATCAAATGATGTAAAGGTGACTTTATGAGCTCCACTGGTGAATCAACTGCAACGTCTTTACAACAGCTAAAAGATTATATCATCCACTAAACCACTTAAGACATTCGAGGCCACTCTTACGAAGCTGTAATTGATGTGAATGTTCTCTACGTACAAGCTAAAATAAAATCACCACTAACAAATTTCTAAAAGAACACTATAAAAACCATTATTTCACTGGCTTCCGCGCCACAGAAGAGCTCATTAAGTACACACCCTTGCTCTATTTTTATTTTGGTCCATCACGCTCGTAAGAGGAAGCAGGGACGTCTTTTATCATTAGCACTTCAGGCCTCACACTTAAGTATTTCACCACTGAGTGGCAGTATAAAACAAGTAGTATTTGCCTCTACTTAGTGCAACAAATTCTCGTGAGTATTGCAGCGTGAAGATTGCGGAAACGCATAAGAGTTTCGACTTCCGAATGTGTCCACGTTGACTATACCAGGGGGGAGGGAGCAAAAGACATTCTGGCAATATTAATACAATTACGATCATTTGATAACTACAAAGGCTGTACATTGAGGCACAGAAAAAGAAATGATTATACATCAGGACTGCAGAGAAAGGTAGATCTCAAAGGAAAACTGTCATGACCGCACCAGCAACAACAAACATCACTTTAATACTCTTAGAACTGGTGTGGTGAGCGACTACAACAGAAAGTCATCGACTGAGGCATTAGTTTCCCAGCACACACTCATATATTCAACAACACACCCACCCACACACACATACGAATAATTACAAGTATATGAGTACACATTTTTGCACATACAAATGCAAATGACTTGCATTTCCACACTTCCACACAATTTTTCACACTCACACATCGGCACAGACTGAAATCCTATACAGGAGTTTACTTTCGTGTTTAAACAAAAATGCAGCAGTGTTGTACAAGTAATATCAAAGCAGGTGTCATGAAACATTTACATTTCACCAATTACATATACATATATTCTAATTGTTAAGGCTAGCAAAATTCCGTTTTTGATCTATGAGAGTGACCCAGAACAAGTGCGAGAAAATAATTATTCTGCATTTTAAATAAATGATATTGAAGTCCTGATCTGTATTCTTTTTTTTTTTTTTTTTCATTGTAACTGATGAAGACCTCCAGTATGTTAATCAATCTCAGACTGGTGGCATGTCTAATATCAACTGTAAATCAAACACTGTACAAACCGTTATTTCCTAGGGGCCATATTCAGAGCTGGAGACATGAGTTATTACAAAAATATTTAGTTGTTCACATGAAAAAAAAAAAAAAAAATCAGGTGATTACATTGATTTTCTAGATAATTCATTTAGATTTTAAAATGACCCGTGTGTAGTTCATGCTTTTGAGGTTGCCAGGTAATTTTTTATGACAAACAATTTCAATTATGCTGGAACCTTTGACTAGAAATGAAAACACACAGAAATCAAATCATATTTTGATCATATTTTCTTCCTTTTGCGATAATACAGTATAACATAAAACCATGAGACATCAATACATATAAGGGGCTTTTAAGTCAGACCAGGACTTTTTCGTGAATGATGGCGTAATAACTTTGACTGACTTGCAGAAGTGACTCATCTACCTATGGGAACTTTCCTCAGATGGAGTTACTGCCACATCCCCCATACAGTCCTGACCTTCTAACAAGCCGCTTCCACATGTTTGAACCATTAAAAGGAGTTCCTGGGAGGCCAGCATTTCAGACGTGATGCAGCCTATCCGATCATGACTCTGGCGCAATGAGAAAACTTTCTACTTTGATAACCAAGCTCATAACTGTGTTTTGTTATTCTGCACAATCAGAAGTCCCGGTTTGACTTGAACATCCCCATATAGAGAAGCAAATAAGTCAAATGTTATTATACACCATTAAAAAGATGGCAATAGAAGACTAGTATATTAGCAATGTATTGCTTCATGAATAAGCTACACCTGTCATGCTTTCCATTATTGAAAATATTGTTTAGTAGATTATCAAATAGCACTTGATCCAGTTAACCATATTTATTAATTAAATTAATTAATATTATACACCATGAATATAAACAATGCAGGTTAACACCTCATACTTTTAATTTGCCATTTTAATTGAACAGAATTTAATTTTTTCAGTCATTATTTATTTGATGCATACTTCTGAGCACGTCTCTGTAAAACCCGAACTTATTTTATTAATAATATGTAATTTAGTACTTGGCATAATACCAGTTAAGAGTAATGTTTCCAATTAATATGTCTTCTCTAATCTCTAGCTGCACACAAGTGAAGGCAATTATTTTCTTTTCTTTACGTATTCAGGACCACAGATTAAAAATGTTGTGTGCTATATCGTGGTTATATCAAATGATGCTGAACTCAATACTGATCCTCATTCATGGTGTCACTGCATGAAAGATATTGGCTAAAGTTCAAGGTCAGAACTGTATAACTTGAGACGTGCTTTTGTTTTTGGCCATATCCATCCCTGTGCACTCAATTCTCATATGTTACTACAATCCTACACCTTACTCAGCCAGTTGTGGGAGTTTTTAATTCTTTTGCATGAATATGTAATATTAAATCCTGAAATCCCCAACTCTGAATATGGTCCTTTATGGAAGGATTAGGGAAATTTTGTTAATTGGTTGAAGAAGCATATTAGATGTCTAATTTTTAATCTTAAATGAGACACACAAAAAAATAGTTACCCTAATTTTGCAGAAATGTTTAATTCATTTGCATGGTTTCTATTGTATATTGTAAAAGTCTATTGTATATTGTAAAAGTCTATTGTATATTGTAAAATTCCACAGATCAGGACTATGACACACTAAAATGTTTTTTAATATAAAGTATGTTCTTAAATATCTTAAAATATTAGACTTGGGCATGACCATGATGGCATTGTACAATTATCTGACAAGCAGTGCAATTCACTGCATAACCAAAGATGCAGGCCCTTATCACTCCCCACTTATTCTCTAAACCACCTCTAACCCTGTTTACTCATATTCTACTGCATTCTACGATATGTACACAGTGTTATAATTCTACTTTTACTAACCTACTTCTCTCTAATTTGTCTGTACATGTTGGTTCACACCTCTTGCTCTCTTTACCTACAACCACCCACCCTCTCTTACCCTCACTCTCCTCTTTTCCCTTACTTCTGCATATCACATTGCAGTAGAAGGACAATTGAAGGGTCGCTTTTGGCCGCCTCTTTGAACTCCTCCAATGTGATCTCGTCGTTATGGTCTTTGTCCATCTTGCTAAAGATCTTGTCCACACGCTGCTGAGGTGTCAAGCCATCTTCATTCATGCGCATCATAATCACTGTGCCAACCATTTTATATATTGCCTGAGAGACATCAAGAAAAAGTGGCAAGAAGATGAAGACCGAAATTATGATAAAATTAGGTTCTGGCATAATTAGACCTTATAAAAAATGCTCAAGCCAAACTGAGCTGAATAAATATACATTTTCCATCCATCCATCCATCCATCCATCCATCCATCCATCCATCCAGGAACCTCTGTAGCCTAATCTGCATGTATTTAGACTGTACCCGGAAGTACCCAGAGGAAACCAAATAAACGTATTACCTCTATAATTTCAAGCATCTCCATGCGTGTAATCTTGCCATCTCCGTCCAGATCATACATATTGAAGGCCCAGTTGAGTTTCTGCTCAAAGCTTCCCCGAGAGGTGATGGACAGAGCACAGATGAACTCCCTGAAGTCGATTGTGCCATCACCGTTTTTGTCAAAGGTTCGAAAGGCATGCTGAGCAAATTTCGACGCATCACCATAGGGGAAGAACTGTTATATGCAGAAAATATCACGATGATGAAATATTACCCGGTTTATAATGGTGTTGAACAAAACAGTCAGAAAATGTAAAAAGGCTACTCTAATAAAGCAGATTTGTGAGACATTTTTTCGAGTTGTGAGCTAAATAGTGTTTTAAAATGACCTAAATAGCAACGGTGAATTTGAGGATCTACAGTAATTCTAGTTAATAGAATAGCTAATTTAATGTCAATTTGAATGACCGTGATTACAGTGAATGGAGCCATTCAGCTAAATCATTTGGTAATGGAATCATAATTAATAGCTTCTTGGAGCTATTTGTGCAAAAGGACTTACCTTGACATAAAGCTGCTGGAACTCTTCCAGATTAAGGATGCCAGAGGGACAGTCCTTCAAGAAACCTTTATACCACTGCTTCAACTCTGCCTCGTTGAACTCGGTGTTCTTGGTCAGGTCATCCAGAACCTCTGGAGCAAGCTTGCTGTTGTGTTTCCCCATGTTTAGAAGCCTCTCTGGGGACAAACGAGAGAAAATGATGGTTGTGGGGTTATTACAAAAACAAGGGCACGACCATAAAAAAATATATATCTTTTTCAAAAGTTGATAATATTTTTTCCCCCTACCGATAAATCCACTTGACAATTTTGGATTTACTTTTTAGAAATATCTTCTATTGTATTGATTAACTAATGTAATTTAGATTAAAATTACATAAAGCCTTTCAGATATTTTAGACCGTGATATTTAAAATGTGCATTGCTTTAACCCAGTACTAACCTTACGCCTTACAACATAACACATATCTGCCCACCTACAGTAGGAGCCTGAGATATATTTGGCAAGCCCACATCTCTATGAGCTTTAAAAATGGTTATTTGGGTACACATGAAAAATGGGGTGCCACTGTAATGAGTCATTACCTGGACCCTTAGCTTATTAAAGTTGATGAAATATTTAACAGGTCTAAATACTTGACGAGGAGCTATAATGGCTAAATGCATCAGTGGTTATTGCACCAGAGCTGCTGGAGCCCAGTCGCCCACAGCACATTTCTCTCCTCATGACAGGAGGCCATTTATGTGTGATCATGATGACTAATCAGAGGTAAGCATTCATCTCTATCCCCATTCTTTCACCAGTACTTGGCTTTATTCTGCTTCCTCTCTCTCGCTGACCTTTTTTGGATTTCTCAGGTACTTTCTGCTCCTCTAGGCATCACACCCATTCACTGGCTTCAGACAGGAAGCTTTAATTGAACTTCTGAACAGTTAATGAATTTTAAAACTAATGAAACAGGCTTTTCAGGCAATGAAATGATTCAGACACATTTTAAATGCATTTAAAGAGAACTCTAGTAAATTTTGGCAGTATATTTGGCACATCGGTGGTTTCGATGTTCACCATAGATCTAAAACTTTTTTTTTATTAAATATAAAGGAGCCAGCAGAGCATACCTATTGACAATCAGAATTATGTAATTATTTTTACCTCCTCTATTTCTCTATGGAGCAACTGAATAACTTCTATGGAAGCTACAGTAGCTCCACAATGAATGATATCCCAAACACTAAAGGCTATTTTGTTCAGGCCAAAAGTAAGTACACCCAAGTAATCATTATCCCCCATTTAGAAGGGAACTGCGTTATATTCTACTATAATGCATCACACTTTATTGTACCACTCTTTCTTATGACATTAACTTATTTCACCAATACCTGATTTTTACTTTCTTCTTTTTTTTTTTTTTTTCATAGCCCTGCCATGGTACCTTGAATGATTTGAAATATGTGAATGACTTGGATCTTTGCTTTGATTGATTTCTCTTTGCCATTCTGTACTGTACTACTTTAATTCACTTTGGATCACTCTTGTTGCAATTTCCCCCCCAACATTTGTTGTCTAATGCATGGCCTAGTGCTTCCACAATGCTTTGTTATAAAGACAAAAAAAAATCATGGTCAACTCATTTGAGACATGTTCAAAAGTTGGCAGCTTTTTGTTATGAGGAGGCGCTCCAATATGGCGCCACCGAATATGTTAAGTGTGGGATCCCCAGGAATGCAGGAATTAGAGGGGAGCGTTGAGACATGGGGTGATCATGTGTACTTTGGCAGGGATTAATCATTTAGATCCAGCACCTCGCAGTGCTAAGGAAATGGCACTTCTATCCCGCTTTGTAACTCATCTTAAAGGGGCGTGTCTTGTGAACCATGTGTATAAACCTAAATATATATGCTCCCCCTTTTTTTTGCAAAACATTTATTTCTTCATCTTCAAAGAGATTTGTTTATCTCTCAGTCCTCTTTCCTTAATCATTCACCTTTCTTCTCTTTTTCTCTTATCTTTATCCCTTCACTTATTTGTTCACTCTTTTCATTTTGTGAAGCTGCTTTGAGATAGTGATCATTGTTTAAAAGTGTTATATAAATAAAATAGAATTATTATTTTCTCTTCTCTCCTATATCAGAGAAATACCCCCCACCCCCCAGACCTGGTTCTCTCTAAATGTTCGCACATAGTGTGCTGGGGGTTTAAATAACCTACCAGACAGGTGTAGCGCGTTTACTCTGACTGGCAACATGGTTGCCTATAAATTCACGTAGTGGTCCACAAATTTGCCCTTTGCATGGGTGGCCATGTACCACTTTTGTGTTAAAACATTAAAAAAAACAACAACATTTGAATGCAGCAAGTCTGAATATTAGGCAAATACAACCTCAGACAAACAACAACATTTTAAAAACTTTTCCAACATTAGCCATTGTAGAATGCTGTATTAAGAACAGAGTGTTGTGCCTGGGTACCCTCCTACAGATGACCTGTTTATTCTATTGACTTTTGAGAGTCACATTCTATAAAATGTAATTTTTTAAAAACATTTATTGTCCATCAAATATCCTGGGCTTATCATGAGTTTGATTAGACAACTTACTATCATGAAGATTGAAAATAATCACAATTTCCGAATAAACCTAATTACTGAAGAGTTATGGAGTTCAAAATTGTTCGACAATGGCCTTCACATATTGCTAAGGAGCAACAATTGCTTCTATGAGCTATTCGCTGTTGTCTTTTTTTCTTTTCGGCCTGGTGAACTTGAACAACCAGGCACAATTCCTCATGCTCCTGCTTTGATAGTGGTGCCCACCTGTCCTCATGATCAGCTAATCAGCTCCTGAGTACACATCACCTTGTTAATTGCTACAGAAGCAGTGTGCGCACTTAAATTTATCCACATCCCTTGTCTGAATTGAAAGTGCCACTAAACTATTAATAATTTCATGCAGTCAGCCAGTCTGTTTCCACACCTAGTAGGTGATAGAACTGTGGAGTAGCATATCACCTTATTAGCACGTCTAATTAAACTCAGCAGCTAACTACCCAGGGCTTTATGGACTACATTTTTGGGATTAGGGAAAAGAAATTAAGACAAAATCATGACACCCTGTTACACCCTGCCTAATGCTGATCCAAACATTTGACCCTCATCAACCACATTTTTTTCCCAGTGGCACAATCAAACGGGGCCTCAGTTAAAATGAGCCAGCTTCCCAAACTTAACTTGCTACTTGCCTGTACTAAGATTGTACATTATAGTTAATTAAAGAATCCACTTACAGTGGAATAATTAGAATTACAGTACTGCTGTAAAGCAATAGTAATCAGATCTCTCTAATAGAGCTCATCTATCCTCAAGCAATAGCAACTTAATCGATAATGACTAGACCAGGCACAAGCACGAAGTACATCCCCTTCCTTAGGATCTCTTAACCAGCTGATGTGTTATTATATTTACTGGGGGAAAAAAATCAATATTCTCTATTTAGATATCTAATATATTTTCCTTCTAAAATACATCCACTGTTTTTAAAGGCTAACAATATGGCTACTACTGCAACATCCATTGTAATATATAAAATAACATCATGCATTATATTTTAACAAGGCAGTATTTAAACATACAGTAGGGGTTCCTGTGACAGCAGTTCAAAAGTACAAAACGAAAGTAGAGGATAAGGGATGTCTCTAATGTCAAACCTCTTTTATTTAATTCTCTATGAATGTTATCAACTGACACAGGATAATCATAGCCAGTCACGGAACAGATCATGAGAACCGGGGTCCTAAAAATGATGAGAAAATAAGTTGGTGACACACAAGCAACAGTCCAGAATAGAATGAAAATGAAGCCAAATCAGACCTGGAAAAACTGTGATTCTACAGTATGTTCCTACAGTATCCTCACAGCCATCTCTTCTGCACTCTAGTACAGAGTGTTATGTAAGATATTCTACGGCATGTCCGGCTGTGGTTCCTTTCCTTTTACAATTTTACTCAGTGTCATCTTTCAGGAAGACTTTTTTTTTTTTTTTTTACAAATATATAAACAAACAGTTATTAAATATGCATTAAAGGGATGATGTTATGTAAGGATGAGAAACCCTAACAGGAGGCAAAACAAGAGTAGACGGAGTAGATATGTCTTCACATGCACTAAAAATGATGGTCCCCTCAGCAAAGGTCAGTATTTCGCTTTCATATTAAATATACACAGTTGTGTAATGTTACAGCGGTCCCAAAATACGAGGTCTGTACCAAAAGTAATGCAAAGATAGGCATAACTTCTTTCATTAACTGATGCAGGTCGCTCAAATTGCACGTTTGTGGAGAATCTCTTTGTCATAAATATACATACATAAATATGACTTCATCTATAAAAAATGAAAATAACTAGTTGATAATGTTTGCCACAGTAGAGCTCGACAGTAGCTTTGCAGGCAGCGTCCTATACATCACTCATGCATGGTTATGCAAGAACTCCATGCAATTATTTTTAGCTCAACATCTTAAATAATGTCTTCATACTAGTCGTCTTTATACTGTATATAATGTCCTGTTTGTCAGCATCCCCGATTTCTCTTTTAAAATGTGTGAACATTGGTGATAATTACATCACAATCATAAACCCACAGAATTTTAGCCATTTTTTAGACAACTACTATCATGAAGATTTAAAACAAAAAAAAATTATTTTAGCAATAAGTAAGCTGAAGTTCAGCTGATTTTTTATTTATTTTATTTATTTTATTTTTAAATAAACATACTGTACTGTATATAGGGTTGAGGATTATGCAGTATAGAGAGACATATGCTTTTTAGGCTGAATTTAATTTCATTTTAGGCAAATATACACACATGACTGAGCAAAAAAAAAAAAAATATATAGAACATATATGGAAATAGAATATAGAACAAAATGTAGAACATTTTAAGAGTTATACATTTTACGACGTACATATATATTTGTAATCGTCATTGATTAAAAACTGCTGTGTCGCTGACATGGATCTGCTGCTTGAGTTTTGGATATTAATGCCTACTAATACTATTAATAGATTTCCAAATAGACTTCTATGATGATGCTTTTGAAAAATCTTAGTTTTTGTAGTTACTGTATCTTTCCTAAATCAGGATGGCTTCTAGTACGTGATTTCTTGTGATTTATGATTATCATACTGAAGGCATTCATTTTGACTGGGACATGACACTGACCAGAATGCCATAAATAACTCCACAGTGGGGGTGTGTTTGCTTCTAAATAAAAGCTCCTCATGTTTTGGGTGTAAATACAAAAGCAGTAAGGCAGGTTTTAACATAAATAGGATCATCTTTAGCAAAAATCACATTGTTCTCTTTAATTAAGTGAACGCTTGCTAAACTTGTAGCTCCCACTTATCAATTTAATGGCGGTGGATATTGCTTTCATTTATGAGATTTATTAAGAAAATGGAATTTGGGTTCTATTATTGGAAAAGGTGAGAGGTTGTGCTGCAATAAGGAGAGCAGTAATCTTAATATTATCAGGTTGAGATATTAGTTTCAACTGTCTAGCTCATTTATACACATAAACATCATAAGGTAATGTAAGACTACATCACTAATTTGATTATTCCAGTCTAGTCACTCTTTATATTTAGAATTCCACTTTGGGGGTATTTGCATACACTTTGCTCAGAAACTCTAGCCACTAACAAGGATGCAAACTTCTGCATTTCATACTCTAAAATCTAATGAAAAAAGTATTTTTTCTAAACAATTTAGAAACCATTTAGAAACAACTAACTGAGAAGAAACAATTGAAGAGATCCTTAGTCTCATCTCTAATCGCAAAATTAAGGATTAAAATCATTTGGAATTATAGGGCAACATTTACTAAATCTAAATTTTCACATACATTCCATAATGCAGGCTTCCTTACTCATTAGATCCTATAATTATAGCAGAGCCTAGGACTAAGAGTTTAACAGAATTAAGCAGAGAAGCCAGTTAGGCAGAAAATCCCACCATGGCTGGTTTAATTCTTGGATTTGGGTCTGCAATGGATCTATTTACTGTCATGGATAAACGATTGCATTAAGCGGACCATAGACTTACAGAATATATAAATGAATATATTATCAGAAATATATAATGGATAGATATATTATATGGATGAAACTACATGGAAATATGTTTAAGGTTTTTAGGTTGCAGGCACAATGTGGCCAGGCTGAAAAGGATAATCATATTTAAAATAAAACAATGCAAAGGGGAAAAAAGGTGCTTTCATTTAGCAATTTCCATTTTCTAATGGCTGATGATATCCATTCCTAATCCTGGATTATTGATTCCCTGGAAAGTGACACAAACCTAGGCACCTTTGCCTAGGCAAACCTTTTATAAAACACAATTAGAACATACACACAGATTAGTCATAAAATTAAAAGCATAAGCATGTAGGTTTTAGGTTCCCCTTGTGCAGCCTGGGCAGCTCTGACCCCTCACGGCATGGCTCCTCAAGGCCTCTGGGGGTGCGCTATGGTGTCTAGCACCAGGACATTAGCAGCAGATGGGTGCTGTGAGTTGCATGGTGGGCTTCCCTGAAACAGACTTGTTTGTCCAGTGCATCCCATGGTTGCTCGGTCAGATTGGGATCTGCGGAGTTTGGAGGCCAGGTACCTTTCTACTGCATTGACATTTTTTGGCAACTTTTCTGTGGGATCGGACCAGACAGGCTGGCCTTTGGTCCCGGCAGGCAAAGGACATTTACTGGTATATAGTTGATCAACGCTGTTCATTTGACCTGTCAGTTGTCAATGTTATGGCTGATTAGTGTAGAACAAAAACAAAGAACGAGGACATCCCACAGGAGATCTCGAGGTTCTTAAAGCTGTTCTAACAATGACAATTTATCTAGCTCACATCGCATCCCTGTTGCTCTTTTTCCCTCCATCTATCTCTGATCATTGTCACTCAGATAGATCGATACACCACAGCTGGCAGGCTGCTGGTCTCTGTTCTGTCTTTGACATTCCAGCCACGTCAGTCCCATCCATTTAAGAGTTGCTGAATGAGATAGGAACTCTCGACTCTGGGACACTGCATTTGCTTCATTCCAACACACAATGGAGATGGGAAAAGAGACAGAAAGAAAGAGACAGAGAGATTGGAATAGATTGAAGGGGAAAAAAAGAAAGAGACACATTTGTGTCATGTGTGGAGAACACTAAGCTAGTCCTTGAATGTGACTGAAAAAAGAGTCACTGTGACTTTTTCGAGTTTAGAATCTATTATAGACTTTAATCTAGAAAATGACTTCTTGCTAGCTTTTAATTTAATATCTGGGACAGAGAAAATGTAAAAGACTCTGAAAGACTGAAATATTAAATTGCTGTTTCATCTTTAACAGCAAAATCTGAATGGTCCAGGTTTATGGTAAAGCATCCTAGGTTTAACTCATTTTGTCCTATATCCATGACCCAATGCCAAATACTACAGATACGCCAATGGCTACTACATTACTATAATATTAGCCTGTGCATATTGCAAGTAAGGAGTGTGTAATGTTTTCCTGTGACACAGCATTGGCAGCGGCTCTAAAAGCTGATTCGTATGTTTTGGAGGAAGCATGTGTTAGCCTTCCCCCCTTCTCAGTCGGTAGCGGGCTTATAAGAAGTGAGAGCTGCCAAGTGTATGGGGATTGGCATCTGACCAAATATTTGAGCAAACTTGGTATAAAATGTAGAGTAAAAAACGTTTTGTTGTTTTTACACTACCAACTACAGACTAGGGATTATCTGCAGACTAGGGATTATCATGTGTACCCATGGTCTGCATTATTTGATTTCATATTATTTGGCAATAAAGAGGAACAAGAAGTCTGCATATAAAGAGGTTGAACGTTCTGGCTGGTGTGATAAATTACAACAAGCACTCAGAGCACAGTGTAACACTATTTATGTATTTAGATTTCTGTTATTTAACAAACATTTTTGCATTCTGAACTGCCGTATAACCATAATTCATTTAGTATGCACTAATTAGCAAGTATGTGCTAATGTGTGTATGTGCATGGAGTAATTAATATGTACACAAATCACTCAGGCAGATAAAGTAAAAGGTCCATCCTACTGAAGGTTCTATATTGGACTGTTGGAAAATGCTACTTTTACTTATTCTTGAGGTGTGAATGAAGTCGATCATCAATTAATCCCACAAAAATAAATGTTGACTTACAGTTAAAAATCATTTAAGAAATTAGGATAAATAGCAATAACTAACTTTTAAGTGTCATTGCATACTGTAGTGTTTGCCTGGTATAAGCACTACATTTTAATATGATACCTGTATGTGAAATTTCTTATGGAACTTTCCCTTGAATGTAGCTCAGTTCCAGGTGAGTCATTAAATTCGTAACTGGCACATAAGGTATAACAACCGATAGTGAGCATAAATAATGCAGCTGTTGAGCACTAAAGGTCAACCATGCTTATGTAGAGACATAGAGGCAGATCCATAACTGTCAGACACCATCATCATCCACTGGAAGTGCTTTTGTGTACTGCCTGGGGCGACATACACAATACAAAAGGGGTTTCTACATAATACATGAAAGGATCCAGGTGAAAGAATAGATTGTTATATTTGTCCAGACTAAATGTGAATAATAATGGCTGCTAATTGTTGTAATTCTTTTTTGCATGTCTATGTGCCCATTATCACTCTTTTCTATGTTGATATATACATATATCATGTATCACAAACTGAAACATCTGCGCTAGTCGCAATAATTACATTCATTTATTAAGATTTATTAAAATTTTATTTTTTCTTTTTTTTTTTCTAGATTCAAATAGGATGAACCAGTAACCAGGAAATAACTTGACCCCACTGGAGCACTTTTTAATCCAAGTTCCTGTAAGACGTGTAAGGCATACGTTACGTTAACATAACCATGTATGATGTCAAACTGTCTAAAACAAAACAAAACATTGGTATTGTTGTTGATATTGTCCAGGTGCTGCTACACCATTTCAAATTAGAACCTCTGAAACGGGTGTTATTTCCATTGCAAAATGGTGGCAGCACAATGGACAAGCAGGAAACACTCCGTGACGAGACCAGGTCAAGGGACCGTGATGTGCTGAAGGCTAGCATTTGTGCTTTCTATGCAATGATCCATTTCAAGAACAATCCAGTTATAAAGGTGTATTGGAGACCTCTTCGAACCTCAAAGACCTTGTTTATCTTTTCTACTTTGCTGAGCCTTTTTAAAATGATTTTATGGTCTGTTTTTGGTCACAAAGGGAAAAAACAAGGTATTCTCCACCTGCTCATGAGGATATCCTTGCATCAACAGCTCATTCCCCAAAGGGTGACAACTGGTACTGCAGCATCCTGTTATACCCTAGGGACTATGAATAATGAGCAAAACTTACAACATATGTTGTATGATGGAGAAATGCAAGCTGTGGATCTAAGGGGTAGTTGATGGTGGACGATGAAACTAGCTAAACAGAAAAGTTATGACTATGTTAAGAGCATGTGCTTCATAATTAGTTGCAACTATTAACCTGAGGGCTTGCACAACACCCATGAGTTAATAACAATGAACAGGTGGGGTGCACCTGATGACTTTAGAATCCCTTCAGACAAGGAGTTTAGACTCAGGGGCTATGGTAATATAATTAGGACTTAATCAACATTTAATATTCAAGCTACTACACAATTGTGGTACAACTGCACTGCATTTGGTTCAGTTCATGTCTTATCTCAGGTTTGACTATGAATTGAATTAATAAATCTATTAATTAATCAATCAATCAATAAGGCGGCACATGGCTCCATGGAAGAGTTGTACATTACCCATGGGTATTACTTCTGGTCATTTTTAGAAGGGAAAAAAAAAAATGGGTGTCAGACCCATTCATGTGCACCTGTTAAAACATGGATATAGGGATTCAAGTGGGACTGAATTTCCAGCAATACTGTACTTCATTACTAAATACATTATACCACTGTCCCATGAAAAACGATAGAAGATAGAAGGGCCCTATGGGTACAACCATTAGCTTCTCGAGCAACAGTCAAGTTCTATCGAGCCTTCGTGAGAGACTACTTAAAGAAAAGGCTGTCACTTACAAAGCTGATTAAAGTTAACAATAAGTATAAATATAACTTTTCATGAGAATGTCCCTTTCAAAACTCCAAACCATTTTCTGTTAAGGTTTGAAATGCTGTACATAGAAGGGGCGCCAAAAGCCACCCTCTGGTTTGGTGGAAATACCACCTGGCTTAGTAGCATATCAGTGGAAAGTCATGCCAGCAGCAAGTTTGGCAAGGCATGCATAATCCTGTTGTTCTGTATTAGCTTTGTCAACCTGTATTTTCCTAAGATCCAAGTACCATAGCATGAGGACAACATAAGGACAACACGTCTGCGATGTCCAAACATGGCCTATGGCATCATGCGATGACTCGAGCTGCTAAATGCGTTTGACAGTATCTTGCTCATTATAACACTACACTCATTTTTCATTCACATTCAAAACAAGCAGTGGTACAAAGCAAGCGAAAAAGAATCTTCAGGTTCTGTGAGATACGAAAAACACAACAATACCAAAAGGCACTTTTCAAAAGTACAAAGAACAAATCTGTGATTTGCTAATTTTTTTTGTCCATGCATGTCATTATGCATTGAGTTCATGTGAGGTGGCTTGATTAGTCATGCTGAAGACCCAATGACTGTCCATGGGTTTTTGAGTTCAGCCATTTTGGAAATGTCATCCATCTCCATGAGAAACAGAGCATGTGGGCAATCGATCAAACAGCTCTGCATGCATGATTTGATACACCTGGTACTGCCTGACCACTTTTGTCACGATCAAAAAGGAATACTTGTAGTGGTCATGTGTTTGCTTGAATGGGATTTTTTGC
>JAQMYG010000023.1:23650803-23664496 GCA_030014215.1 Clariallabes teugelsi | reverse complement strand
TTGAGCAAGGCCCTTAATCCTCAATTGCATATATATAATATATGTAACTGTCTTCACTTGTAACTGAAACCCATAAGACCCTTGTGTAGTGTGCTACATACTGACAGCTCTGCATATTCATTCTATACAGTGCTGTACTGTGATGAGCTATATTAAGTGCATTAATGAATCCAGCCTGTCTTCGAAAGATGAATAGCTCAACTGTTCCTGTGAGCTGCCTCTCTTAATCACAGGAGGACAGCTCACCAGAATGAGAGTAAGATATAATAGGATCGATGGACGTGTTTTAGCTTTTGTACCGTGCGGATAGATAGACTGTTGTGTAAAACATGGTGTTAACATTATTCTTTAATTGTGCATATTTAAGACCTTAACACTTACTCTGTTGCGAGACTAATTCATATTTCAGATAAGATGGCTGAGTTTTCACAGTGGGTGTTTTAACTCATGAGTGACTTACATTAGCTTGTTGTCCTTCGAAACAACAAGCCCACATGTCGTAATTTTATTTATCAATTTTAGATGATAATATTATGGAATTTTGTCCTATCAAACAAAATTGTATGCATGACACCTCTGGTTTTAATAATCATTAATTACACTGTCAGTTGGCAGCTTAATGCTAGTTCCACCAGTCACAGTTAGTTAGTTCTGCTAGTTGCGGAATGAAATCTATTGGCAGAGTAAAATAATTGATTAAATAAATTTGCTGACTCATTCACTCATCGTCTATACCGCTTTATTCTGTATACAAGGGTCGTGGGGGGGGCCTGCAGCCTATCCCAGGAGACTTGGGGCATGAGGCAGGGAAAACCTTGGACAGGGTGGCAATACTGTACATCTCAGGGCACACATACATACTTTTTTGGGAATCACTTGCAAATTTCTTTGTTTTTGTTTAGTGATTTATTTTCTACATTCTACAACAATACTGCAGATTTAAAAACTACTTAGAAAGTGATCCCCTAGTGTACATACAGTACATATACACACAGTCACACCCTCACACTATGGGCTATTGGATAACGTCAGTTAGCCTAATCTGCATGTCTTTGGACTGAGGGAGGAAACCGGAGCACCTGGAGGAAACCCACTAAGCACGAGGAGAACATGCAAACTCCATGCACACATACAGAGGCGGGAATCAAACCCGGACCCTGGAGGTGCAAGGTGACAGTGCTAACCGATAAGCCACCATGCCACCAATTAAATAAACTATTGATGATAAATCTTGTTTATGGAACTGTTGCATAAAAGCAATAAGTGCAATTTACAATATATGTATGTATTAGAGCGTTGAACTCCAGATTGTTTGGAAATGGTTTTATGACCCTTTTCAGATTGATGTGCAACAACAATTCCTTCTCTAAGACCATTGCTTATGTCTTTCCCTCTTGGCATTGAATGCTCCAGACCAGCAAACTGCCAAAACGTCTGCTTTTATAGAGATCTGGACACCTGCTGCTGATTAATATATCAAGGGTTGATGATTAGTATGTAAGGGGGTACTTAGTTTTGCCCACATGTTTTTTTTTTTTTTTTTTTTTTAATAAACAGTTGAACAGCGAAGGAAAAAGTTGCATGTAGGTTGTATTTGCCTCATACTAAGACTCACTATGATCAGATGATTTCTATTAGGTTTATACACTAAAACACCGAATTAAAAAGGGGGGTACTAACTTTTGAACATGACTGTACAGCAGTTGCATTTGTAGGTTGTCTCAAGCAGAAACCGTCACTAATGACAATAGACCAGCATAATGATTTGCTTTTACAGTATCAGTAAGCTCTATCACATGCTCATTTTGTTCTTACTGACCCTTCCTTCTAATGGAAAAAGTGGACCCAAACGATGACAGGAAAATGTTTCCCACAGCATAACAATATCCCCAGTTGTTCCTTTACATTACTTAAATGAATCACATTATGCTATTTATAGTCAGTGGAAAAGTCTTAGTCACCCTTCATTTTTTTCCATTTTCATTTTTTGCATTACTTGTTTATTTTGTGCTTACCACACTAATACTGTAAGTCAGTAAAAAAGAGGAAATGCTCCTTTTTTTTGTATTGGGCCACTTTTCTTATAACATCACTGGAGCTCCCAGAGATAATAAAAAGCAAGTTCTCCAGAAAACCTGAAATCATACACATACATTGTGGAAACAAACCCAAAAAATTATATATATATATATATAAAGGAAAATATCTAATCAAATGTAACTGCAATTTCTGAAGGCTACAGGAAACGAAATTACATGATTATATAAGTTTATTTCTCGGCCAATTTAACAACTTTTCTAAGTAAAGTTCTTCTTCTGTTGACAGACAGTTCTGCTAATTTTAAGCAATTATTTATTGAAAGAATCAAAATTATCTGTCCACAAAACAAGAAACTTTAAATACATTGGATTAGATTTATGTAAGGCATTTTCACTTGCGTTTTTATTTATTCATTACTTTCAATATACCAATCCATACAATACCTAAAATAATATACTGTACAGTATGTACTTATAAACGTTTATAAAATATTAACTGTTTATTAGTTAATTTAACTGTTTCATGTTCATTATACTAACTATTTAAACTACTAAGAATAATTAGTATAATATTTCATTATTTTGAATGCATAGAATTCCTTGATGTTATCTTTCACGTGTTTAAAACATTTGCATTGTAATCTATGAGCTATGATATATATGACAACTGTAATTTCTTTCTAATATCATGCTATTCTACTTTTGCCTATTATGGATGTGTTTCTAAGAACAGCCTTTTTGCATGTCATGTTAAAACATTGCCTATCGCTTTCTGTCACACAGAATAACAATTAGTGTTTACTGTGATTCTCTTCAGCTGCATTTACACAGTCATACTTTGAAGACTATTCCATATCAATCCACACTATAAATAACCAGACAACACAATAGCAGTAAACCATTTGGATGACACTGAAGTCACAATTGCATGCGTTAGCAGCACATTCATTCTGTATCTGGCACCATCTGCCATTTAAATTGAATATCCAGACAAATAATTTTATGACTCGATTTTGTAACAGCAGTTTATAATGGCCTGCTATAATTTTTTATAAGGCAACAGTACAACGACTGCAGACGTCCTGTTGCCAGAAATTACCATGGCAGATCTACAAAATGCAATAAGAACATAAACATTGGGGAGGTACGGCGTATTATGAGTTAACAGAGTTAACACTGCAACTTTTACGCTTTTAATCAAGTGGCATTCAAGTCAACCTGGGACTTGTTAGGATTGAAATTTACTCTCAGCGGCAGTAAAACCTTTCAATGATGAAGAAATTTTAAAGAATGCTGTATGTCCCTTAATGACAATCCTAAGTGAGGATAACTTGTGGCCAGCTTGCAGTAGGGACACATCTGTCTGTGGGAACTTTACACACAATCATTCACGAACACCACTCCAAGCCATTTCCGCATGTTTGGGCCATTACAGGAGTTCCTGAAAGGCCAGTGTTTCAGATGTGAAGCAGGAAGTCTAATAATGGCTCTGGCGTACTGAGAACTTTCTACCTTGATGGTATCCAAGCACTAGTGAAATGCTGGGATAATGCATTGCATAGTGCATTAGTGTACCTAATTTAGCTAATGTAGCTAATATGTTTTTTATTATCATAACTGTGCTCCATTATTTTGCAATCGATAAAAATAAAATAACAATCTCACAAGCAGTTGACTTAGTGCCATCGCAATCAAAAACAGATGATGGCAGCTCTACCAGTATCAGAGTGTCCTTATCGAAATCTGAGTGTGACTGCTACTTCAACACTTATCTAAAAACCACTAATAGGAGGTAGGAGCATAGGCTTAGACACTAAACTCACGGGATATGACTATGCTGAAGACTACTACTATAATTAAACTTTCTAAAACATATAGTAGAAATTCTACTTAGAGAGAAATTGGCTGTTGCAGGATTATATACTTAAAATCTTTAAAGATCTATAAGTATACTGGATTTAACACTGTGATACAGTCTTAAACAATCTACTGTTTTATTCACACCAAACAAACTAGTGCACACCAGACAGCCAAATGCAACCATTAAATGCAAAGCCAAATGCAACCATTAAGCCAAATATTGTGTAGGTTCCCCATGTGCCACATGGGCAATTCTGGTCCCACAGGGCGTGGCTTCATAGGGCCTGGGATGTGATGTGGTGGCTGGCACCGGGACGTTGGCTGCGGGTGCTGTCGGTTGCCGGGTGGCACCTTTATGGAACCAACTTGTTTTCCTGGCCCATCCCATGGGTGCTTGATCAGGTGGGGATCTGAGGAGTTTCGAGGCAAGGGCAACAGTCTTTGGGCACATGGGGCTTTTTTTGGGCCCCATGTGCAGGGTGTAGTGGCGCACATGGTGTCCTTGTGCCTTTCTATCGTGGCAAGCACTGACGTTTTTTGGGCAAGTTGTGCTGCATTGGCTTTTCTGTGGGAATGAATTGGACAGGCTAGCCTTTGCTCAGCCTTTTACTGATAATAACTGAAAGATAATTGATAACCTTTAAACAATTACAATGATTATGTTGCATTAACATATCAATAGCGGACTATCGTTATATATTTTTTGAGTCTGGTGGAAAAAGATTTACTGAGGGATTGTTCAGACTAGTGACTAGTGAGTGTGGCTGATAAAATCAAAGTGCGCAAATCAAGCAAAGAGAGTATAAAAATGTACAACATATTTGTTCAGTATCTTTTCAGTTTAGTTCAAACTTTTTTTTTCGCCAAAACTTGTACATTGATTAGTTTGCCTACTTCAAACCATTATCACAAAAATTCTGTTTTTTTATTCTTTCTTAGAGACAATTGCCACCTCCAAGTCTAGAGATGCCCATAATGTCCGCATGTTGTTGTTGTGAATCTACTTGACTAGCACATTCGTCTGTGATAACAAGTGAGGATTCTTCTCTCGTACATTCCCCTAGTGTAAAGAAGTACTTGTTTGTGGCATTTCTTTGCCACATCACTAATTAACCTGCAACTATTGTCTGTATGTGTGTGTGCTGCATGTTATGAACAGATATGTTTAACCTGACCCTCCCATAGCTAATTCCACAATGGCAAATCCTTTTATCTTTCCTTCCAGTCTCTCATCCTTCCGTCCCCACGTTACCTTTATTTTTCCCTTGATGCATCCTTACTCACATTCTGTCTCCCTGGATGTGGCAGTCGTAACCCAGTTGCTATAGCAACAATACAAGCATCCTATAGGTCGCAGCCTCCTTCCTCTTATTTGTCAGTGAGATAGACACTGTAGACACTGATAGACATAACAGAGAGAAACAGAGAGAGAGTTCTCTAGTTTTTTCTAAACCTGTAGTATATTCTCTCACACTACCCTTTTCGAGAAGGTGTTACACCCTAAGTGTGTAAAAGGTGTAAAAGGTGCTTGAGGATTCCTAAGCACGCCTGCATCCAGGCAAAGCATCGAAAAACCAAAGCAGTTTGAATAAGATGAATCACAAGTGATCCTCACATGGGCCATTAGGTGTGCTACGGGTTTGGGTTTGTTTTCCTCTCTGTGGCAACAACAAGTGTGTGTGAGCACGTGTGAGCACGTGTGTGCATGTGTGTGCATGTTGTAGAAGGAACCAGCTGGCACAGGGCAAACCTCACAGATTTGGCTTGTGTGTATGTGTGTGTCATGAGGAAGACGAGCGAATGCCTCAGATTAGCACTTCAAAGGCACAACAGCCCAGTGTGGAGATTAAAGCTCAGCATTCAAAGCCCCTCAGGTGGCCAACAACACATGAACCCTACACAACTCGGTATATGCATGTGTGTTTCGAGGGGGTATGTTGTCATATCTCGCCGGGATTTAACGTCCATATAAGGAAGATATCTCTCAGTTTTGACCTTGCGAGAACATTTGGCTGGTCCTGACGTTTGTTTGTTTGTTTGTTTATTAATTTATTTATTTAAACGCAGCTGAAAGGGCTGATCCTTTTCATTTTTGGTAATTAGCTGAATTAACAATAAAAGTCATCTGAAGGTCCTTACAGAGACAGTAAGACAAACTTTCATCATCATCTTTCATGCAACCTTTCCCCCTTAAACGTGACTGAATCTGTTATCAATCTAAAATATAAATCAATATAAATGGCTCTGTCCAGTCCTCTTCAATCGCAAGATAAGAAGGATGTTCCTAAAACATCAGTCCTTCCTAGTTGTAGCTCTCACAGGCACATAGTCACAGAAATTTATGTGATGCGGTTAATTAATGTATTTAGGCTACTGTTATGTTTTCCTGATATTGTGTGAACTTTCCCATGCCTCTCTGTCCATAAAACAACCTCCTCATTGCGGTTCCTCATTCCTTATATGGTGATACTTCATATAGCCGTGTCGGGATGGATGTTCCTGTAAATGGCTCGCTCGAACCCTTTTGGAACCCTAACCAGAAAATGCTAATATGCTTTGTATTGTCTGTCTCCTGGTATCTATATGACGTACAGTAAATGTTAATAACTTTTGTTTTCTTAATGTGCAGGACATACAGTACAGTATGTGACCTGGATAAAAAAGGCTTAATATTAGATATTCTCTCTTTTTGCTGATAATAAGAAGAGAACTTCAGTCAAATCAGGTGTGCATATGTGTTCGTCCCAGCGCCAGCTAGTAAGCGTATCGAGGGACACATCGAGCAATAATTCCTATATTTAATTTTCAACTTAATAGGTACAAGGGTTAATATAAGTCCAGCTCTAGATTAATAGAAAATCTAAACAACTTTCAACAACTTTTATTTCATCAAAGTGAAAATGTGTGCATCTGTGCTCATCATACACTTCTTTCAGGCCATGCATGAAGGAACAGTTGGATCAAAGGCTGTATTCCATCGCTATCTGTAGATGATCGCCTCATATGGTTTAGCATGAGGGTTGTCTTCTTGGGGATCTTAGTTCAGACGGTATGTCAGAAAAGTATTTCAACAGATTGAACCAAGCAATCAAAATTAAAGTCAACTGCAGAAGCATATGGAGCAAAACTCACTACAGTTCAGTTTCTAAAGTTACTGTAAGTTCAGCCTTTATTTATCACATATATATTACTGCACAGTGACGTTCTTTATTCTTTTCATATCCCAGCTATGTTAGTAGGCTGGGGTCAGAGCGAAGGGTCAGCCATTATGGAGCATTAACAGGGTTAAGAGCCCAACAGCGGCAACCTGGCGGAGCTGGAGCTCGAACTGTCAACCTTCCAATCAGTAACTCAGAGTCTTAACACACTGAGTCACCACCAGCCCATGCAGCTTGTTTCAGCTAATAAAAATATATTTCCTTGTATTATTTCTCTGGCGACTGGTAGCTTCAAAATAATACACATTTGTTATGTACATAACAAATTGCACTGCACATCTTTCCTCTGTTCACTGCTGATGGGCTGTTTGTGATGGCTACTTAGATTTGGTCATAGTGATTTAATAGTCTTTTTCTGATTAAATGCATGAGTATGAGGCATAAGAGACTGTATTTTTTTCTTTTTCAATTGTGGGTGCTATTGGGAACTCCAGCGAAAGACTGGAAAGTTAATGCAAAATAAAAAATATTTATTTCATGGTACCAGCTGGCATTCCACAATGGCAATACAGATATTCTTATTTGAATAATAATAATAAAAAAAAAAAAAAAAAAGCCAAGACAGAGTTCTGTTATGGCCAAATCCTACAAAACAGTCAAGCAGCCTTTAAGTCCGGAGATAATTCTGACATCTGAATACAGATTTGAGTATTACCCTCCCACCATTTCCATATAACTCAACTCTGAATACCGCCCTGCCTATCTGCCTATGTGGGGGAGAAGTGGGACATGGGATGTGCCAAGCAGATATCACGACAGTTCCAGAAGAGTGACTCAGCCTGTGTACTCCATCATAACATCATGCACTTCTATTTATTAGAAAGACGGTCAGACACTGAGAGCCCTGCTCCGAACGGTTATTAGAGAAGTTCATGGCCAACAGAAGAAGAGCATGTGGCTACTCGGCAAAGTTCAAGGTGCTAATTGTTCATTTTCAATTTGCTCTTTTGGACGCTTTCCAGGACGGCAGCCCGAAGCCGGATAGAACACAGAGCGCCGTCGTCAGGGTGATGCCATGCTCACAGGCCCACTTCACAGAGCCATGCACCTGAGAGAATATTTTATCCGTCACGCAGCTCGAGCATTCCCAGCAATCGATCCATAAACCACAGGTGATGAGAGTGAGGCCGGGCTAACAAAAAAGAAAAAGAGAGAATGTGAGATGTGGTTGGGGGGGGGATGAAGTGGAGAGAAGAAATAGAGAGAGCTTCTGTATCAGTGATGCTCACTTTCAAACACCATTTCCTATTTATAGCTAGAGAGTGAAAGTCAGGGGTGGGAGGAAGGCGGAGGCCAAGTCCATGGATTGTGGATTGGAGAGACAAAGAGGACAAAAGAGAAATTAAGAGCAAAAACAAAGAGGAAACAAGCCTGGAAAGCAAAACGTAAATTGAGCTTCCCATGAGCTTCACCTCATGGGACATTTAGTGTTTGTGCATTTGTACAGATGTGATGAACAGACAGGCCTGAGGCATTTATGTTACACTGTGTCTGCTGGAATGGGTGGGCATCTCTACATGAATATATCAGCACAAATGAGGATATTAAATAATAAACTCTGACATGATGCACAGCTGTTAAACTCAGTGAATAGAATAGAATAGAATAGATTTTATTGTCATTGAAACATTTGGCACATCCAACAAAATTAGGTGCTTTGCACATATTACACAAGATACAGTTATGCATATTGCACAAAAGTTACATATATGGCACTTTTACCCACATACATTACATATATTGCCCTGTGAATTGAATGATGCATATTGCACAATATTTACACATATTGCAAAAAAAAAAAAAATTGTACCAAAAATGTCAGTGAACATTTAATGCTTGTACTGCTCTAGGGTAAAAACTGTTCTTCAATCTATTTGTTTTGGTTTTGATTGGTTTGTATCGTCTGCCTGACGGTAACAGTTTTTTCTGAAGAAATAAGAATGTTCTAAGGAGGTAAAATTATGGCATTAGAAATGGAAAAAGTGAACAAAAATGTCTGAATGTAAATAGACATTGTAAAATGCAGGATTTTTAGGGCCTCGTCCTATCATCAGTTTGATTCCCGGGTGATGCTGTAAACTCTCGCAGCCGGAGGCCTAGAGAGAGCTGATTGGCCGAGCTCTCTCAGAGGGGAGGGATTAGAGGTACTTACAGTAGTGCTCCCATATTAATTACAGCTCTACAGCCAATCAGGGTCGTCTGTGAGCTCGCACAAGCGCAAGGAGCGGATATGTGTATGAGCTTAATGTAGGAGCCCCCTAGTGACGGGGAGGAATTGGAAACGAGTAAATTAGGGAGAAAATCAGGGGAAAAATCCCCCCCTGAAAAAAAAAATTGCCGGATTTTATTCTTTGGTGTATTGTTAAGCATGTAATACATTTAAAAATTTTTAAGATTAATCTCTCCGAACCCACACTCACTCACTTCCAGCACCTATTTTATCCTGGTCAGGGTCACATGTCGGGGTATGAGGCAGAAATACACGATCACAGAGCACCAAGCTCACAAACTCGTACACACATGATGGTGATTTATTTTAGCCAGGACACATACTGGTACATTTTTGAAAGAGACAAAGCTCTGGACTGACCCAGGGATCCTTGTGCTTGAAAACTGGAACGCTTCTCTCTGCACCACCATAACAAATTCTCATACAAATGCTCATTAAATATCGTCATCTATACCGGTTTATCTTGTAACAGGGTCATGGGGGGGGGGCCTGGAGCCCATCCCAGGAGACTTAGGGCACAAGGCGGGGTGCACCCTGGACAGGGTGCCAATCCCTCGCAGGACACACACACACACACACACAATCGCACACTATGGGCAATTTGGGCATGCCAGTTAGTCTCATCTGCATGTGGAAGGAAACCCACCAGGTGTGGGGAGAACTTGCAAACTCCATGCACACAGACCCTGAGGCAGGAATCGAACCCGGACCCTAGAGGTGCAAATCGACAAAGCTAACCACTAAACCATAATGCCGGCACAAATACTCACCAAGCAACAAAATTAATATTACAGTCCTGGTAACATGTTGTTCCTAAAATATTAAATCTGCTTAATTTCCTGGGTCTGAATGTTTACAATCACTTTTATCTCAAAGCGTTTCACACATAAAATCTAAAAACATTTTTAGCATATCCATGTAAAAGCCTTAGCGATTATATTACTAATGTTCTGATAGCAATCATCTTTTATAGATGGACAATGCATGTTGCTTTGTATTCTCCTCTTTTATTTGAGTTTAGTTTGACCGCTTTAGTGACACTGAATTATGCAACAGCATCTTATGACGCATACGTAAAGCATAAAACCTGAGAGGAATCTCTCTGCTGCTGTATTTCTATATTCTATCAGCCTATGTCTCCCACTCTTTGTCTTTCTGTATCTCCCTCTTTTATGCGCACCCATGGCTCTGCATCACTCTAGCATCAGTGGCATTGGTTGCTATGGTAACCTAGCTGAGTACTCGCTTCATAGCTTCATTGAGCAATGACACAGGCCTGTG
Organism: Clariallabes teugelsi; assembly: GCA_030014215.1. Lineage (NCBI taxonomy): Eukaryota > Metazoa > Chordata > Actinopteri > Siluriformes > Clariidae > Clariallabes > Clariallabes teugelsi. The sequence continues at coordinate 23,653,868 of JAQMYG010000023.1, read as the reverse complement.
AGCAAACTCATTACAACACATATTACGCACACAACACACGCACAGAAAGGGAAAAAAAACAGGACAAAAATAATTTATTTACTAATAAATTCTTCATGTGACTAACCAGCACTTTTGTTTTATGATAGTGACGTCAATTCTCTGATTTACTCTGATTGGTACAGGGATACACTGAGCTTAGTACAACACTGCACAATACTGCACTCTCCTGGTGAATAGCTGTCATTATCACTTCTCACATTTTTCATTGCCCAGTAGCATTATGCCACCTTCACGTGCATGGTGTGTATCATAATAAAGGTGCAATGAAAAAATGATTGGGGAAAAAACTGAGTCATGGGACATTTTTAGAATGTTCCTGCACTGTGAGTCATCTTCACCACCTGTAATAGTAATTCACACTTAGAGCTCTGTCATGTGTGCCATGTCAGCATTGGCAGGAATCTACATCATATGTCTGCGTATCACACCCAAACTCCAGGGGAATCTGACTGGCAGCCAATCAGAGGAGAGAAAGATAACAAGTTTAATCAAAAATTAAAGATAAGAACATTTATCTAAACAATCCAATCATAAGAAATGTCATTATGGTAAACTAAAGTACATATCATAAAATACCATAGTACAATATTACCATGGTACTTCAGACAAAATCATGGTAGGCATTATAGAGTACCAGGGTAGATACTATGGCACTTCAGTGGGTACAGTGATAGTACTAGAGTAATGTACCAACATCCTTAAGTGCCTACCAAGGTGATTACTGTGGTAGAACTATGGGGTGTACCACAGTACTTTAGTGAATACCATGGTACTTATACACAATAGTACATACTATTGGCAATACCATATTAGATACCTGCTGAACATTGGTAGCCACTGTGGTACCAATGATACTCACCAAAGTATTGTGTAGTAACTTTGGAAGATACCAGAACAGGTAAAATGGCACTGCAGAGATTACTCACTCACTCACTCACTCACTCACTCACTCATCTCCTATACCGCTTTATCCTGTATTCAGGGTCGCGGGGACCTGGAGCCTATCCCAGGAGACTTAGAGCACGAAGGCAGGGTACACCCTGGACAGGGTGCCAATCTATCGCAGGACACACACACACATACACACACACTCACACACCCATTTATGTAGAGATTACTATATACAATAAATATTACCATTATACATAAACATGGTACATGTACTATACTGTACTATACTATACTATACTATACTATACTACAGTATACACAGTAGTATACGAATGTACCATAGAAGAACCATGTACCATAGTGTGGTGCATAATGTGCTACATCATTAAATAAGTAGCATGGTATTGTCAAAAATACCATGGTACTATATATCATATTCCCTATACCATGGTAAAAATGTCTTATGTAAACCTGAAGTGTACTGTATGATGAGAGCACAGAATATAGATTCATTAAAAATGACTTTTCTGAAAAAAAAATAAAGCTTTTTTTTTCTCATTAGGTGGGAAGCTATCAAATAACACATTCATACAACAGCATTATTTCCACCTTAAAAGCATCCGTTTGTGTACTTGACCCTATACCCTTATACTTTTTTTTAACAAATACCAGTAGAGTCAACTGGACACTTGTTACAGATCATAAACTCTCTTATTATTGCATGTGTATCTACTGTAACTGTATGTGAACTTGCATTTAATAAAAACCTAAACATCAAACTCTTGTTTGCATAGATGAATTGTCAGTCAAGATTTTGGCATCATTACAGTACAGTGCAGAGCTGGACAGAGTCCAGAATTTGGGTTAATTACAAAAGTTTGAAGCTGTAACTACATCTCTCATGTAATCTCTTAGGATTTTAAAGGAAGACTGGTGGAATGCTAAATGTCTAGCCAGATGCTGTACAGTCTTGCATCTTTAACCCTTGTTTACATTTTATCTTTTGATAGGGGGCTATGTTAACATGATGGATCAGGTTAAAATCAATATAGATAAAAGATGTTTTGTCTGTACATTGGTCAGAACTCGCTCTTTCAATTATATCTTTATGTTTCATGCATTGGCAGATCCGAAACCAGTCTTAGAAAATTTTTCTGTCTTTGTCTGTCTGCATCACGCAAAACTGGCTGGACAGAATTAAATAAAACTCTGCCAGTACTTGGGTATTTGCCTGAAGTTAAACCTGCGCCTTTAAGGAAATCAAAATGTTGAGTAGAAGTGAGATTATGTGCCAGATTACACAGTTTAACGTGCACCAAATCAAAGTGAAAAATCACATCGTTGAATAAAAGCAATGTTATGGACTATAACTTACTGGGTCAAGAGTACAGAAGAACAGGAAGACATGTGCATGGCCTTCAACCTGAAATAATATCACCGATTACATTTAAACTTATTTTAAGCTCTATTTTTGGTTAAATTTAATTGATTCTGAACTGGAACACAAAAGCTGCAGAAATTTGCTTCTCATGTGGGAAAGTGTAGCCTCTATAGAGCAGACAGGCAGCATAATAATTCTAATATTGTGAAACAAACAGAAGGCCAAATCATTGCACATGATTGACTGTTGATTGTATGTTTTCTCCAGACAGTGTAATGAATATGTATAAAAGAGAAGGCCATGTGTTGTGAGCCACTAGAGGGTGGTAGAGTACTCTCTTTTACTTTTTGTTGACAGCACTATGAAAAGAAGGTCAGATCTAGAACTATTTGATTGCCTTAAAGATTGTATGTATAGCAGAGCATATATACTGTAACATGCAAATATAATATGTACTGCGAGCTTCTCTTGTTGACGCCTTGAACAAGGCCCTTAACTGTATCTGCTTCAGGGTCACTGTATCCTGGCTGACCCAGTGCTCTGAGCCCAGTTTCCTAATTGGTATATGCAACAACAAATTTTTTTTTTAATAATAAATTAAATTAATTAATAAATAAAAATAATAATAATACAGTGGAACCTCGGATTACGAGTAACGCGGTTTACGACTGTTTCGCAAGACGAGCAAAGATTTTTAATAAATTTTGACTTGAAAAACGAGCATTGTCTTGGTTTACGAGCACCGAGTATC
>JAQMYG010000023.1:23583970-23600835 GCA_030014215.1 Clariallabes teugelsi | reverse complement strand
TCAGTAGTTTCTTTGTATCTGATATTTAAACAAAATTCCAATTTGAGATTTTTTTTTTTTTTTCAAATGAAATTTTTAAAAATATGGATATGCCTAAAATAACAATAATAATTATTTATTTATTTACAATTATTTATTATTATTGTTATTATTTTTAATCTGATACAGACACTGAACAATTTTATTTTCCCATTTATGCATTTTATATATATATATATATATACACACACACACACACATGTTTTAGGCTTGAATGTGGTAGTGTGGACACTGAACAATTTTATCTTACAGTCAGTAGTTTCTTTGTATCTGATATTTAAACAAAATTCCAATTTGAGATTTTTTTTTTTTTTTCAAATGAAATTTTTTAAAATATGGATATGCCTAAAATATATGATATGCATGAAAGGGATAAAAAGAGGAGATAAAATACACTCTCATAACTAATATTCAGCAAATCCCCAGTGTTAAAGTAACACCTTACAGTGTTTATGTACAGTAGGGTCTGCTCGACTCATAAGCACTTAGAAAGTGTTAAGTGTGGTGTAAAAGAGCAACAAAGTACAAGTGTAACTGTCCAAACAGTTACAAATGGTGAAAGATTGAGTCAGAAAGATGTAACAATTCTATAACATGCAACATTATGCATTACAAATACGGAAATACAGCAATCTTGCACATATTACACATTTGTGAGATGCTTTATGTGTGCAGTTGACTTTTTAACTAGACTGAAATACACAAATTAGAGAACTGTCAGTAAACTCTATTTGAACCTTTAAATAGAATGTAGATAAACTGGACAGAGGTGGTGTAATGTTTCCAGGAAGTCCCTGTTTAGTCACACCAAGCTCAGAAACTCAAATGTATCTGCTCATTCAATCATCAGTCCCCTGAAAGCTATTTCGACCACAACAAATCCTCCAGTATACTTTAATACAATCTAAATCGGACAGGACAGTCTGCCTTAGATAATAAAGTGATAATACCACTGAAGGATGGAGTAAATATCTTCCATCGTGGTCAGGAACTGGGTGTGGTACTTGGTTTACTGCCATTTCTGTGAATCAATAGTAATGTGACTAGAACGCCGGTTAAACTCGAAACTATTGGCATCCAAGGAGAAAGGAACACATCCGAGGCTGTGTCTGACAGAGGTGATAAATAATCCAGGAGAACCAGTGAGAACATTGGTTGTGTTTGACTTTAATTGACATAGACGTTTATAAATTGACACTGGGACCATGTTGGATTTGCAGATGCCCAGCCCACGGAAGCGGAGACGGCCGTTTGGAATCAAGTCAGCGCCGTTCTGGAGGAGGCTCACGGTATTCTAGCAGAGTTACAGTCCTACAGCGGAGCAGGGCAAGAGATAAGAGAGGTGAGAGCTTGTGCCAGTAGTATGCAGATCTCAGCCACACTGTTGGAAATCTACTATTCAATTCTGCTTTATGAATAATTCCTTTTCCAATAGCCTGGGTTTGTAGGTTTGGTTGCATATGTTTGCACAGTACTAATGTGTACATGAGGTTTATTCAGCTGTGAAAACTCTCACTTCCTGTAGATCAAAGCTCGCAGCCGGTAGAACCTCTCTCACTCATCTTCTATACCGCTTTATCCTGTATTCAGGGTCGCAGTTACCTGGAGTCTATCTCAGGAGGCTTAGGGCACGAGGCAGGGTACACCCTGGACAGGGTGCCAATCTATCGCAGGGGCACACACACATACTGTACACCCACGCCGGTAGAACCTAATGAACAGAAAGAAAAAAGGATCAGTGCCAATGTGTTTTATTTTAATTGTATTTACCCACAGCTGTTTGTCAATTCTAACATGGCTGTTACAGACATTTAGTCCGAATTGTGTGCTTTTCTTTAGGCTATTTCGAACCCCAATGACCTCCAGCTTCAGGAGAGAGCCTGGAATGCTGTGTGCCCCCTGGTGGCCAAGCTGAAACGATTCTATGAATTTTCACTCAGGTTAGGTGAGTAGGTGTGCAGAGTTTTTTTTTTTTTCTTCTTTTTTTCTTTTTTCCTTTTTTTTTTTCTTTTTAGATGAAAAGATAAAGATTACATGATGTGGCCACCACGTGAGCCAACACGGCAGTGGCGTGCAAAGACAATAGCAGCATGTGCCTTCCCTCTGGCGCAAATGAAAGATTTTTCACAGAGGAGTCGCCATGACTACCGCATCCAGCAGAGTGTAAAAGATGAAGAGCTTCCATGTCCTGTGCATGGGCGGATCAGAATTTAGCAGCTTCAGCGGCTAATACAGCTAGCTTACCACTTTCCTCTTGCCAATGCTGACGAGTCAGTAACGCAGCTCTAAATCTTTGTCATGGGAACGCAACTGACTCAGGAGAAACTTAACACACACCGATTCGATTAAATGATGACTGCAAGAAAAAAAAAAGAAAAAAAAAAAAGCATAGTTCTTAACATACACACGTCTTCATTCTCTCCATCTTTTCTCATCTATCCAAGCCCCAGATACGGAGGTTTCAAGTTTCTGATCAGACCTCCAGCTAAACATATTGGCTTTATATTTATAGAAGTACTGATGCATATTTCATGAGGAGAAAGGATGGGTTATCTTGAGCCACGCTAAAGACATTAATGGACACACCATGTCTCAACTTGGCAGAATGTTCGATTTAAAGATCATAAAGGTTAAGTTTTAAAATACTGGGTCTTTTGATGTGATTGCTGCCCATCTGACTCACAATCTGGAATTAATGACTTTCCAGATTCTCAGTTATCATGCACATAAAAATACAAATAAGTGGTAAAAAAACAACAACAAAAAAACACCCTTTTTAAATAGTACAGTCACGTTTGACTAAAATCCGAATGACTGCATGAAACCAATTTACAGCAGGGAACAATATACATTCTGTGTGATTTTAATGTTGCAGAAAATGCCCTGCGCAGCCTTTTGGAAGCACTGACAAGCCCACCGTACGCTCCCATGCAGCACCTGGAGCGAGAACAGGCTCTGGCGAAACAGTTTGCAGAGATCCTGCACTTCACTCTCAGCTTTGATGAATTGAAGGTGAGATTAATGCACAGCATGCGCTTCACACTGTTTCTGCTTTATTGCTTTGTTATGAAGGTGATGCGCTGTGTAATAATAAAAAGCCATATTTGCAGCACCGCAACAGGCTGTATGATTAACAGATGTTCTGAACAAGTTATCTTGTCTCTCCTAGATGACAAATCCAGCCATTCAGAATGACTTTAGCTACTACAGGAGGACCATAAGCAGGAATCGACTGAACAACCAGCAGGTGCGGTGCCAAAATAAACTTTTAAACTGACATGTGGACACATTACAAACAGGTTGACTGTCTAAGCAACCAATATTTATCTCTCCTGCAGTTAGAGGCAGAAAACGAAGTCAATAACGAAATGGCCAATCGGATGTCTCTGTTTTACGCAGAAGCGACACCCATGCTGAAAACCTTGAGCAATGCCACAACTAAGTTTGTGTCAGAGGCAAGTATATAGAAATGTTCTGGAGTAAGGGTTTGGACTGTTAAAAATGGTTAAAAATGGTGTATTGCAATTTCCATGTAATGTATATTGCAGAACAAGACTTTGCCTATTGAAGACACCACAGATTGCCTGAGCACTATGGCCTGCGTGTGCCGGGTCATGCTGGAGACTCCGTAAGTCCTTACTTTTATAGACACACCACAAATATTCCTCAGACCAGACCCTGCAAGGACAAAATGAAAAGAAAGATAGATAAAGAATTTCGACTACAGTAGTCTTTAACATGAGCAGCATGATGATGATGATGATGATGATGATGATGATACAAAAATTTACAATCACTGAAAATAGTTAATGAAAATAAATTGGAACAGCATCATATTTTTCCTAGCATAAAAAATAAATAAATAAATGTGTATGTAGGTATTGAACCCCTTGAAACATTTAATCGGGCAATGGTGGCTCAGGCGGTTGAGCCTCTGGGTTGCTGATTGGAAAGTTGAGGGTTTGAGGGCTGCCATCGCCCATCAAGTCATCAGGCCCTTAACACATACTGCTCAAATCTATCCCTAGCCAGAGAGAGATTCCGTGCCAGACCCAAGCCCTGAGAAATTGAGTTGTGACAGTAAGGACATTTGGCGCAAAACCTGTGCCAGATCTCACCAATCAAATGATCTGATACAGACATTTTATTTTGGCTGCAATTACAACTGCTTCTAGACTCCATCTCTATCAGCTTCGCAACCTGGATGCTGATGCAGTATGTTTGCCAGTTCTACTTGCCAACATTGTTCCAGCTGTGCCGTACTAGATGAAGACCGTTAGCAATCAGCGGTGTTTAAGTCTCACCACATTCTCAATTGGATTGCAGTCTGAGCTTTGAGTGGGCCATTTTAATATATTCAAGTTCTTGGTTCTCAGCCATTCCAGTGGAGCATTTCTGGGCATTTTAACAGCTGTTTGTTTCCCTCTATTTGGTTCCATCCATCTTTCCATGGTTTCCTCACAACCATGCTACCACCACCATGCTTAAATGTAGCCATTCAATTAAACAGTATGTATAAGAATCCCTGAAGGGAACCAGACTCAATAGGGGACTCATCCTCATTGGGGTGGGATGGTGTGCTCATGTTGATGAGCCTTGTTGGATTTATGCCAAATATACCAATTTGTGCCAAAGACAACATTCTTATCATCAAACCACATAACAGTTTTATCAACCTTCCTTAACATGCCCTTTGGCGATATACCAATCAACCATAACAATTTAATGGAAAACATTAAGCGCTGTGTTGGATGGTTTCTCATTGTGCACCCAGGTTGGCTCTGGCCCCTTTGGGGGTATCGATCAACAAGACCTCCCAGGACATTAACATTGGATCCTTTGGGTGCTGTGGGTTGTGGGACATGGCCTCCATGGATCGAATTTGTTTTCCATTACATTCCTGCTAAGCCCCATATGTGGTAGACGCATAGAGTGTTCTGATACCTTTCTATCGCAATTTTTGCTACATAGGATCTTGGGCACCCAAGGTTCATCATGTCTGTGGGGCCCATCCAATCACCAGTTTACTAATTGATAATCCGTGGCAATTTTATTCAGTTCACATGGCGGTGACATTAGAGTTGTGGCTGATCAGTGTATATCCGACATAATAATTAGTTAATTTTAAACGTTAACTTCAGTTCTAGGTTATAACTTAAAAGAAACAATTAAGGTTTTAATATGTATGCAAGGTACTGCGAATACTGGACAATACTGGAAGAAACTGAAAGCACTAAGTAATTTTGCATATGATAAAATTTTAAGTTTGAATGGTTCAATTACATTAAAATTAAACAACTTAAAAGCTTTCCTCCAGGTTATCTGATGTTATTCTCCAGTTAACTTGCTGAAATTCTGGCTAATTGGGAGTAATTGGGAGGCAATGCTAACAGTTGCTGTTTTATAGCAGTACTTTTAGCAAGCCATTTAAACAGCAATTAGCATTTCGTTATATTTAATACTGTAATATTTTGTAACATTTATTTTTTCCTGAAAAGCAAAAACGTTTCCTCTAATACAGTACAAATCTTTCATCATCAGATTCAAAAATGATTTGTGAAACTTAGGTCTATTAGATATATAGATCCACTTGAACAAAAGAATATTTTTTTCATGGCTAAAAACAATATTCCCACAGGCGCATTCACCTATAGGTAAAAAAATTCAAACTTGGATTGGACCATAGCTACTCACTGACTGTTTAGATAGGAATTAAAAAATCACTTTTGCTTTACATCATATTTTATTGTGTGACACACCACTTCCTGAGTCTTGTCTAAATCAGCCTTATTAGCTAAATAACAGGTCAGTGACAGGAGAGTGAATTTAATTGCCGTTCCTTGTATCTTAGGGAATACCGGTGCCGTTTCACCAACACAGACACTATGCTGTTCTGCATGCGTGTCATGGTGGGCGTCATTATCCTCTATGATCATGTTCACCCCGTGGGTGCCTTCGCTAAAACCTCCAAGATTGACGTAAGACACTTTTTTTTTCATACATTATTCAATACATTATGGTTATGTTTCTATGATCATGCATTCACTTATTTTACTGTACAGGCTTAGAAAAATAGTGACATTTAGGGACATTGGGGGAGCTAATAAAGGATCTATGTGGAACCCTAGAACAAAGGATTTTTCTTTTTAGAAACGATTCCTAGAGAAAGTTAACACTCTTATCTTATAAAGCAGAGTATCCTTTTTCCTATTCCTAAGTGCATATTTTGATAGTAATGTGGAGTAACAGATTAATTGTGTTTGTGTGTGTTTGAGAGAGAGGGGAGGGGGGGGGGGCGCGCTACTGTAGAATTCATTATTCGGGAGCAGATAGGTGTTTTCACTGTCACAGTAGGAGTGAAGATCAGAAGGGGTTGACCTTTCTCTAAAACAGTGCGTGTGTGTGTAGATGAAGGGCTGCATCAAGGTGTTGAGAGAGCAACCTTCAAACAGTGTGGAGGGACTGCTGAATGCACTGAGGTGAGTATGAGCGTATGGATCATGTCTGTACAATATGTTCTTTTAGTCGATCCAAAGAGTAATAAGGATAACACCTACACATTTTTTAAAACATCACTGTCAGATTGCACAACTTTGCATAAATTATGCAGTTTTTAAAATGCATTTGTATAAAAAATAGAAATGCTTGAAATTGATTTGTCTGTTCATCTTAAGGTACACAACAAGACATCTAAATGATGACAGCACCTCGAAACATATCCGTGCCCTGCTTCAATGAGGGGAGACGCCTAGAGTGTGAGAGAGAGAGGAATGAAATCGAACGAGTATGAGAAGGCGAGAAAGAGAGAGAGAGAAACAGATGAAGAAGGAAGTTGCTGACAGAGAACAAAGTATGAAGGCTTCGGGTGACACGCCCTCAGAAACCTGTTTGTTTACATGAATGAAATGCAAAACATCAATTTCAGAAACCTAAGTAGGGAAAAATGGAAGAACAAAGTATATATAATATATTGTCAGTTGTTCATCATGTCTTTGATTTTGTAAAAACATGAAAAGAGATTATAGAAATATATATGTAGGTATATTAAAATAATAATAATTTTAAAAAAATAAATAAAGCTGAAACAAAACCATGGCTTACCAGATAAGAAAGAAAAATGCATATATTAAAGCCCTACAATCAGAAACAAAAACAAACAAATAAGTTCCATATAACTATATACTTCTGCAGATTATTTTTGCACATAGATGATCCCCTTAAAGATTTTGAAAAAACGGCTTCACATTTTATAGTGTACAGGGCGTTTAATGCCGCTCAGTCTCCGTGCATTTAAATTCCATTCGATTTTTTAATCCATCCACACACCGTGCTTCTTCTGTTTCATTCTGCAGGAGTATTTTAATACTGCACTGCCTTTCCAAGTTTCAGTTACAGAATCAATGTATGAATATATAACAAGAGACTCGCATTGCTGTATATACACGAAAAAAAGCACAGGTTAAGGAATTATTTTTTTGTTTGTTTGTTTCGACTTATTCACTAGTGCTGTACAGCAATACTGAAATAAAATTACAACTGCAAAAGTAAGTTAAGCTGGAATAAGTGGAATAAGCTTTATTTTCCAATCTAGAACAAACAATGAACAGTTCCTGGGAAGAAAACAAAAACAAAGGCACTGAATCAGGAATTGTTCTGCTTCAGAAAACTGTGTGAGAAGGAATTGCAAGAAAGCCATGAAATTTCAGAAGTCACCCATCACTGTACATAACTATCTCTGCAGCCATCTCATGTACGGTAATGTAGTTTACCAAGAGTGTATTACATATTGAGGGAACTACACATCTCAAAACGATCAGCCGCTTATCAGCACCAACTTCTTAATAGCACGCCATCAAATGGTGGTGCTCATTCTATCGTTCAGAAATCCTGGCCAATTTTACCCCATAAATGCCTATTAATGTACTCGATTTCAAGTTTGGGGCATATTATTCTTGTAGAAAACTGGAAATCAGTCAGTCTTACTTAAACTTACTCGCACACACACATACAGTACACACACAAGACACATATACACACGAAGGGCATACAGCTGGAAAAAAAAAAAAAAAGAAGAATGTTTTGGTGTAAATAAGTGGATAAGCGGAGGATTTTCCACCAGCCATCTTAAAGGCCATGGAACTGATGCGCTTAAAGTCAACTAGAGAATGTTTCTTTTAGTAAGATGCAATTAAAAATAAAAAAAAAAAATCTTGTAAAAAATTATTTAGTTTTTAAAAAAAAAAAAAAAAAAAAAAAAAAAGAAGAAGAAGCTATTTAATTAAATTAAGATGCAACAAACGCAGTGTTGTATTTCGATGTCTATAGCCCTTAGTTGAACTTAATTTGATCTGACAGTATATTTTTTATACAGGGGTATGTTGGCAAACATATTCTGTATAAAGAAATAGATGGCATGCTGTACAACTTCAGATGAAATTGTGTAAATACGGTGTTTTTATTCATTTTCAAATGTTCAGTGACTGAATTGGGTGTGTGTCGTGTCTAAGAAACCTTGCATTTGGCTTGGACTATTGGACTTGCCATAGTCATAGGTTCCAGCTCTTCAACTTCATACTGGCGGAGAAAGTAATGGGCAACTTGGATGGGGGGAGGGAGGGGACTGTCCATTTGCTTGTTATTTTGTACATTTTGTGCAACAATAAACTTGTCATTTATTAAGCTCAGTTTGGTTTGTGATCTTCTGCTCCCTTTCTCTGGCCTACAGACAGACAGACACAGACCACTGTGAATAAATATCACATTACTGTACTCTGCTGCATTATGAATGGAGATAACGTGGAATTAATTACTATTTCGGCATCCCTACGTTTACATTACATTATCGAAATGACAGGTATTTAATTATTTCTGTGTACACGCATTGAGTCTGCATTTCAGCGAGACGACACTGAGTGACATTTCAATTAAAAGAATTGAAATTCATTTTATATTTTATTTTATTTCAAATAAAATGTAATTCTATGTAAATTATGTTGTAAATCAAGAGATTTCTTGATTAAAAACTTAGACTAATTATTTCATATTCATCCTTGGAATCGACGAGGGGTGTTCGAGTCAACCCGGGACTTTTGATTGTGCAGAATAACAGAGCACATATACAGTGTAATATATAATCCTCTGCTACACTAATGCACTTTTCCCAGCGTTTCTCTAGTGCATCTATACGATCAAGGTAGAAAGTTTTCCCAGCACACTGGAGTCATTATCGGGTTGCCTTGGTTCTTGCCTGGAACCCTGGCCTCCCAGGAACTCCTTTTAATGGTTGAAATGGCTTGGAGTGAGGTCAGGATTCATTCAGTCTTCTATAAACCGTTTGTTCCATTCAAATATTTTACTGCGTCTAAAAGTCTTATCACCGTACGTGAAGTGTTCTGGATATGTTGCTCGGCTTTAAAATCGGTTAGAAATTTCATCACAAGTCCCGGTTTGACTTGACCCCGCCCCCCTCACCTTAATAACTACCACTCATCCTTTCCAGAACTACAACAATACTGTATAGTAGAGTAGTTATTCATGATCATCCATGGGCTTATTCATATGCTGACAATCCCCATTCAACTCCATACATTTTAAAAGTCAGTTAAAATATTACTTTAAACAAATACTGTACTAGTGAGTTTTTGAGTTGTGTAGTTGTGGAATGTTGTGTAGTTGTGGTGCAGCAGTTTCTATTTTTCCACAGAGTTAATATCACACCTAGTGAGTATGTCCCATGGGCACCGTGGCAGAATCAGGCAAGAGAGTAGTTGACAAATGAGGCTACTTTAAAAAGAATTTCCCTTGGGGAGCTGAGACTTTTTGTTCATAGGAAATAATCTACATTTATATTAATACATGTTCACAAAAAAGTAAGTATAAGTGAATACAGTGTTCCTAAACATGCGTCCATTTTCCAGTGCTGCTGATGTACAGTAGGGTCACAGGGCATTGTATTAATTAATTGTATTAACTATAATTTAATACAACTTAAAATGCAAAAATTAATATCATGAATAAAGTAAATCATTAATGGATCACACTTTTTTGGATTTAGTGTCTTGTGGTTATATTAAACCATGAATCACACTGGAATAAAATAAGTACACATAAACTATCCCTACTTAAAATCAGAAGAGGACAGTACAATCTGTACTGTATGACAAGCAAGTTGAGGTCTTGCACTTTACATGGTTACATTTGGATGAACAAAACTGCTCTTTATTTATTTATTTATTTGCTGTTCAGAAATAATAATAATAATAATAATAATAATAATAATAATAATAATAATAATGTAGCTTACTTAGCCCAGAAAATACCTCCATATTGTAAATGGTGAAATAATCTCTATGACCACAAGGGTGCAGTAGAGTATTAAGAAAACATGCAACTATGCCACTATGTGCATGACTATTCAATGTTCAATGCACTTTTAAAATTTGATAAGCATTTTAAGAACTTTTCTTTTTTCTTTTTTGCCATTTCAACATTTTATTACTTAGTTTTACGTCACCGTATGTGACCAGAGATTTGAAAGTGATCTAGAAGAGAAATAAACTAGAGGAGAGATTTTGTGATTCTGTGTCAAAACAAGTACTCCTTCAGTGGTAGATTATGGAAATCTGGAAATAATTTATCAATCAATACTTCAGCAAATAAATTGTGTTCGGGGTCATACAGGAGGCACAGATCATACCATAGTAAACTGTAATGTCAAACACAGGCATGGTGTGCCTACCTTTCCTAATACATGGTGCTCACTGATTTTGCAGATAAACAGACCAAAAACAAAAGTCACTGCAAATCAATTTTAAAAAGTTCTTCAGAATAATCACACTTATCCTATATAAACTAGTCTCTTATCCTGATGGTAGTGATGACCCAATGCCCATACGAGGAGCTTCAGAGTTCACTGGAAGGTTCGACGAGGATGAAAATGGTATAAATCATGGCCTTTACAGTGTTTTCCGCATGCGCTCACATATTTATTCACATCCTCATCTTGGCTGATGTGAGCTAAATAAAGATTTAAGCATCAAAAGTCATGAAAGCTCTCCATTCGGTTTTCCTTTTGGGTAACTGTGTAGACCCAAACTGCTCTAGGCTGAATATGTAAATGTGCTCACTGTAGTAACATCTTAACTTTCACGAGAATTTCACAAGTCGTCCTTGCCCCTGTCGTAGATACCCTTGAGGACCAGGAGGTCCATTATTTTGTAAACAAAGTGTCTTTTTAAAGTGTCCATCTCAATCCATTTGCAGTAATGGAAAATTCAGCAACAGTGAGTGAGTCAACTAATATGGTTTTATAAATACTGAACAGCTGTTGGTCAGGATGATTCATTTTATGTGTAATATTATCTGTTTGAGTTGTTCAGGAGTTGACAAAGAAATTTTACTCGTAACGTAACTCGTAAATACTGGGATCAAACTGACCTTGCTTAAACCCAACATGGGAAGATACAGGATGATTGCATGAGCAATGTTTGCTAACTAATTTTTACACTACATTAGGAGACAGAGCAATACGGTGTGAATTGTAGTAACATTTTAAATGATTAACGAGACAAATCAGGAACAAATCTATTGCATTGTGGACAAATGCCTAATATTACTCCAAAAAACAGGACTGGCCTGAACGTTTTTTTTTACTTGGCTGGGGAAATGTGTAATAAGTGAGTGAATGAGCAGCTTGGTTTCCATAGCGACTAGTGGCGTCTGCTCGGGAGCCCAACAAGCTGATTCTCTTGTAAAAGCCAAGATCCATGGAAAATCCCAGCATTTCCACTTTCAGATCATCTACTTATCAAATAATACAGTTAGCCTGGGTCGGGTGTCGTTATCAGCAAACAGTCATTATTTAAACATACAAGGTAATCTGATTTAATGGATCTTGAATGATGTATTTTTATGATATGAAGGATCTGAATGAGGAGAAATTAATTATACAGATTAACCAAAGTAAAAACACAATACAATCTATGTGTTTAACTACTTTTTTTTGTACAGTATTTATAGGGTTTTAAAAGTTTCCCTCTTCATCCAAGTACCGAAACGTTTTAAATCAATAGAAAGAAAACCAGTTGCATTGACTCAACTCCTAGGAAACTTTACGTCTACAACTGAGTTCATCTTAATTGACTTAATGTAAAATGTACTACATAAAATTTAAAGACGACTGTGTATAACATCTGGCAGAATTATAACAAAGATCTGAAGAAGACTTTGAAGGAAAGGGATCAACATTTCCACTTAAATGGAGATGCATCATTTTAACATTTTCTTTCTAGCCATAATAAAGGAATACTTGTGAAACATAACTCACTAGAGGTCTAGTTGCTGTAAATTTTATGTCTGTGTCTTCTTTGTTTTGTCCTAAGGATATGCATGCTCAGCAGCTGAAAAAATAAATCCAGTTTCCCATGACATAGACCCTTAAACATTTGAAATTCAGTGAACATGTTCGATCCTGTCCAGTGTTCCCAGGTAAAATATAGGTATTATATAAGGACAAGACAGAGTGAGTGCTAACTGCAGCTGCTGATCGCTAATGGGAAGCCCCTGGGCTCTGAACTTGGGAAGTTTCCAGATAAATTCAAGAGCGGTAGGTCCGTTGACAGGAGCAGGGCCAAAGTAAACACACAAACTGAAATGTGAGAGAGGGCCGTTAACAACCTCACACCAGAGGGAAGTACCGCAAAAAGTAGCAGGAAGCTACAGTATTGGTGGTTAGTCAAGCACCAAACAGTTTCTGTCTCATTTGCCTCCTGATCTGTTTCACAACAATAGCTCAGTAATTTTAGAGCATTTGGAATGGAGTGTGCACTTACTGTGCTTGTTAACAGAATGGGTTAACCCCCCTGTTACCAGTTATTCGCTTGAGTGATGAGCACACACGCTTTGCACAACAGTATGCCACCTTTGCCCACTTTGACTCTATTGTTGCAGATAATTCCAGGGCAATTTGGCAGCAGATTTTTTGGCAAGGCCACCTGCAGTTATATTATCAACAGTCTCAATGTACCTGACCTCTATACCCCATATACACATCCTCCAAAAAAGAGCAGGTGTGTTTATATCTCAAATCGGCCATGAGGGTTGGAGACGGTAGTTGTATACATTTCCTTATATAAACACACACACATTAACCACTTCATTTGTATTCAGACACTAAAGCTAATTACTCTCTCATGGGAATGAAAATAGTGAGCAAAGACCTAGGGTGATTTCTTTAAACCTAACAGTTTTACTTTAAGATTTACATAAAGTAGCGACAGCAGTTAGGGCTCCAGGCCACAGATCTGAAGGTTGACAGTTTAAATATTGGCATTGCCAAGGTGCCACAATTGAGCCCTTAAGCTCAACTGCTTAGCCTCATGAACTGTAATTCGGCTGGGGTGGGGGGGGGAGTGTTTAAAAAAATTTGTAAAATATCTGTCTACTGTATGGGAAATGTAACCTAATCCATATTGGAAGATGGAAGACGATAAGGGCTGGGTATGGAGCATAAAATATTTGGTGCATAACATCATTTGACAGAGAGACCAAAAATATTCATGCAGTATTATCTGAATGTCTGCAAAGAAATGCTCTAAAGCAAAGTCCGTTATCTATACCACATATATGTTTAGGTTAATGGGGGGCCCTAAAGCCCATCCCAGGGATTTCAGGGCACAAGGTTAGATACCCCTAATTGGTTCTCCAACTTATTGCTGAACCTCATTGCACATACACATGCAATCATACACCAATTGGTACTTTGGAAATGGCAACAGATGTCTGTGGACTGTAGGAGTAAACATGAGTAAACACACCAAGCCAAAGTAGAACATGCAAACTTCAGAATAATAGTTTTGTATATGAATAAAAGTTTTTACAGACTAAAGCAGAAGTGATAATATAAACATTACCAAACCTTTATTATCTCTGCCGAAGTACAATACATTTATTCCCTTAAATTAGTTTCTTTAGGGTTATATTCAGTACTGTGTTAGAGATTCCTGTAAAGCAGAATCTTTTGGATACAAGTCCGATATTACATGTGTAAGCAGACATATAGAGCCATTTATTGATCATACTGTATATGACTTTTCTATGTCAATGATAAAACTGCAAGGCATGGGCACAGTGGAATAGTGATTAGCACTGTCGCCTTGCACCACCAGGATCAGGGTTCGGTTCCCACCTCTGGGTGTGTGTGCATGAAGTTTGCATATTCTCCCCATGCTTGGTGGGCTTTCCTTCAGCAGTTCAGAGACATGCAGATTTGGTTAATTGGCGTTTCCGAATTACAGTAGTGTGTAAATGAGTGTGTGTGTCCGAGGTGTACACCGCATAATGTTCTACAGCTCCTGGGATAGGCTCCAGGCCCCCTGTATACAGGATAAAGTGGTATAGACTATGAGTGAGTGAGTGAATAAGCAATAAAACTGCATTTGATCAAATATATATATATATATATATATATATATATTGATCATTGGCGTGATGATGAAGCTTTGGTAAAATGTTAAACTCTTTAGTGTTGGATAAATATATAACAATAACAAGTATAAGAAATTCAACCAAGATTACATGGTTTCAGATTTCATCTGTGGATACTAAGTCAGGACACAAACACGCTCGTTGCTAAATGTGTGTGCATATAAACAATAGGCGAGACAACTGTCTTTCTTGCAGCTCCAGTTGTTTTAAGTTTGTTTTTGTTAGTCACATAAAACCGCCCGCATGTACAGTACTCGCTTTGAGGAGAGCGGCGATGAAGGAGTTAATGCTGCGGCGCGCACTGCCGTTAACCCCGCCCACAAACAGTTCCTCATTTGCATGTTAGCCATTTGGCGGGAAAGCCCTACACGGTTGTGTCTTTGTTGCCGGAGCCCCGCCCATGCGCCCAGCTCGAGTGGCGGGAAACTGCAGCGCGCTAAAACTGCAGAGAGAGTGCGGCAAGCGGAGCGCGCGCGCGGATCAGACCACGCCTATCCTCCGTTTCCCGCGGCGACTGAATAGTGAGGAGAACAACCGTACCTAAGAAACGAGCAAACACACACAACACACAGGGACAGCTTGGCGTGAGGAGAATAACAACATGCACGCATCACAAAACAATTAGGATATAATGTAAGAGAGGAAGATTACACAAACGCAGTGAAACACGAGCACGTTAAGAGTAGGTGGAGGAGTGGAGTGAGAGCTGGAAAACCGCCAAGTGGACAAAGCGCCAGGGAACGCCCAGGGTTTTCCGGGTTTGAGCGCGAAACTGATATTTGCAAGGTCACGCTAACTCTTACCTGACCATGGGGGCGGTATTCTTGTATTCTTGTGACTTGTGGAGAAAAAAAACTCACACACACACACACACACACACACCTCATATTGTGTATTTCTGAGAGAATAATACATTCACTCACTCACTCACTCATCATCTACACCGCTTTATCCTGTATACAGGGTCGCAGGGGACCCTGGTGCCTACCCCAGGAGACTTGAGGCGGGGTACACCCTGGATAGGATGCCAATCCATGGCAGGGCACACACACTCACACGCTCATTCACACACTAATAGCCTAATATGCATGTCTTTGCACTGTAGGAGGGAACCGTAACACCAGAAGGAAACTCACCAAGCATGGGGAGAAGATGCAAACTCCATGCACATAATTTGAACAAATGTCAGACTGTAAACAAACTTGGTACAGGAAAGTGAAACATCAGAGGCTGCAGCGAACTAACTGCAAGAACACATCGAAAATGTTAAGAGATAAACACTGCACTTCCATCTCTCTCTCTCTCTCTCTCTCTCATATACACACAAAATAAGTAAGCACATGGCGTTCTCTTATTGCATAATAGTCATGGACACTGCAGACACTACTTTCAAATACCTCAGACAAACCTGCTGATAACCTTCTCATATACCAAATTAAAACCTGCATAATAAATGTTAATACTTTCACAAACCCTTTATATAAGATTCATTTATTTATCCGTAGTAACTGCTTTAACCTAGTTAGTCGTGATGGATCTGGAGCCTCCATCAGGATCGAAGGGTTTAAGGCATACTTAGCCAGTGTATATTACCCATGCACACTTTTAGACAGTCTTTAAGAAAGTTAACAAAGACTCCAGTTTCAGGTATATATCTGGGATTTAGGGGACCCCAAGAACCCTTAAGAAAAGCATTGAGAACATACAAAACTCTGCATATGCAGTGACCTGAGCATAGGGTCAAACAGGAGCCGGGTGTGACAATGGTGTCAGACGTATGGCATGTTCATATCAAATATAACATAGCTGAAAATGCTGTTAAAACATTGCAAGATTTTCATTATAACCACCAAATCTTTTATTCAGGACTTAAAGTATGCAGTATCCATGTTGAAGAAGCTTCTCTTTTAAATAGTAAGGGTTGTTGTGCTGCAACACTTCCTTCTTCATTTTGTTTACACACATTACTATACATGAATACAGCGTGAGGACTCTCTCTCTCTCTCTCTCTCTCACACACACACACACACACACACACACACATTGTCTTAGTATACATGTAAGAATAATATATATGTAATTAATAATATTATTGCAGTTAATTAATAACAATGGGTGCCATATCATTCATAACCGCTCATTCTGATCCCAAACAAGCTTGGATATGCAAAGAAAATAATTCTCCTGTACTATAATTATACCTCTATGTATATGTTATAATTAATGCCTTCCTTGGCATCTTCTAATATCAAAGAATGTGGTCAGAAGTACAAACCGGATTCCAAAAAAGTTGGGACACTTAACAAATTGTGAATAAAAACTGAATGCAATGATGTGGAGAT
>JAQMYG010000023.1:23572726-23583870 GCA_030014215.1 Clariallabes teugelsi | reverse complement strand
ATCTCCACATCATTGCATTCAGTTTTTATTCACAATTTGTTTAGTGTCCCAACTTTTTTGGAATCCGGTTTGTAGGTCAATGGTTAAGGCATTGGACTACAGTTCGGAAGGTCCCAGGTGCAAACCCCATGACCACCATTTACAACTGTTGGGTCCTTGAGCAAGACCCTCAACCTTCAACTTCTCAAATGTATAATGAGATTAAAAAAGAAAAAAAGATTGTCGCTCTGGATAAGGGCGTCTGCAAAATGTGTAAATGTAATGCCTTTTTTGGTATTTCCTAATGCTTAATTTAGCCATTTTTATTCTAGCGTGGATCATACGGATGTTCCCAAATAGTTCCCCCCAAAAAAACAACAACAAAAAAAAGTCCCCAAAAATTAAAGTGTCAAGCATGAGGTGATGTTAAAAAGAAATAAACAAGAGTTCACTTATGAAATGAAAAGTGTGCATATATTATACAGTATGCTTAAAATCAGTTTCGTTACATCAGATGTGTCCACCATAATATGTCCCCAAAAAAACCTAAAAAAAAAGAAAAAAAAAAACATACATTTTAGGTCATGATATAATTCCAAAAAGAATCATGAAGCCTGCGAGTAAGCTGAAATTTAAAGTTTAAAGCTCTTTCGGACAGCTGAGCAGCTGCCTACTCCTCCACTTCCTGCCTTTAGAAAGGGATTCAGTGGGTCACTGGGAAAACAGGAAGTCAAACAGGAAGAGCGGCAGAACAGGGAAGAAAACAGAAAACGAAAAAGGGGAGTGTGACCCACACATTTCATAATCATACCGGAAATCTGTAGGGTTGTAACAATCTCTGCGTGCACACACACACACACACACACACACACACGTAAATACATATACTTATACATACATGTACTTACACAGTGAAAACTTTGTATAGAAGACAAACAAACTATTTCCCAAATACACATGCAAACAATAGACTTGTACACAGTGGAACAGATGGCATACTTGTACTGTATACTATCAATCATAATCAGGAGCACAACAGGGTTTTTTTCTCTCCACATTTGTTAAAACACACACACACCAGGCATAAAGCCATGAGTCTCTCTTAAAGTATTAGATCTGCAGTGTGTTTGTGCCAGCTGTATTAAGAAATCAGCTACATGCTTTCTACACTGCTATCTTCTGAGATTTTTATCTCTAGATATTTGGGCTGTCAAGCATCTTTTAAATGATCCATTGACTTTCGGCTATACTTGGATAATTTGAGCCTATTTTAACTTTTCTTTTTATACTAAATTATGAAGTGTAACCTGTAGGTCATTGGACACCTTAACAATTTGAGATGCATTTGAACAAATTAAATAGAGCATGTCAAAGGGGATGCAACGCTTGCAACGCTGCTCACATAAACCCAGCTGCAGGTATTCAATACAGCACTTAATGGACATAGAATTTTGTTTAGTTAAGCAAAAGGTTGTTCTTGCTCTTAAAGACCAACAGAGTGCCAGTTTTCACTTACCTGCAGAGTCAGTAAATAATAAAGCACCACAAGGTGTTATCACTTACAACATAATACCTACGAACAGTTTTTGTTTTTTTGTTTTTTAAACCTCCTCAGACCTGAGTTTTAATATGCATGCATTTTTTTATTTTTACTATATATTTGGGATTAATGGGACCTAATACGTATAAAAATCTAAGCGTTGTCGTTGAACAGGAAACTAAGTTTTACACCCTCTCGTGTTTGTACTAAATAGTGTATTGCACTTTTGCTACCATTAAATGATGCTACAAAGTGTCTACTAATGAGGACAACAGGTCTAAGTTGGACAGAATGAAGTATAAGGTGCAGCGAACCCAAAAAGTAATGTCTCCATATGAGGACGCAAGATCACAGGAGGACACTCTGCTGTGTATTATATATGTATTTTTCTTCTTATTTTTTAATATAAATACTCACACACATGAATATCAAATTAATGTTCTTTGCAGAGATGATTTCCTCCTTTAGTTCACTGATGACTCTGGGCCAATTCTGATAGACTACTGACTGCAGACGACCCCAAAGTTATTTTTGAAACCATTTTGGTACTCAAATAAAAGGAAAAATATCAAATAAAATTTCAAATAAGGGAAAACACCTATGGATCCAGACTTTTGGGCCATCCTGTATAGTATTAAAAAAATGGGTATACAGTGTATACTGTCTGACAATTAATTAAATGCTGCTATATATTGTGAGTTATACATCAAGTCTACTCCGCCTTGTGCCCTAAGTCTCTTGAGATAGGCTCCAGCCCCCCGCAATCCAGTACACAGGATGTGGTATAGAAAGTTAAATGAATGAATAAAGATGTGGACTTTTGTTCAACTGCAAAACACTGAGAATTATAAAATAGAAACAATATTAAGCAGTTCCGACATGCTTTTTCTATATGCTTAAATTGTAATTTATTCTTACATTACTTTTCAGCGACTTAAAGTGTCATAATGAACAATCAAATATTTTGGAGGACTAGGAATAAAAATATGTGCAGTATAATCTTTTTCATGCTTTTTTTGTTTTGTTTGTTTTATTTAATTTTTATGAAAACTTGATTATCCAGCTGGACTGGTTTCTATTAATTTAGGAAGAAGAACAACTCCATCAAGCATATAAACCCATTAAACACTATTTAATTAAGTTCAATAATAGTGGTCATGCACTGATACAAAGTCATCTATTCATATCATTTAAGCTAATAAGGCCATTTTTGCACAAAAAGCATGCAGAAGAAGAAAGGCTGAGCCTTATGCTTCTGCTTACTGCAGGTGTGATTTTGTTATTGTACTATTATTAAACCGTGTTACATAAAACCACCCACCTTTTCTTATTGTCAACTTCCTACAGAAATAGTACAATGTCCCATTCATTACCAAAAAAAAAAAAAAAACGTTACGGAAAGCATTACAGTTTGTTTCCTTATTCTGGTGCCATTCTTTTACTGAACATGTTTACTGTATATGTAAGTGTTTGGTAAATGGTTTGAAAATGGTTTAATAGATAACCTAATGGTCTGAAAGACAGAAAACAGTAATAGAAACACACAGGGGTGTGGTGGTTACTGGGAAACCAGTTAACAGTTGCTCTGTGGCTGCAATCAAAGCCAGCCTGATAAACGATTAGAGGATAAAACAGTGCACAGTGAGATACTGTCACTGAGCACTAACGACTGGATGTGAACTAAACGGCAATTTGCACACAAAATAATTTCCAGAAATGTTACTTGCCTGACGCAAGCAACAGACACACTTTTATCTTAAATACAGGCTTTTAACGCGTACATATTAAAAAGATTTGTTTTAACTCAGCTTTAAACCAGTATAATTTCTTCTTCCCTTGTTCCCTTATACCCGTTTTTTATTTATTTATTATGACTTTATTCAATTTAAAAGTTGGAAGAGCTTTGGTTAGGCATTCTATCATATCACTTTCCGTTTAAGTCATTTATTGTTGGAATACAACAATTTCCATATTTCTGGCTCTGTACATCATCACAATGGATTAGAAAGGAAGCAGTCAGGATGTGATCAAAAAGAGTAGACCTTCAGCTTTATTTTAAACTTTAATTCATTATTGCATTAACCATTTAGCAATTACAGTCATTTTTAGATATTCTCTCCATTTTTACAGGCTTAAAAAAAATTAACAGCTGACTGAAAAGCGGTTTGATGGCCAGTTGTGGTTTCTTAGTAATTTCTTGACAAATTAAGGAGATAAAAGGTCTAGCATTGCTGGTAAGATGTTTAATTAGTATTTGGTAGTTGTTCATTGAGACTAAAAATATGCAGGTGTCAATGCAAGTAAAGGAGGTCATAAAAAAGGTAGGCATAACTTTGACCAATTCCACAATCAAGAGGCAAAAAGTCCAGATTAGACTTGGCTAAAAATAAACCTTAAGAAAACCACTATCTTTTTTTTTTTTTTAAAGGCTACACAGCTATTTAGTCCCAATCCTTTGAGTTATCTTAGTAACATTTAAGCGATCTCTAATGACAATCATACTCCTTGTACAGTAGATAATTGTTCACCGCTATCCTTCCAGGTTTCAGTAATGTGTTTCACAGTTCTTAACCCCATTTTAGTACTTTCAGCAATCTCCTTAGTTGTTTTATTTGCTAGATGCAGGCCAATAATTTGACCATTCTGAAGTAAACTCTTTGCTACAACCACAAGATTCGTTTTCTGACATGGTTAAGAAATGAGACGCTACGCCCTACATCAGGTTAAATAATAATTTTCCAATGGAAAGCTCTAACCACCTGCTTAGTTAAATCCAGGTGGTGCCTTTTTTTTTTTTTATTATTTAGTCGGGCAGTGTGTGTATATACACATGTACACTATCCTGAATGTTTCAGTTACTATGTATCACCTATCATTAAATCATTTTATAGTGCATCTGAGTGCACAGTAGACAGCAAATTTGTGTTTATGATGTTTCTCCATGTTGGTTTAATGAGGATCGATACTGTATAAACATTATTTAACTAATGGCCTCAAAATCCTAATTGCTATAGATTCTAATTCGTAATAAATGTCACAGCATATAGAAGGTCGGAGTGTATGATTTGAGCGAAGAGATTTCTGTAGACTTTATGCTTCACACACAAGCAGTGACATCCCCATTGCACTCCTGACAGTGTCAGTATGGATTGAAACATTGGCCCACTTTAAGTTTTTTTTTTTTACTTAAGACAGGGGCATGTAAAAAATTCTCGCCTGCAATAATCATATACTCATTACAGATGTGATGTATAGATATTAAATAAAAATTGTTTTAAATGAAACATTTAAAGTGATAGACATACTTGTAAGAACATGAACTTAGATTGTGAGAAAGAGGCTCAGTCGGCGTGTACCTCATCCACTGCCGCAGAAGACCTGCGATCAGTCACCCCAGAAAGAAGCTGCAACATAGAACAAGAGATACAAAGAGAACAAGCGCAAGATTTGCAGAAAATCAAAGCGGTGAGCACTCTGCTCCTGCAGGATTGTCCTTGCTTTTCCAACAAAGTGTACAGCGAGTCTTTATCAACTGAGAGCTCTTATAAATGTAAGAATGTAATATAGCACACTACCCTGGACCTGACCTTGTTTAAGAACTTTCAAATGAGAGAGAGAGAGAGAAAAAGACAGAATGGTGTGAGAAAGAAAGCGCATGCAGACAGAGTAAAAGAACATAGTGCTCCAATAGTGGCACTAAGTGACGCACCATTTACAAATGTGACACCGGTAAAAATTCTTATTATGAATAGACTGCAGTCTTATCAAACCAGCCACTTGTGGAATGGGGGACGGTTTATTTCTGTTTGAGATATCAGCTGTTGCTGCGATGTCACTCTACAAGGTCTTGTTTTAAGTAGATTGCCAAAACATGAATTTGTTGTTGATGTGCCACTTAAGTGCAAAAAAGTTAACCTTTTCAGTAATCTATATAAATAAAAGAGAGGTTTTATCTGTACATTGGTCAGAATTCTTTTAATGATATCTTTATACTTCATACATACTATTACCCGAAACCAGTCTCAGAAAATTTTCAGTCTGTCTGTCTGTATGTCTATACGTCTGTCTAGCCGATTTTTGTCACAGCATCATGCCGAACTGGCTGGCTGTGGCGGCCGGTCAATAAGGGGCGCTGGGGCGCCACCCCTTAAAGTTAGGCAGAGAAGAATGCTACTTTAACATGTAATTATTAAAATAAATAATTATTATGTTAAATAATGAAATAGGCCACCGAGTGGTGCAGTGGTAAAGTGCTCGCCCTATCATCCGGAGATCGCGAGTTCGAACCCCAGGTGATGCTGTAACCTCTCACAGCCGGAGGTCTAGAGAGAGCTGATTGGCTGAGCTCTCTCACAGGGGAGGGACGAGAGGTACTTTGGGCTCCCACATTTTTGACGGCTCTACAGCCAATCAGGGGCGTCTGTGAGCTCACGCAACAGAGAGAGCGGATAGCGCTGACCTCCGAGTGTGTTACGCCGCCCCCAATGGTGCGTGGGCAAGCAGTTCGAAAAGATGCAGTCGGTGACGTCACGTGGGTCAAAGGAAACACGTTATAGTCTGCGGCCCACCCGACTGATTGATAGTGGAAGCTTGATGTGGGAGCCCCCTAGTGACGGGGAGGAATTGGATACGACTAAATTCTGGGAGAAAATCTGGGAAAAAATCCAAAAAAAAAAGAAGATTTTTGTTTTTTTTAAAAATAATGAAAAAAAGTAATTTAATCACAATATTCTGCCGTATTTATTAATATAATTTATTTACAATTTTACAAAAAATCTAAACTGTATTACGTTCGTGTACGCGGGGCGCTGGACAAACAAGTGTCTATGTAGGTACGTAAATCTTTGAAAAGCATGTGATTCGAGGCTGAGAAAAAATCTAATTGGATTTTATCAAATCATCCTTGAACCCTCCCACTTTTGTTCTTAGCGAATCAATATTGTTTTTAAATATTTGGGCTCATGTGATTGGACTGTTCTCAACGAGTCTTATTAACGGTCAGCATATTGTTAGTTAATGTATTGAATAGTGATTGACGTGGAAGCTAAATATGAGAGAAAATTCTGTAATTTCTTTACTAAAATACCCAATTCGCAAGGCCATCGGATGAAGAAAGAAAAAAAGTTAAAGAGCTTGAACCAGATCGACCTCATCTTCTAATTAAGCAGCGGTCAAGTGATCGCGGCTGAGCTTACACTCTGTGCTTTTCCAGCACTTCTTATGGCTATTTACAGGCAAGTTTAATTTTAATTTTGTTAATTTGTAATTTTTGCACCAGCCGCCACTGCTGGCTGGACAGACTTTAATGAAAGTTTCCTGAAGTTAAATCTGCATCATAAATTAAATCAAAACTTTGATTAGAAAGAACATTATGAGCAATTTTGTGCCAGATTACATCACAGCAGAAAGTATTTTCTCTCTTTTTTTTGGATGAATATAGTGCTTTTTCCCTTGAGGTGGGCGTGGCTATATGCATCACTTAACAGAGCCGATCAATGTGATAGTTTACCATTAATACACAGAACATGCAGAAGACACAGAAACTACCATAATGCATCTACAAAGCACCCAAATCCTTGTGAAACACAAATGAATGTGCAACACAACATGGCTTACTCCTCAAAAAAGACAAGTAGACTATGAAAACTAAACCCTCAAAGATGTATGGACAAATCACGTTTTTTTTTTTAATTCTTCCTCCCGGAATGTTAAACCTAGTTCGTCCTTGGTGTTCCGAAACCATAGCGATACTAAAAAGCAGTCCTGTGAAGCGCTACCATGAGATACTATATGATGAGATACACTTCAGTCTGCTCACCCACAAACACAAGGAAATTTGTCTGTGATTTTACATTATCTTTTAACAGGTGATATACAGTCTGTGATGAAAACACAGAATGCGTGATACACTGGATTTCCTTAATGGCTATGGCAAACATTCAAAGAAATAAACAAAACACTGACTGTATATCCTATTCACAATACCATACAATCAAATATATCTTTAAACAATATATATACTGTCAAGATAATTATGTTGATTGACATCAAGCTCCACCCACTCTGACTTTCCTGTCGAAAACAGCAACACTAGCCAGTCATGGGCGTCTCTGAGATAATGGATGCGGAAGAGGGTAGATAGCGCTTTTCTTTGAGCTTCCTATGCAGCATGAGCAACAGTTTTAAAAGACGGTGTCAGCCTTCACCCTCCCTGATTAGAAGGTTACAGCAGCAAAACAAACAATTACAAAAAAAAAAAAAAAAAAAAAAAAACGTCCCATCTCTTATATATTCAATTCCAGATTTTAAATTAAAAAAACGATTTTTAAAAAAGCGTAAAAGAGCTTATATCACAATTAAATGACTAAATGACTTCTGCGTGGTGTTTCCACCACCAGGGCAAATTTCCATCACATCCACCCACATACAGAATTATTCTATAAAGCACTGACTTTAAAAGAGACAAATGATGACAAAATGTGTTACAGATCCAAGATGAGATTTGTCACATGTACCTTACTACAACACAGTTAAATGATACAGTAAGGAAGCTGGGGGTCAGAGCGCAGGGTCAGCACCCCTGGAGCAGATAAGGTTAAGGGCCTTGTTCAAGGGCTCAACCGGTGCAATGTGGCAGTGCTCAGTAACCCAAAGCGCAGATTGTCAGAAGTCCTCAAGGGGAGGCTGCAACCTGAACGCAGCACCTTAGACCACTCGGCCATCTTGACATACATTTCTACATTTATAAAAATGTGCATGTGTGTGTGTAGTTGGAGAGCGAGACATTTCGAGTATGTCAATATCAAAATAACACTCCGTCCTCATCGACCCCTGACTGACTGATCAACGCCTTTTTATGTGAGCAGAAATTAACTGGCAGAGCGAAGTGAGAACAACATATTTATTATGATGGTGATTAAACTTCAAAGTTCATGCAGGGCCATGGAGAGGAGCAGGCAGGCTGGCAGCCAACTCAGGAAACACATCACCCAGCCGCCCTGCCAAACACTCTCTATCTTCCTGCTATACACTCACACACTCTAAAAGGAAAAGAGCTGGGTGTGGAAATAAAAGCCAACACAAATCTATTTCTCAAAGCTGGTGCTGATGAAGTCAAGTGCTTATTCACGTCTAGATGTTAAGGCGGAAATGGTGTACGAGAGTCTCCGTCAGCTCTCACTAGACGTTTTATGTGTCTAGATTAAGGGGGGAACGATACAAGGAAGAAAACAATGATTAACCCACTGTATGTCTACATATGCCCCTCCCTGTCTTTTACTGAGTTATCTCACTTAACTGTAGCATACATCACTAGTGACAGCAAGCATCCATCATCTCCCAGCACGAACAGTGCCAGGGCTTGCAAACACAGTCCACGCTCTCACTAATCTAAATCACTGACACTGGGAAAGGTCTGCCTCAGCACTGCTCTGGTCAACACTCACAAACCCAAAACAAAACGAAAAGTACAGTCTGTCAGGCCAGACTAAACATGTGTGTGTATGCCTGGAATTTCATCATTTTCTACGTATTACAGACTAAAGAATGTCTCAAATTCTAACCTTGGGATTGTGAAGGCAGACAGATAACTATGGCAACCTTCACGGCTAAGAGTCCACAGATAAAAAATTTGTGTGGAGTCATGCAGATGCAAACATTCCCCTGACACGTGAAAGACATGGATAAGTAAACACACTGATCTGTCTCGTATATGCTCCGTCATCGAAACGAACGGTGAAGACTACTCCTGAACATGCTTTATTTAAGTCTTTTCTCATGGAAAAGTTGCTTAATGAGGACAAAAACATGATGTTTTAGGAAAATAATCAAAAGCTTTAAAGGTGTTCAGGAACCAAGTTAATTCCTGTTATTGTTTCCCATACATTAGCTATAAAAATGGTTCCTTTTCCACTCACTGGAACAGCGACTGTCCTGAGAACTTTTCACCGACACTGGGAACTCCTCCAAAAAATCGAAATCTGATCGCTATCCGTGATCATACAAATGAGTCTGGGTCCTCTCCTGGTTTCTTTCTATTGCCATCTCATGGAGTTTCTACTCGTCACCGTCGCCCTCGGCTTGCTCAGTAAACCGTAGCTAGGATGATGAGCACCCAAGGTTCACCCATGCCCACGGGGGGAGACCAGTGGCCAGTCCGTCTGGTCTGATCCCACAGAAAGGTCAATGCAGCACAAATCACCGGAAAGAAATCAACACTGGCTACAAGAGAAAGGCACCAGAACACCCAGTGCACCACAGGGCCCTGCAGACAAAGAGCCCAAGGCTGCCGACCAGATCCCAGTCCGACCAATTTTAATCCATGAAGGCCTCACCCTGCAACCTACAGCAGTCAAAGGATCTGCTGCCAATGTCATGGTGCCAGACAGCACACCCCCAGAGGTCTTATGAAGTCATGCCCAGAGGGGCCAGAGCTACCCCGAACCTACACCAATGTGTAGGGGAACCTACACAATACTGGGCATAATGCTTCGCGTTGTAACGTTATGGCTGATCGGTGTATGTCTATACAACTGTCAAGGCTGCTGTTGTAACCAATGAGAACTAAATGAATACATCTGCTTAGTTTTCTATTGTAATCAGATTCACTTTCTATCTGTGCAAATGTAAATAAAGAAAGGTCATATAATTGTATTTCTTGCTGAAAGTCAATTAAGGATTAAAAAAAAAGTGATAAACAAAATTATTGATTCATTACAATATCTGGGTTACTAATCAGAAGGTTACGGGTTCAAGCCTAAACACTCTTGGCCCTTAAGCAAGGCCATAAACCCTATTTCCAAGGGCACCATAACATATCTGACCCTGTGCTCTGACCCCAGTTTCTTAACAAGCTGGAATATGCAGGGGGGGGGGGGGGGAAGTAAACATGCTGTTATGTACGTATTACAAATAAATGCTTCTTCTTGCAATATATTTCTCCACTGCTCCAAGTCTTACTGTTTACTTTTTTTTATTTTTTATTTCAAGGACATTTCTAAAGGCCGTTATCAGACATATTGTGTCTACTTTTGAAGTTATGAAGAAAGTCTGTGTACAAAGGATGTACTAATGTTTGTCTGGGTAGTGCGGTTGAATAATATTTGTCTGTCTCTGGCTGGAGGTTTGTGGTCATTGAATGTTTATTAGCCTTGTTCACGTCTCCAGCTCCAGATGGCCATCTGTTTTGTCTAACGGGATTAGGATTATCTGCAGATTTTACAGGCGCCTCTAAAACCAGGCGTACATCCGTTACAAAGTCCTAACATACTGCAGAACGAGAGAGATGATTAAATATCTCGGGCTCACAAAAACAAACCGTACCATGGTAGGTAGATTAGAGTGTTGGTTAGTCGTTTTATTTGCAAGACGGATGACAACAACTTCCTATTAGCCATCTACAGTAACAAACCGATATGTAATTATCAACATGCTGACTGTTGGCTCGCCATTAAATAAACAGATTTTTCCCATTTTCACTCTGAGCAATTACTGCCTTCTGTCTTAATAGAGTATTGAACGTGTACATTTGTCATTAGTATGTAGACTGCAGAAAATCCTGGCGGGAAAAAGTCTCATTCGAGTTGAAATCTGAAAAGAATCTGCATAGACTCACTACAACATGGCA
>JAQMYG010000023.1:23550942-23564868 GCA_030014215.1 Clariallabes teugelsi | reverse complement strand
CCAATCAGGGGCGTCTGTGAGCTCACGCAAGCGGAAGGAGCGGATAGCGCTGTCCTCCGAGTGTGTTACGCCGCCCCAAACGGTGCGTGAGTGAGCAGTTAGAAAAGATGCGGTCGGCTGGCGTCACGTGGTTCGGAGGAAACACGTGATGGTCTTCGGCCCGCCCGACTGAGTGGTCGTAGTAGCCTTAATGTGGGAGCCCCCTAGTGACTGGGAGGAATTGGACACGACTAAATTGGGGAGAAAATCTGAAGAAAAAAAAAAAAAAATTTATTATTATTTGTTTTTAGCACGAACACTAGTGCACATCATTGCGTTTTTTTTTTCTTTCCCAAATTGGTTTTCATTCATCCCAGCCCTTGTGTTTCACGGTATCCAACAGCTCTCTCTCTCTCCCTCTCTCTCGCTCACACGGAGCACGTGTAGAGCACGCCTTGCCACCCCGTTGCCCCACGTTGCCGCCCGCCTGCCGCTGCTCTTAATCAAAGATTGGGTTTCTCTTTTCAGCCTCACTCTTTTTGTTCTCTTTTATCCTCTTCAGACAAGAGGCAGCAGGTGGGACTGCTGCACTGAAGCACCTGGCCTACCTGTGCCATGTGTGAAGTGGCGGAAACATATCTCTATTTTTCGATCCGCTTCTTTTAACTTCTCCCCTCTTTCGTTGTGAGAGCTGGAAAGGTTAAGATAGAAGGGCAGCAGAGCTCGCCCGAGGGACAGCAGATGTTGGACGGAGCAGGCCCTTTCAACTTCAAATCTCGGTGAAATCTGAGTAAAATAATCCAGCTGGACGTGAATGGGAAAGACGGGAGATAAATGAGACTTTCTGATCACAAAGCTCTCGGGTGTCAACCACAAGCGTTGGTAGAAGGCGGCAGGACGGCAGCTCAGGGTACAAAGACTGGCACAGCTTATAGCCTGAGCATGGCAAAGGCAGACTGTGGCATCACACCACCTGCTGTATCCATGCTTACAAGAGGACATTCACACACATGCACACAATTTTACAGCTGACAGATGTTTTTCTTTGTACAATATGGTTTCGTAATGCCGAGCTTCTAAAAGCAGTGTGAAGGAGGCGTGTGCCGTGGAAGGAAACACACCTGTCACCATATCGCACCTGTTCTGTAGACTGTCCTACTCAAATTTCCACCGAGGCTGACAAAAAA
Source organism: Clariallabes teugelsi (assembly GCA_030014215.1). Lineage (NCBI taxonomy): Eukaryota > Metazoa > Chordata > Actinopteri > Siluriformes > Clariidae > Clariallabes > Clariallabes teugelsi. Next base: position 23,563,702 of record JAQMYG010000023.1, on the reverse strand, counting down.
AGGTGTTGGGTTGTTACTTAACACTTACTCGACCAACACACCTGACACACTCAACAACACCTAATCCATCACCACACACACCAAGCACACATCAAAACCACACACAAACTCTTGGTCACCTTAGAGCATCTTTGTGTGATTGTTTAAATTTTCAGTTAACCACATGAATGTATGAACCACATAGTTAGTCCTCCTGACCGCTCTTGCATTGCACGCTATTACACACAGACATTATAAGGAAGCTCTTCCACTCTGAGCAAGACCACATTCACAAATATCAGGGTAGGGAAGGAATGTATCCATGCATAGAATAACTGACTTCTGGAGCGTTTTCCGTATGCCCACAAGAATGACCAGAACAGACTGCAGTGTATGAACATTATTGAAATTTACATAATTTACACACACCGATGCGATACCATAACAATTATAACCACTATTGTGTAGGTTCAACCAGTATTGTTGAACCCACAACCAGTTTTTGTGTAGGCGGTGTACTGTGTTCTCTGCAGTGTTGGGTGTAACATGTTACAAAGTTTTATGTAATCTTTGAGCCAGACAGCAGTCATTCCCAATCCGTTAAAGTGTGTGTGTGAAGTTCGTCCTACAGGGCCCGCCCACGATAACCCACCCCCGCTGTTATTCCTGCTGTTATACCCCTATCTCACATATGCGGTTTGACTATGCGAGGACGATGCGCGGAAAGATGGAAACCTAATCACAGCGCCAAAACTCGCGGTGAATCATGATGAACCGTACTTACGGCCACCGCGTGAAACCGCGTAGGTGAGATAGGGGTATTAGTAGTTAACAGATTATGGGCGATGAGTGATGATGGTAAAATAATTATAAAGGTCTTGACTAAAACAACATGCATGAGGAATCACAAAGGAGTTTTCATTTTCTGCAAAGTACTCGAACTAGTTACTTTTATCAGAAAGTAACGCTGTAATGTAACTGATTACTTTTTAAAGTAATCCGTTACATTACAATTACATTACAAAATGACATTTTGTAATGTAATTAGTTACTTTAAAAAGTAACGTCCCCCAACACTGGTTCTCTGGTACCAGGACATTGACAGCGGATCCTGTGGGTGCTTCGGGTTGGGGGTGGGGCCTCCTCGGGCTGGACTTGTTTGTCCGGCGCATCCCACGGGTGCTTGACTGGATAGGGATCTGGTCAGCGGCCTTGAACTCAGCATGGTGGCGTTGGTGCACTGGGTGCTCTGGTGCCTTTGTATCATGGCCAGGATTGACTTTTTCCAATAAGTTGTGCTGCATTGGCTTTTCTGTGGGCTTGGACTGGACAGGCTAGACTTCGCTCTTCCTAGCCATAAAGGCTTGGGTGCCCACGATCTTGACACCAGTTTACTGATAATCATTGTAATCATTGTGATGCTTGATCAGTCTCATTTTAATTGGCTAACTTAAGTACATTAAACCATGTTTCCTAAATATTTTGGCTAAAGATCAGTTGATAAAATTAGTTGAACAAATTTTTGAATTATGATAAAAATCTTATTAACTGTAAAAACTATATAAAACTATAAAAGGGATGAATTCTAAAAGTGACAACTGACACAAAGTCTCACTGCTTTTAACTTTGATTACTGCCCAAAATAAGGAGGCTAGTTCATGTGAACTCAAAATGATTCCTCATGCTCCCAGAACCACTCTTACACAATTTGCATCCTTTAATTGCCCGTGCCATCAGGGAAGAAAATCTCAGTACATTCGGGTCGGCAGCTGTCTATATTTTATTGTCACATAACGTTGCCAAACCTAGACCTCACCAACTGAAGCAACCAACATGATGGTTGCGCATCGCTTCATGTGCATCCCCTTCTTAACCCCGTCACACCAATCACTTTGGAATAGGGTCAATTTGGACTCATCTGACCACATGACATTTTATCATTGCTCCAAAAGTCAAATCTATTGCTTTTTAAATTTAACATTTAGTCAGTTGTTTGATGTTCTAAATGTTTCAATGACTTGATGAATGAAATGATCAATATTCAGTGCTGCCACCTGTATACGTCCCAGCCGTTGACAGGAGGTCTTACCCCTAGACTGAGGAATACCAGGCAGTCTGCTAATTCCTACTGGATTAGAGGCGGATCGGCTGAGGCCCCCACGAAGCCACCAAGCTGGAGGGGCTTAACCATGACCGAAAGCGGGTCAGCAATCCCAAGACAGCAACGTAAGGAAAGCCAGTATTGACTGTTGCAGTGTAACAGTACGCATGTTTGCAAGGGTGAGTCAGCTGACTAAGGGAAGAGTAGGCTAGTAGGTCAGCATGGAGAGGAGGCAAAAGAGCTTACAGGCTTAACGGCACAGGAATACTACTGATACAATCCTGCGTAATTACAGCAAATAAGCATTTGATGAGCCAAGTATTGTTGTGCGCTGATTTACACACCTCCAGATGGCTAGGGTGGCGAGGTCACATGCGTAACGGTCTCACAAATGTGTCCAAAAAAAGCATCAATTCAACCAAACAAGTGCCTGCAGACAACTAAATTTATGTTATCGCTTTGTTTCAAGTACCTTACAACTGAGGAGAGCATTTGAGGGATTTATAGTCTTTCTTAAGGCATGAAAACTGGCAATGATTCGCTAGGTCTTAGAGGTATAACTCTAATATTAGTAGATTTTAAAAAAATCAACACCACCACAGAAATCTGAGGTCAGGACTCTAAGAGCATAGGTAGCTCTAGGGGGGTCATGATCGAATAGGGTTGACTACTAGTTTGTGAATGTCAAAACTGGAAGAAGATCTGGTAAAATGCAATGAATTGACCCTTATGGTGGCCCAAAAGAAGCAGGGTGTAGGCCCATATGGCAGGAGACACGCACGTAATCAAGTTTAGCCACAGTTTTCACTTCATGGCTTTAAGCCTAACAGGATTGGTAGCATGTTGGTGTCCGTGGCCACAGCTTGCATGCAGCACTGGTGAAACAATAATGACTGTGGGAGGGTTGAAATAAACGAATGGCACAGGAAATCCGAGACACGCTCCAGCCATTGTGGTGAAACAGTAAGACGCGGTGGCGGTGTGGGAGGAGGGTTGACATGCAGTCAAAGAACGGGAAGGGAATAGGATCAAAGTCTGCCCCACAGGATGGTGGGCCATTACAGGAAGAAATGCGAAAAGAGTGGTATGGATGGGTGGATGGAGAGATTGTAAACAGACAGGAAAATCAAGTGTCAAGCATATGAAGTTACAAAGGACCAAACCTCCTTAAAATTTTTCTTCCGTCACACTTACTCGTCCCCTCCTCCTTCTTTTTTCGAATCTGCACATGTGGAGTCTGGATTCTGGGGTTACATGTGATAAATCAGAGCTACACCCAGTTGTTTTATCCAAAAACACATACTTTTAAATACAGTCTGAAGTAAAAATGTAATATGAATTAATTACTGGTGTTAATAACAGGTGTGTTAAAAAGAATTTATAATAATTAAAAAATTTAAAAGACAAAATAAAGAAACGAATAGGAGACACACTATTTTAAAGAAAGATGCCAAAGGGCACCTCCCCTCCCCCTCCCCCCAAATAAATAAATAAATAAATAAAAAATAAAATTACATGAGCAGGAAGTTGCTGGGAACAAGAGAAGTGAAGCTTAAATAACATGAGCATGCAGCAGTGGTTAATAACTGCGTGACCAGGGTTATGTTTATGTAGAAGATTTTTGGATTATAATACACTAAAATCATTAGAAAATATAGAAGCGTTCTATAAAAAATTTTAAATATTTTTTTTCTTTCTAAAAAAAAGTTTTCTTGTGTTTCCAAGGTCACTGCGGTGAGGCATATATTTAATTATAACAATAACAACAATAATAATATAAAAAAAAAAAAACCTGCAGCACCACTTAGACCACTAGCAATAAATAATGATGCAAAATATCCTGTGCACTGTGAAATCTCTACTGTAATCATTCGAATAATGTACTGTCCTAAAGTATTCAGACAAAAGTGGAATTCTCTGTTTTAAAGGAAATTCTTTTTTTTTTTCCAATAATGACAAATCAAGGTAATAAGAATAGCTTCTCATTCTCTGCAATGAAATTGCTATACAACATTCAATATTTACTATGAAGTCCTATATTCTTCAAAATTCTTGCTGCATCCGAGTCGAAAAGATGCCTGCGGTACTCCGGTGTCACTCGCTCAATCTATGTCTCCTCAATTGCTTCCTAAAAATCATGCACTTCTTCACCGTTGTCCGACAGCTTTCTCTTGGGGTTAGGTCTGGACATGTCCCAGGCTACGGCTCCAGAAGTATACCATTGTCACATATACAATTTTTCACCAGCACAACCCTTCAGCCAGCTAATTAGTGAAATGGCATGTTTTGTGCACAGGGAGAACTATAATACATGGCATATGCTGTCTTAACACTTTTGGCCACCACTATAACTCAGAGGAGCAAAATCACCCAGGATGCCCTTTGCAGTTTGTAGAAATAAACTGCCATTGGGGTAGGGTGCCAAATCTTAACACAGCTAGTCTAGAAGATATACGGCACCCATCATTCATTTTTTATGTCGCAGGAAATGGGGAGTAGAGTACAAGGGCAGAGCGACCACAGTAACCAAAAGGTACAATACCACTGAGGTTCCTTTCTGGAGAAATACATAGAAAGAGTTCCAAACATCTGAACACGAAGTCTACAGTTCCTGTTTTACATTTCCACTTAATTGACCATTAGGTAACGTAGTAGAAGTGAAGCAAACTGTGTGAGAATCAGGTAATTTCAACACACAGCACTAGGAGTGAACATGAAGGTGACTGATGCTCTCCAACAAATCTTACAAATTAAACAAATCTATTAACAACGTTTAAGTTTGATCCATGCATGGTGCCGGAGAGGTGTGAATTTCTAGTGTTTGGAATGAATGAACCTGTTCTGCCTCCCTGTCTGGTTGAGTGAGAAGCATGGGGAGAACATAAAAACTCCACACCCACAGACACGAAGCAAGAATTGAACCTTCCACTCTGGAGGTTCTACATTTGCAGCATTCTGCAGACACCCTTATCCAGAGCATCTAAGTGCTTTTAAATCTCAATCAATAAATGTATCCATCTACTGGTTCACTAGGATACTGAGTAGACGTTCCACCAGTCAAACACTGTTTGATCTTTATTGCTTTGGTGGCAAAACAAAAAAGTGTGTTAACCCAGATATCTACGAAACGATACTTCTTTGGGTGTTGTTTAAAGATTGCCAGTGAGGTGCCAGAACAGAGAAGGGCATGCCTATCTAAAAACGATAGTGAATCCGATTCAGACTTGCCCATCCCAGTCAGGTTGGCGTCGTAACTTTTATGGAAAAGTGGCCAGTGTGCTTATTCACGCATGAAGCTGATCCATTTGGCGGATGCGAATAAACAGCATGAACCATCCAGGTGTCCCAAAACTCTAACTTCAGTCCAAGTGACTTGGGTTTGTGTGCTTAACAGAGTGGAGTGTGTGAAGCCAGTTTCATTTATGGTTCACGTGGTTCATACTGAGAGAGACACTCTCGCTCATCGCACCAGTCTTTACCGAGGACCCAAGAATACACATCGAGCCTATTCACTCATCAGAAAGCTGCATGTTCTGTGCATCGATGCATTCAACGGAGCGTCCTGTGAAACGGAAGGAGGGAGAACAGACTGTGAAAGCGACTATTCTGTGAAAGCGAAGCATTAAGCAGGAAGCATGACATGGAGCTACTGCTTCCCTGGTTGCCATGATGTTTGCAGTGTCCTCCAGTAGCGCAGAAACTACCGAGTATGTAGAGCGTGCACCAGACAAACATCTCACTCACTTAGACTGACTGTTACACGTTAAATAAAGACAACAGCAGACGGAGACACGGTTAAGACGGTGTCTACAGTGATTTCGATAACACTGAAATCTTGACTTTGGAAAAAAGATTTCCTCTTACTTTTGAGAAAGCGATTGCGAACCCATTTGTTTTGCTTCCGAGCGTAGCGCCGTGTTGCCTGCTTCAGGGCTTCGATACCTGTGAGAGGGAAAAAGAATGCACAAACATCAAACCCATGACTCACACATCAATACATCAATTCATCTGTTCTTTCAGCACTGAATCCTGGATCCGGTTTATCATTTATCTCCTTGCGTGGGCGTAAGGACACAATGTAAGCACATTAATATGGAACATTCGGCATGTCGGAATGAAATGGTGGTTAATACCAAAAATAAATACAAACATGACATGATTCCCAGTGACGCAAACAGCTGTTATTTCGCACTACACACAGCCTGAATCTACACAACTTAATATTTTCACCGTTTTCTTGTACTACTCGATTTTCTTGTTTTGTGACAAAAAATAAATAAAAATTGAGTCACAGTCAAGAGTTCAAGAGTTCTTACAATTCATTTCCTGAGAAAGCAGGATTTATGGCTCAGGCACACTTTAGCAAGGAGGCGTCTTTCCAGGTTGAAAAAAAAATAAAAAAATGCAGACACTCATATTGTGCACAACTCAGCTACTGCACTCAGCAGCCGATCAGGATCAAGTGTATTGACTAGAATAAGTATATGCATGGAAACAGAGCAGATCATTCTTGGTTAGATGTATAACGGTTAGAGAATTGACAAAAATTCCAAAGCAATTAAAAATGTCAAAATGGGCAAGTAATTTTCGGCTACATTTAGGTCTGTATCTGGGGAGACAGGCCACAGTTTAAAAAATAACTTGTTTTTGTTCCTTTTCAATTAAAAACATTTCATTTATTGATTAATTTTATAGCAAGACAATAGTATTCCTGAAAAGAACTGATATCCTATATTAAGACCACATTTGAAACCTTGTTGAATATCTATATACAGCGGAACCACGGCATACAAATTTAATTCATAATTTCGCATTGCAAAACGCATTGTCCCATAGGAAATAATGTAAATGCAGATAATCCGTTCCAGCCACCTAAAAAAATTTCAGATTTCCAACACTATAATCATATTTTTGCATATAAAAATCAATCAAAACATTTAGAAAAGACATGTAAATTAGGTAAAATATGAAATAAATAGACATTAAACCTCACTTAACCTTAATTTATGAATCCTCTCGACACTGGAGGCTTCAAAAACCAAACTGAAAGCGGCTCCCTTTTCTTCTTGCTACCGTCCTTGCTAACATTCTTGGGACCCATGGTGCTATGTCTTCACTTAATCTTGCACAAAACGCAAAAAACTGACATGAACAAGTTTTGAAAGACGTACACGCAACTCGTCTGCTGAAAACGCTACGTATTCCGAGGCAATTTTTTTTTGCTAAAATTACTTTTTTTCAGGCAAAAATTCTTAAGGCGGGGTCGTCCATATGCCAAGGCACCACTATACCCACAGAAATGGGAACAAATCTTTTACTCTGACAGACTACAAAGTACCTAAAGAAACAGTTTAAAAATTGGTTGTTTAAGTCACAACCAGGGCAGCAACCTCGTTTCCCCTCTCGTTTATCCGACCACTCAGCATTCAGCATCAGCAGTATACTAATCACCACCCTGATCATCTGCTCCTCTTTCTCACTGCTTCATGCCTTAAGTTACCTGTTTTTTGTTAGTTTTTTTTAAGCTTAAATGATCCATAGGTCACTGTCTGGCAAAAAAAAATACGAAATAATGAGAGCAAAATATGCTTCAGAAATCATGGAGAACTATTTGGACGTAAAATATGAAGAAATCAGGGATAGCTCAAGAATTCTTGCACAGTACTATACTGTATATCAAACTTTAGTCTTTGGTGTTTAGACAGTATCTTTAATAAATAGTTCAAGGGCTGAAACCTGAGTGTGCTGTGCTCACGAAAAAGAAGAACAAGTTTATAAGAAATAAAAGAAGTACAAATTATTCACAAACATGATGCAATAAAGCAAGTGTGTAAATGTCAGTTTCTCTACCCCAAAACGGTTAATCATTAACTGAGGCTGTTTAACCGAATAAGATGTTTGCTACTGGAAAAAGCTTAGCTACATGTATATATACATTTGATTGATATGGAAACTCCAGTGAGATCTGGTGCCCTCTGTTACTCTTGTTAATGTTACTAATTATGTCACGCCTCATAATCTCCAAAAATCTTATTAATTACAACTGTGTAATGGAAAACAGACACTAGGCTAGTGTTTCTCACAATCAGATAAGTAACCGTATTATGCTATCAGATGGAAAAGCACTAGAATAAAATAAAAGAAGTACAATAAAATGGATGCTAAAAATAAATAAATACATTTAATGAATGAATGTAGACTTTAGGTGCCTTAATGTGCCGTACCTTTACTTTTCAGCTTTTCGCGTTCCTCCTGGCTGATGTCTTCTCCAGCAGTGAGATACTCATGGAACTCCTTAAACCCAATAGACTGGAAGATGCCATGCTGGTAGTCCTGGCTAAAATACAAAGAACAACAAAAACGTTGAAATGGTATAAAAATATGAACCTCTACTTTTGTTTATTCAAGATTTACAGCTTTACATTAATGGCAACTTGTTAATCCAATAGCTATGAGAATAAAAAAAAAACTAAATAAATAAACCAATGAAAAAGTTTTGTGTTGCAGACTGCATCATGCTACCTCTAATATCATAGCTTTAGTAATTGATAAATTACATAAAGTTTGCTTTTAGAAAAATGTGCATTGATCCTGTGAAGCTTGTGACAAATTAGTTTACTGTTCAGTAAAGCAAGCATCAGTCCACTAGTAACACTAAACATCCAGGCACCAAAATTCTGGTTCACGACCGTGCCTGAAGTTCCTGGAAAGGTTTCGGAAGATGTTTCTGAAGAAGAAATGCATCTACAGACATCAGACTACAGGATAGAGTGAATATCTGGACAGATTGAATGACCGTGTATCTATGTGCACAAGAGAAAGATGGGGAGACAGGAGGCTAGAGCAAAGTTTGACCTTCCTGCTTTGTGACGGCACCGTCTGAAAGGAGAGACGATCAGCGGAAGGGAGGCAGACAAAGGCGGAACAGAGAGACGACTGCAGGAGAAAGTGGGAGACAGAAGACTAGTGAAAGCGGAGAGGGAGAAAAGTGCATGGGTGGCCAGTTTGCGTTGCCCGAGGATGGCCTGAGTAGAGACAGCAGAAGATTAGTTGGGGGAGGGAGTGGGTGGGTGGGTGGGGGGGGGGGGTCTGGGGAAATGCTAGGTTGGGGGTGGGGCTTTGACTACAGCAACGCAACAGCCAGCCACCAGGGTATCAATTCTCTGCATCCCCACCCATCCCAAGCGCACACACACACACACACACAAACTCTCTGCAGTGCAGCCAGACAGCCAATATCACTGCACAACCTGCAAGCACCAGTCCAGACTATGATATCAATAATTCACTGTCTGATAGAGATCTTATTATATTAAATTCACTGCTAGGTATGAGCTATATAAGGCATATTACAGCATTACACCAGCAAATGGGGACCATTAATGAATCGACTCGAACATCTTACAATGCATGACGCGTCAAATGTTGTGCAAATCTACCAGCTTCAGCCTGTCTGGAGTACTCCTGCTCTTTCGCAAAGCTGTAATTCAATCTCTCCATATGTCACTTTTATCTTACCCAAGCCTAACTACTTACGCAACACACAGTTACTGTTAGAACTAAGTAACACTATTTATTCAGCCCCATCAAACAGCCCAAAAGAGAACCAGAAGTCGGGGGAGGGGGGGGGGGGAGTTGGGGAGTAAACATACTGGCAAAATTTTTCGTCATCCTTGGGGTTAGAAAACGTAAAGCAGGCACATACAAACGAGAGACTGCATTAAGTGCATTAGCTATTAACATTAACAGATTGTGTAGTGTTACATAAATAATGCAGACCTCAGACAAGAGTACATTCTGAGCCGGTATTCTCAGCTGCTAAGTCTACTAACAGTCTGGACTGTGCCAACATTCAGGCAGGCGATTGTTTACATTTCATTTGGTGTTTTCAGGCTTTTGTCAGCGACCCTGTACAAAATCTTTGCTCTAAAATGAAAAGAAATACTTCACTCCAGATTTATCTGCTAATCAATGTGCACTAATTTTCATTTCCAGTCCTTGATTACAGCATGATGCTATTTTATATAACTTCATTTTATTATTATCATTGGATCAAACTAATAGAGAAATGTTCAAAACAGAATCTTGAAAAACAGTTTGTTATTTCAAGATTCTTGAAACCTGGTAGTACTTTTTAACTTTACTGTTACTGCTATGTGCATGGACGGTGGCGACCGTTTATTTATGGTATACAGTGATAACACAAGTGTTAAGGTCGAACTGGGATTTATGATGAAACTTCTAGTGAATGAAAGTATAAAACTTTTTATATTTACAGAAGACAAGCACAGTCAAATTTCAAAAGATACAGTTTAAAAATTGGTGGTTTATGCAAAAACCTCAGCAGCAGCCTCATTTCCCCTCTCGTCTATTCCAACCACTCAGCATTCAGCATCACCATACTAATCACCAGCCACATCATCTGTCATCCTTTGCACCCGTTTCTCACTGGTTCATACCTTAGATTAGATGTTTTGAGACTCTTGGCCACAGTAAAATATGTGAACGATACAAAATATTTAAATAAAGCTGTATTTCCATGAAGGACGATCCCGGCCCAGTCGTTCCCGCTAATATTCAGAGAACGAAGTGGCTGATCCTTAAAAATCGACGGATATCTTGTCGCCAACTTGTGGAAGAGATGCATCTGTCGGTTGGAACTGTACACACAAACATTCACGAAAACACCACTTGCACATTACAGGGAGTTATTGCCAGTCCTGACCTCACTCCAAGCCATTTCCACACGTTTCAGACATTAATGGAGTTCCTGGGAGGCCAGTGTCTTGGTCTTGGATGAGCATAAAGTCCTACCCTGAGTATGTAATAATTTCTTATATATTATGCTAGATACCAACATGAACATTATGGCATTACTTGGCCCAATTATAATTTATTTATTTTTTATAAGCCATATGATTCCCTAATGTCAAGCATACTGTATATTAGACAAGTCCAAAGACTTTATGCGAAAACACCAGTATCATCAGAACATACCCTGTATCATTCTTCTTAAGCTAGTTTAATTAATGTACACCATTTAATTTAAACTATAACCCTGTATGTGATTAAGTTAGGCTAAATCTATTGTTATGTAATGGGAAACCTATGCCATTACTGTACACATTAAATTCAGTTAGAGTCTTATTTTGAATTAATATGATATATGGTGACATAAAAGTGCATTCTCTTGGTATTTTTGAGTTCAGGCTTGTTCTTTATAATAAATCACGAAGAGCTACAGTAGCAGACAGTGCAGAGTCAAAAGATGCCAAAATGTGCATCCCTGGCGAAGCCTTCCTGCTTTGTGTCTCTACTGTTCCTTTGTCATTTTCAAGTGATCTAAGTGTTTCTTCTTGTAAAAGTTGGCTGCGCAGCCAGGCACTTACTGAAACCCTCTACAGAACAGTATGTCCAACGCTGAAGCCATGAGCAATACGAAACCAGAGGGCAAAAACAGAGTAACTGCTCACAGCCTAATTTTGATTTGCAAATGCAGAGCTTTTATTCCATACTGTGATACATATGGGAAATTTGATGCATTGTAAATTACTAAACATTTGGATTGATTAACATGATTCTATTGTCAGACACCAGGTAAACCACCTTGTTTTGGATGCAATTCAAACAAGCTGTATTGAGTCATACAACAAGCAATTGGTGCTGCTCCACCCCTAGTACCATTCAGTTCTGCTGGTTGATAGTTCTGGTCCAAGCGCAGAAAAGCTGTCTGTACACAACACTTTCAAATTTGGACGATATTTCTTCAATTTGATCGAAATCATTCCAATTAGATATTTCCAACTTAGCTGTTTACATGGATGATAATCAAATGTGTTTTTAGATGCACATGGTATTTAATCAGAATACTTTTTTGAATGTTTATTCTGTCTGACATTTAAAAAAAGTTGAGGTATTATTTCCATCATTTCCGATAAATCCCGCTTTCTGCAATAAGATTGGTTACAAGAATTCAGTCTTATCTATGGTTGGTTATATGCTTTATTATGCATGAAATGGAGAGTCAATCAGTGCCCCTTTCCTCAGTCAGAGCCCCAGTGGATGAAAGTAAGGACTGGAGAGAGAGAGTTATTCTTATAGTGGTTTTATTGATCAGGGATAGAAGCAAAATTTTCCTCCCAGGAACTCAAGTCACCTAATATTTCCCCAGAATATGTTTATTCCAGCAAGAATTAAACGATCGGCGTCAAGTGTTTACATAGTTAATATTTACCTACTGAACCGATTATTAAAGGCTTACACCAAAATTCCTTCGGATTGGGCCAGATCGTGTCAGACTGTTTAGATTAATCTGTTTACATGATCCATTTTTATTCAGATTTTTATTCAGATCGGGCTATTATTGTAACACTGCTCTCCTTGTAAAAGCACACTTAGTGTGTAAAATGAGACCAAGTCCCACTACCTGCCAATTTACACCATATATACTGTAGATATATGGCTAAGCGGATTTCCATTCACACTTGAAAAAATTTTTTAACTCTAACCCTAGATTTTTATACATACACACACAAGCACACATTCATTCACAGAATAGCCAAAATTGGCCATGTATACATACTTCAGAAAAAGAAAAACTTTTATAAATATTCTAATACAAAATTTATTGCTATACGTTATATTTTGATGAATGTGATAATGGTATAAAAATAATATGAT
>JAQMYG010000023.1:23529755-23545128 GCA_030014215.1 Clariallabes teugelsi | reverse complement strand
CACCACCACCACTCTCTCTCTCACACACACGCATAAACAGGATCTCTCTTCAGTCTCTCTATTCTTTTTCCGTTTTTTATTTCTTACATTATGTGTCGGTTCATGTTAGTGTAAAAGTAATTAGCAGTGGTTAATTACAGAACATCACATTATTGAGATATTCTGTATAAAACCCAGAGTATTATAATTCATCCAGAATGAACTAAGCATGTGTACAGTCACGTGATGAATTCATGGTATATGGTATGATAGTCCTGTCGTGGTTTTTCTTTATGTCCTTTTAAGAGGAAAGAAAGAAAAAAAAAACAGATTCACGCATAAATTCTCAAACATGAACGATCAGAAGGTGTTAATTAATTTGCTATAACAGCAGCTTGGTCTGTAATTCACATCACAGCTAACACACGCCGTTTATTGCATTATCCTCTCAGTAATTCCAAACAGGGAAAGGTTGGTTTAAAAAGATTGAATAAAATGTCCCTTCCAAGAGGCACGACAGTTCTAATTGGGACAAAATAAAAAAGTTTTAAGTTTTAAGTTTCCCCGTCAAATTAAGCAGCATTAGACAATCAGGGGCCACTGTAGGTCAGGTATGTGGAAGAGGGTAGATAGCGCTTTTACTCTGCTTTTTTTTGTCACAGTCGCTTAACATTATGGTCCGGGAGTAAGCGGTTCGAATCTCGACTCGGGTCTCTGTGCCGCATGGTTGGTAGGTTTCCTGTTTTCAAAACCTGATCTAGTGGTATATGATTGTGTGTGTGTGAGTGTGTGTGCCTGTTTGTTGCCAGAGGTTGAGAGCCTCAGCAACGTAACTTTCCCTACAGCAGTATTCTCTGGCGTGAAACTGTAGGTCATTGAGGTCAACTTGGATGGATGGATGGATGGATGGATGGATGGATGGATGGATGGATTGATGAAGGGATGCATGTAACAAAGAAAAATGTTTAATCGTTCATATGTGAAGCTGTCTCTATGATGTTTTAAGCCAAGTCTCTCAATAAAATGTGTTCTTTATTAATAAATCAAAAAGAACTTCGATGGTTTTATAGTGGAGTGAAATAATAATAAGAATAAATAAAAAGTCTTCTGTGAAAAAATTGTACAGTAAAGCTAACGCTGAACTTTACCTGGTATTATTACAAAAATTACAAAAAAGTACTTGTCCTACATAAGAGCTAACACAACATAGCCATGTCTGTATGGTTCGCACATTTTCTTTTTTCCTGATTATCTTCACATTTTCTTCATGTCATGTACAATTTTCTTACAACCTGTAAATTATTACTTTAACTTGTTCGGGATTTTGAGAAATGTTTGCCTTTTTTTAATATACAGTGGAACCTCGGCATACAAATTTGCCGAGGTGAAGTTCCCGAGGTGAATTCTTAGGTTGGAAATTCCGTATTGTGAATCGCATTCTCCCATAAGAAATAATGTAAATGCAGATAATCCGTTCCAGCAACCTAAAATATGTGTAATTTCAAGCACTGTGATCATATTTTTGCACATAAAAACAATCAAAACTTTTAGAAAAGACATGTAAATAAAGTAAAATATGAAATAAGTCGACATTAAACCTCACTTAAAGGATTCTTCTTGACACCGGCAGCTTTTTTAGTGATGATTTCTTTCTTAATTTATACTCAAAATGGCTTCCATTTCTTTCTAACATTCTTGGGACTCATGGTGCGTATGGATATGGACATAATGCAAAAAAAAAAAAAGAAATTGTCAACTTGCTTCACTTGGCTTTTCACCAATGCCAACAAATTTTGAACAGCTTCCGGACGTAGATGCAACTTTGTTCGTATGCCAAAAATGCTTCATATGTTGATGCAAATTTCTTGCAAAATTTAAATTCTTAAGGTCGAAAATTCACACGGGAGGGCATTCGTATGTCGAGGTTCCGCCATACTACCTAGTGCTGGTTCTCCAGAGGAAAATTACGTATTGTTTTTTATTCTTTTGTCATAATGTTTCAAGAAATGCACCATTAATTATTAACTAATAACTGTTAAATAAATGCTGGAAACATTTGTCCACACATGCTAGTATTGTTATTGCTTGGATGCTATAAGAGCCAGCTAACATTATGCATGTCAGGTTATCTTACGTAGGGTGTCTAATAGAATGTTTAAATATTAATATGTATTTATATCTGTCTCTCGGTCTGTCTATGTATAAAACATTGTGCTTGGAATGATATATACCACATACCCAAAATAACCATCTATTCACACTCATACTGTAGATGGTTGTTTCAAGGCTGATTCCATGAGTGTGGTGTAATTTGTGTCTCCCTGATTTATACATTTACAAATATACAGTACTGTTCAAAAGTTTTGAGTCCCCCCTCATTTCTTTATATTCAATTAGATTAAATGTTATAGATTACAGCAACTTTGCATCGCTGCAAAGTAAATGAAACATTCCTCATTTATCTCGCACATGAAGGCACTTTAAAGTAAAATCTCATCAAAACTTCTTTTTTTTATTTATTTTTTTTACTTAACATATACAGTACTGTGCAAAGTCCCTTATTTCTTCATATTTTGCTTTTGAAGAGCCAGACTTTCTTTCTTGCATTTTTAATGTAGTCTTAAGACAGTTCTCCAGGCTTCCTGAAAGACTTTTTTGGCTCTCATTTTCAGTCCAGTCCCTGTACCTGAGCAGTTTAAAAAAAAAAAAAAAATTTATGAATAATTGAAACATTGAAGAAAAAAAGTCATACATGAAGCAATGAGAAAAAGTTGCCAATGGTTAGTATCCTGGTGATGCTGAATGCTGAGTGGTTGGAACAGACGAGAGGGGAAATGAGGTCGCTGCAAGGTTGCTGTAGTCTATAACATTTAATCTAATTGAATATAAAGAAATGACTTGTACAACCACAGTTTATTTTCATAAGCATCAAGAAAAGAATTTAAATATATATCATATTTGCTGTAATATGTGACTCCATGCCTGAAACTTATTTTCCAATTAATCATCATTAAAAATATTTACATTTCCCATTCAGAGTCACTCATTTCTGTAAGCCGAACACATTCACCTGCATGGAATATTTGGGATCATCAACAAATCAGATGTTCAGCAGGAAATTACATCATGCAAATTTCCTGATGATTCAAGGAAAGAGAGAACTTACATTCTCTTGTTATTTTTTTTCATTTATATTGTGAGATTGTCTGTCAAGTTCACCTTAAAATTCTGACTCTGGTAGCCACGTCTTGAATGTTTAACTACACAATTTTTTTATTCCTTATTTTTAAGAATTCCTTCATTTTTAGGAATTGCAGGGGCTAATTGGCACCCCAATTATGGAATCACACTCAATTCTACAGTTCAGATTGTAATCAGATAAGATACTTGGCAAGTGTTCAGGTTTGAACTGGAAGAATCGTAGCGAACGTGAAACGTGAGAACCCTTTCAGACACTGATATACAGTACTGTGCAAAAGTCTTAGGCACCTTATTATATACTGTACCAATTTTGTTATATATGTTTATCATGTCTGCATAATTATATACAAAATCATTCAGTATTTCCATATTCTCCAGCAAGCTCAGTAAAACCTAACAGCTGTTTTACTTATAAAACTGCACAAATCTGTGTCTTAAACTCCTGATTTTAAACAATGAGTTGTTTGAGTTTTCACTCCAAATATTGACTGTTTATTTTATTACCCTTTATAGAAGTTTCTTTTATGCAGATATGTTTTCAAAAGCATCTTTTGCTTATGCCATATTTTTGTATGTGCCCAAGACTTTTGCACAGAACTATAAGTAAAACAGCTGTTAGGTTTTACTGAGCTTGCTGGAGAATACGAGTTCTTCTGGTAACTTTGTCACACTCGCTCCTTTCTATTTTTATGCAAATCCCAGGAGCGTACATTAGGTTTTTTGTTTCCATCTGAAAGCTATCTGTCTTGTACGATATCTTTTATCTTTACAGCCATGCAAATATTCTCCTGTAATATTATTTATTTATTAATTTTTAAGTTATATATGGAAATGCTGAATGATTTTGTACATAATTATGCAGACATGATACACATATATAACAAAATTTGTACAGCATATAATATGGTGCCTAAGGCTTTTGCACAGTACTGTATATAATATATACTTAAAGTTTCTTAATAATTTACAAGGTCCTACCACAGACGTGAAATTTGGAATAAACACAATGGTAATCACCATTGGCTGCCACGATCCCTAGTTGGATACAGAGGTTCCTAGATGGATGGATGGATAAGATAAATAATTTAAGGATGGACAAATATGTTTGAACAGAAAATGGTATATTTAATAGCGATAAATAAAAATAGTTTAAATCGGAATCATAACATGTGACAAAAATCGAAATTTTTAAATCAAATTGTGCAGCCGTAATATGCAGGCATTACTTCAAATGGTAGCAAAAATGACTTGATAGTGTCACAAAAAATCCTTTTTGAGATTTTACAATATAAAGTGGTAATTCTGTGGTATCTAACATTTCTGTAAGTTCAGAAATTTTAATACAGTTATTAAACACGTGCGTCACTAATCAGCTGCACGGACATTTAATAGAAACCGCTGGGATTTATATAAAGGGAATTCATTTCCTGATGACGCTTTAACTGCGACAAGAGTACAGTCAAGCTATTGATGTCGGGGAAAGCCAGAGATTGCTTGGAAAGTCTTGTTCGGCGTGTGTCTGTTGTGCATTGTTCTGTGCAAACTGGTTAAAGGATGGATGAATGAAAACTATGTGATGACTGTAAGCCTAATCCTATGTGGTGTGGTGATAGTTGAGATCTACTGCTCGCAAATTTTTCTCTAGACAAAATCATATGATTGAATGAAAGAACATGGGCATGCTTTTAGGACGACGTAATTTCAGGAATCTGTGTAAGCTGAGAAATCATTCTGAGGTTTCGTTTCAAGCCATGAATGCCACTGAATCTTCCTGAAGCTCTTATGCACACACACACACACAGACCTCTCATTAGAAATTCCTTACATGTTTACCAATTAACTTTAAACCTAAAACTTCACCTTAAAATAGTGATCCAAGATCATTTCATCATAAATATAAAGATCTCATCAATTTAACTTCTGCATTTGTAAAGATACTGTACATACAGTACAATACTACTCAATCTTTATTTTGACCAAATCTCAGAACCATCTGTGAACTGATATTAGGAAGAATCATGACCCTGCTCGATGAATGAAGCCCAACACCCAGCTTGCTACCGTTTTACCCGTCTATGTAGCAGATGATATGACAGCTGAGCAGCTGCCACCGTGTCACGGGCCTCTGCTCCGACCGTCAGTGAAAGGAAATTTCAAAAGCAACAGATCTATTACTGAGAGAGTGAGGGACTGGAACTGATCCCCCCCCCCCCAAAAAAAACCATGATGGCATCAATTAGCCAAAACGCAGAGAGCCAGATTCGCAACCCTCTTAGAAAAAACAGTGGTGTTAATTGGTCCCATGATGGTGATTAAAACCTAACCAAAGCATCCGGAAAACGAGCGTGTGTAGCGTACAGCAGGCTGGTGCAGCCGGAGGCAACTGTTTCACACAGGTGGGGAGACAGATTTTTAAAAACCGGTGCCAGGATTAGACAGAAAAAAATGGGTTCAGGGTGGGGTAAAAAAAAAAAATGTGCTAGGTTAGTAAAGCCCTATGTTCTCATTACAGGGTATTAGTGAAAGATGTTACAGAGAGCAAAGCCAAGATTTTTTACTCTCCATTTCTGCTGATTAGATTAATGAGCACTAGGGCTGCACTAACCAGGATTGCTGCTGTTGTTTGTTTTTTTTTTTATATATATATATAATTGGGAGTAATCAAGCGCAAATAAGTGCAAGCTATAGGTGATCTTAACTTAAATTACCAAACTGGTATTATCAGACATATATTTTACAATGTACAACAAGTTGATCATATATAAAAAAGAAAGAAAGAAAAAAAAAAAACACATTTCTACTATTTCTAATATTTCTATTTAATAAAAATAAAGTTTGTCATTTTAACATCAACAATAGAAGTTTCTTAAGTTGATCGCTTATGTTATAATAGCTATAACTCCTTTTTCTGCCACTTTTTGCAGCTGGTCAGGTCACGAAAAAACTTTAAAACATAGTTTAGCAAGAAAACTCCCCACATATAAATCTGTAAATATGTGATAATTTATTTAGAACACTGTTAATAATTTATGATGGTAGAATTAATTAATCAATGAATAATTAGTTGTTGAAATAACTACAAGTGGTGTTCAAGTGGCCAAGTGGGACTGGACTAAAATGTATTGGGTGAAGGCATCAGACCGTCGGACATTTACTGAAGCACCGTACGGTGATGAGACTCTTAGCCGCAGTGAAACATTTGAATGGTGGAAACATTTCATGTTCATGCTGATGAAAGTCCGGCTGTGACGGTGTTTCGGTTAAAGCAATCTAAAGAGTTTCAGCTCCGGTAGCTCTAGCCAAAATCAACTCGAACGACTCCACCGCTTACCTCGCAATCTTCCGTGCATCATTGGGGTGTAACATGGCCGCCATTTCAGGGTCCACCTCCATCAGGCGCTTGTGAAGTTCCGGACCTCCCAACTTCTCCAGCTCAGCTTTGGGAATGGACGAGGCACTTTGAAGTCGATCTGTTCCATTCTCCTGTAGCGAAAACAAAACAAAACAAAAGGTGGTCTCAGGAAATCCGAAAAAAATTAAAATAAAAAACTGCTAAGCAGTCACAATACATACAAGGAACATATTTAATGTATAAAATACCTCGGTGTCAACAAGAACTTTCCATAAAATGGATTCGATGTAGTAGTTTGTGCCGCCAACAATGATTGGGAGTTTCTTCCGCCGATGCATGTCCTCAATGTGCTGCGTTAAGGAAGCAGTCCGAAATGATCATCGTAGAAGAGTTACCAACATGGGGTGGAACTACTAGCCTACTTTTCTCTTTGATTTATTTATAACTACAGTTTGGTTGGTTTGGTTTAGGAAATCAAATGTATCCTAGATGCACTATGATGCTCTTAAAAGATTTCAGCATACAATCTGATGCATCATTTCTGTATCAGTATTATTGGGGGAGGACAAAAAAAAACAGTCTGGATCAACAGACCTGGCAACCCTCAAGAAGATTAATGTCTAGCTCCATTTGTGGGAATTTCCACCATGACTCGTTCAACTCTGCTCAACTGACCAAGTCAGTTAATATTGGAGAGAGAAAAAAATAGTAGAGAAAGACAAACGGAACTGAATCACCCATCAGAAATTCCCATCATTTTAGGACATACCTGCCTGTGAAAGCAAATTTCTTTTCATATTTATGTAGATTTGATCTACATCTACATGCATGCCATTTCAATCAGCTCCAAATAAATCTGGATATCTGGTTGCTGGCTGACAATGTGACTGCGGAGATTATAATAAAGATGAGCAGAGGTCTCATCACCTGTCTCCCTGGAGTAATTAAGCAGCAAGACAAGGCCCATAAGCACTCGTGCTCCCACACACACACACACACCCACACACACGTTCTACACCCTGCATTATGCTGTTCTCCTGGGAAGGAGATCAAGGGTTGAGAGCGAGATAGGGAAAGAGACAGTGAGGGACGGGACAGACAGACAGACAGAGAAAGGAGGACACAAAGCAGGTTCATCTGTCTGTGACCGAAGATGTGACACCTCTAGTTTCCTGTGATATAATGAGCATTGATTACATCCTGTTTTACTTCTTCACACCCAGGGAAAGAATGAAGGCCTTAGAACGAGACTGATTGCCGTGTTAAAGCCAGAGAAAATCTCCATTGGTAAAAATGCAAATCATATGCACTGAGCTGTGATTGTGCCTGGACATGCCCAGTGATGACTCCTCCCCACTATCAAAGACAGAGAGCATCTCCTGGATCTATTAATATCCGCCCAGATCGGCTCTCACTTCCTACAGCATCAGCAGGCAGCAAGAAGGAGGACAAACACACGCACACACACACACGCACAGATACGTACAGTATATCCATTTAAAAATGTGCACAGCACCGAGATGGAAATACCACAGCATTTCACCTGATGTGCCCAGAAAAATGCCATGTTCACTTTGAAATAATAATTTGGCCCAAATGTACAGGATATGGTGCCTGGCTGCGTCTAGAAGTAATAAATACAAAGCTTCTACACGTAAATGCATTATGGATTATGATGATGATGATTATTATTTTTTGTCAATGAGACTAGGGAGGGATTCTAGTTAATCATTACTGGAGTTACACTTAGCAAGAAAGCACATCTGCAAGACGGGAGCGAAAACACCCACCTTAAATTATTCATACGTTTAGGGAGTAGAAATCCATTCAACCCTTCTTAACCATGAAGCCATTGTGCTAGGGAGGCAAATAAAAGGAAATTCCTTGGTTGATTATTGTTAACGTTAACAACCTGCTATTGATTAATTATTGACGAAGGCGAGGCTACAAAGCAGAAGACACGGAACGCGCGCTTCCTTACGCCAAACATTACTTTATAGAGACCTGACCTTGAAAGGGCACATGCTTGCTCTTTGTTTTTTTTACTTTTTTTTATTTTTTTATTTACAGTAAGACCAGCTGCTGAAAATGCCAGCTAATGTTGCCAAACCTTATTTTGGTAGTTATATCTCACCACCATAGCGGCATACACAGTTGTCGAACTCGAAATATTTTATGTTGTGTAAATTATTATTCCATTGCATGCTCGGTATTTAAACTCAGTGCACCCTTGCGCATAATTTAAAAATAACTTTATTTCATTAATCTTCATTAGACTTTCAAAAGGTGTTGCATGTTTAAAATCGACATTCCTTACGACTTCCTTTAATTATTACCCATCTGATCCAGTGCCATTAAAGCTGCAGTCTAAAATAAAATTTGTGCATAAATATCCCACCTCAGTATGATTGCTTTTCCAAATGACCAGGTTCCGATCTTTTGTTCATCTTGTTCAAAACATGGCTGCATGACAGCTGATGTGACGCCGGGTATGTACTTTAAATCTGAGCCAAATTATTCCCAGTTGTCCCTTTAACAACTTTCAGTGTTTGAATTTTATCCGGAAAAGAAAGAGATAATTTCATTAACATGCAGGAACCTACTTGATGCCTCGGTCTGATAAGGTTTATTAGCTTTTGTGCAGAAAAGGATATGAGAGACACGGCTTTGTTCCTGAACTCCACCACTGTGTAGCTGCTCACTAGAGGATCCACGAAGCTGATCATGTGATGAGGACACTCTGCCTGCTCCTCCGCGGTCACTTTATTAGTGATGATGTCCAGTCCTTTATAAACCTGTATCACAAGACACGCAAAACCACAGACATTACATCACTTTGCAATAAACAACTGTTTTACTAGCAATTACAACAAACTACATAAGAACATGTGTGTGTCCTGCAAAGAGACATGCGTCCAGTCCTGTCCAGGTTGTTTTACTGTAGGGTATGGTTCTGAATCTCGGTGTCTTGGGGTGATGGGATGGAATAGGTTGATACTTTTATTTTTCCTAGAAAGATTAACAAGCAAACACAGATGACGGATGAATGGATGGATGGATGGCATGGGATGGCACAGGGTGGCATAGGATGGTATGTGTAGATCCTTTATTGGTACCAAATTTTTCCTAGAAGGATTAACTAGCAAACAGATGACGGATGGATGGACGGATGGATGGGTGGCATAGGATGGGATGCATAGATAATTTATTGATACCAAATTCGCCTAGGTAGATTAACTAGCAAACACACATCATGGATGGATGGATGGATGGAATGGCATGGGATGGCACAGGTTGACATGAGATGGGAAGGATAGATACTTTATTCACCCCAATTTGTTCTAGATAGATTAATTAGCAAACATGGATGACGAATGGATGGCATGGGATGGCATGAATAGGATGAATAGATAAATACTACATTAATCCCAATTTTTTCTAGGTGGATTATCTAGCAAACATGGTAGACAGATAAACTCAGAATCAGGAACTCGTGGGGCATACAGAAACACTGTTAAAAAATATAACAAAACAAAAAGTGTAGTGTAAAGTCACTGCCTTCATTTAAACATAAGATAATAAGAAACATAAGAAACTAGCCAGACTTTCTTATATTTTGATTTAATATCAGACTTTTCGCTTGAGATGTGCCACAGAACAAAACCCCTCATAGGGAAAAACACCATAAACTTTATCAAGCAAGGACTATGGCTACAAAGTCACCCTCTCCCGAAGAAGTCATGCACTCATTTGTTTAAGTTAATCTTCGTTAATGAGCTTAGGGGCTTTTCACACATTCCCAAACTCTTATTATGAATTATCCCAAGTTGACATTCTTGGTGGTCCTCAGTTGCTCTAATCTGTGACGTCACATGCCCTAAGGTCTTACAAGTCGCCTTCGTTATGCCAAGACTGCATCTGTTCTTAGCAGACCTGTGGAGGTTCTTGACTAATTGAGATGGAATTATGACAACCTAGAAGGACTGTAGTTAAATACTAGAAATTTGCATTTGAGTGGGCTCTGTGACTCAATGCCCAGAAGAACCACCACAATCCACCTAAGAATTGCTGCAGGTTTTTTATTTTTTTTATTTTTTTAAGTTGATCATTACATTTTAACATTTCAAGCATGCTCATAATGCGTTTTGACGGGTGCGATTTCTCCCAAACTGCAGTAAGTACTGAACTAAACTTTCTGACCATCTCTCTAGGATTTCCTATAATCTCAAGAAAATACCAGTTTAAGATCAAATCCAGAATTGTTGGCAAAGTATCTTAATTAACAAAGCGTTTTCCTCTACTTTGTTACATCATTATATTTTTCTAACTTGGTCAATTATCTTTCTGAGAAACTAAAGCATGGAACTGGGCAAGTAATGGTGGTTTAAATTCCTACTGGTCTAGCAAATTAATATAGTGCGATATACTATATACTGTACCGCGGCATACAAATTTATGTTCTTAAGGTGAAATTTCGTACTGCGAAACGCATTTTCCCATAGAAAATAATGTAAATGCATATAATCCGTTCCAACCACCCAAAATATTACCAATATTACCAATTTCCATCATTTTCATCATATTTTTGCATACAAGATCAAAAAAATTAGAAAAATAGTAAAATATGAAATAAATAAACATGAAACCTCACTTAACCCTTATTTGTGATTCCTCTTGGCACCTGCTGCTTCAAAAAGCAAAACTGAAAGTGGCTCCGTTTTCTGCTTGCTACCGCCGTTGGGACCCATGGTGCTATGTCTACGCTAAATCTTGCACAAAAAAAAAAGTTTTGAACAGTTCCCGCATGTACGTGCAATTTAGCCACCGTTCAGTTTGGCTCAGTTCGTTCGCTTGTATGCTGAGACAAATTTCTTGCCAAATTTCAATTCTTAGGGTGAAAATTCATGAGCTGGGACGTTCGTATACAGTACAGAGATACCACAGTATATTATTTATCCATAACCATATAAAATCATTTTATATGTGAAGTACAGAGCATGCCATCATTCCACAGCAGGATATGGCACGAGATGATGCTTGGTATTTGACGGCTGCCCGTTACCATCTAGCATGAACTCTCGCATCTCACGGGACGCTCTGGAATCTCTAGGAGCACCTTCAGTCCGGGTTGTCATGCTGATGATTATTGCTACCCAGCATTCCAACCGCGATATCGCCATCCGTGCGAAGAAACTTGCTGAATTATTAAATTCGCTTCCCCCCTTGCTGTCTCCACAGGGCACTGCTGCCAGGCGAATCCAGAGGTGAGTGGAATCAGCAGGAAAATATTGACAGGGAGTGGAGTGCTACCTCACCCTCCCCAGTGCTACGAGTGATAAAAAAAAAAAAAAAGCACAGCTGTCTTATCGATACCTCGCAGCACTCAGGAGTCCACTGCGGCTTTAACGCGCCTAGAAAATGCTTGCCTTTGCTTTCCAGAGAAAACGCCCCTGTCTTGATGCTCACGCAAAGTAATTACCTGTCAACCAATCGCTGTTTTATATCTTTCAATAAAAGGAGCAACGGCAGCTAAAGTAACATTCATCTTTGCCTTTTAAAGACAGTTTAAGTGAAGTGAAAACAATATATTTGTAGGATTGATGTAAACTGTAAGGAATGCTTTTAAAGTCATAACTGGATTCCTTTTTAGGGAGATTTATTTAATCTGTGTGGGTGTGCATGTGTGTGTGTGGAGGAGTGAGACAGGAAAAAGCAGACGGATCAATACTTCTACCACAAAGTGTCCATCTTCATGTCTCAGAGGGGTGTGAGCAGCATGCAGGGCTTCCTGTCTGCCCTGATCCCAGCTCCCCCCCCCCCAACGCTAGTCATAATTTCTCCACATTATTGGCATGTTGGCCGACACTCATGCTCTGTTTAAGCATTTCTACAGGTCTGTCCTGGCATCACCCAGGATCAATAGCGTCTATTGAACAGGTCAGCACCATAGTGTCAGGATGTGACCCTGTGGTTTGAGCGCCGCGCTGAGAGACGTGCTGCATAGCAGGGCATCCTGACACTGTCTGGCCTCAGGTGCAGCTTTGTTCTGGCATCGGCGTCAGCGTGGGTTCATGTCGGTGCAGGACAGTAAATCTGACTTACTCTGAAATACAGATCCTGAAACAGCAGACTCAAGAGACAGGGTACAATACAACGCACCCGGACAGGCAAAACATTGAGTGGTTTGTAGACGCCGTTTTTTTTCTTTTTTTTTATAAACAACAAAGCTCTGAAGACTTATTTTTATATCTAGCTTTTTATGGTTATGGCATCTTTTGTGGTGTACAAATGAAAAACTCAAGACATTCCATTGTTTTTTTCTGATTTGAGTCAGGTAGATGCCTGTGGAGTGCTGTTTTAAATTAATATGACTGTGATCTAAACAATAAAAGTATAAATTCAGCAATAAATATGCATATAAACAAATAATTAAATAAAACTGAACTCATTATTATAAAATATTTCACTTTACTTAATTTTCACAATAATCCTGTCATGCTTCAGCTTATTTTTGTATCCTATTGACCTTTTGCCCTCCCTAATCTAGTCGTTCTCACTCATTTCCAGCCATCTATTAGAGCACTCCTTCAGCGATGGGCTAACGTGATTCCGCCGAGACACGCAAAACCATGGACCGCGTCTTTTCAAGCTGCTGCTCACACACCATTTCACAGGGAGAGGAAAGTTCTACTGCCCCTTTCCACTTGCGTGACCTTCTAGATGCCAAAGATTGGCAAGTGTCGCTATGATCAATGTACAAGTATGTCGACCATCCCCCATGAGACAGCACGGCCAATCTGCTCTCCGGATTCCCGCTAGGGATGGCTGTAGCATTACCACGAATCAAACTCACGATTTTAAGATGATAGGGTGAACACCATTCTGTTACACCACTTGTTATAATAATAATAATAATATATAATAATAATTATCTCCTACCACACTGTATGCTGTGCTTCATGCCAATGTGTGAATAGTGTCAGCTACTTGTAGGATTATAGAGGAATGGTAACATTTTATCTTCTTAAATGCAAAAATATATGCATTAAAAAAATATTTTGCAGTCAGTTTGGTGACATGAATTGCCACACAAAAACAGGATACAGTACATCACTGAATAAAAATTTTCCCCATCTCTAGTATTTATTTAGCCTAAGACCAAATAATATGACAAATGATCTAATTGCAATGATGTCTACACAAAAGCTACACAGATTCCCTCCTATAATCCTGTAATAAATTGCACCCTTTTGCAATAAAATAATAATTTTAAAAATAATTATATAAAAATAAGTCCATATTACGATTGATATTTTTATGCGATTAATTGTGCAGCACTAATTCTCTACGAAGTCAATCTGACCTTGATTGAGTTACACAGACAAACTCACAATCCTAAAAGGTTGAAAAAGCAGCATGATAATATAATAGGCGGTTAAACGAGAGGACGATATGTCTCTGTTTAATCACCTTTACTGTGGCATTGCACAGCCTTTTGTTTATTAGTCTGGCTTTTAAACTAGTTATAAGGACGGAATTAGCTGGGAAGTGCACACAAAATGCAAGACTACTTATTTTCCTTGTTGCTAAATAAAAAAATATGTAAAAAATGCACCAACATAAACTTGAACATAAATAATATTACAAATGATATTATTTATGTAATATTACAAATCTGGCCAAAATCCAGAGTCCAGAGGCTTGTACAGTGGGCATTATGTATAACATATCCTCAGTAACAAGTGGTTTCCTTATGGCCACACAGCTGTTTAGCCCCAAATCTACGAGTTCTCATCTCATTGTCCATATAGAAATGATCTTACTTTCACTATTAAAAAGCTTTGATTTCTACTTTTCTCCCCCTCTCTTTGTTCATGACTAACATGGAAAAACATGGACACTGCGGAAATACTGCTGTGTCATTCCTACTCACTCTAATACCACTAGCTATGTTCAGTTGTTTACATTGTTCAGAGAGACGTCAATGTCAGTCAGTATCTATTCTGAGACACACACACTCTCTCTCTCTGTATTATTCTCTCCCTTTTTTGAACTAAGGAAATTCCCCAGCAGAAAACTTAAGTAGCAGTGTAGTCAACATTTATTCTCCTCTCATAAATGCCAAGTACAGACATGCAAGAAGTAAACTTAGTAATAGTTTTATGATAAAATAGTTTTAGGAGAAAACGTACGCATAAAACCTTGTTACATTTTTGTGCCAGTCAGATTCATGGGTTTTGATTTGTTGACTTCCTTCAGCAGCTTTAAGAGCAGTAACTCGCCTAGGCATAGAAATAAGCGAGATGTTCTCAACAGATCTTCAAACAGCACGATTAAGACTTTCAGGAGGCCCTTGTCAACAAGGTTGTGTGACTGTTGAGGTTTTACGCGTTTTTGTTTTAACTGAGCTCTAATTCTGTTAACATTGGTGAGTGGTATAACGAGATTCCTGAAAACTGATTGACATTTACACAAGACTTCAAGCACGGTGCGGTGAGGACACTCTTAGACACAGTAAAACATTCGAGCGGTGAAAACGTTTTTAAAGGAGGGCGTACGTGCGTTAATGACGGTCCCGGCCGAGGTGGCTCGGAGCCCACTGCACTCGTTCCCATAAAAATGCCTTATCTTAAGGGCCTCACACAGTGGCGCAGTGGTAAAGCACTCGCCCCATCATCCGGAGATCGCTGGTTCGATCCCCGGGTGACGCTGTAACCTCTCGCAGCCGGAGGTCCAGAGAGAGCTGATTGGCCGAGCTCTCTCGGAGGGGAGGGATGAGAGGTACTTCGTGCTCCCACATTAATCACGGCTCTACAGCCAATCAGGGGCGTCTGTGAGCTC
>JAQMYG010000023.1:23501575-23515342 GCA_030014215.1 Clariallabes teugelsi | reverse complement strand
ATATCGCAAGAAATATCGTTATCGCAATATTCAACAACAATATCGCATATTTTCCTAATATCGTGCAGCCCTAGTGCAAAGCAAGAAATTTTATAATGACTAAGACTTATTGCAATGTACTGTATTTATACACAGCTCAATTTTAATTTAAGACAGACTTGACAGACAAAAACAAACCTTAAACTAAAAACAAGCCGAAGTTGTACACCAGAAGTTACCTTAAAAATGCACTTCAAATGTAACAACGCTATTAATGAAACACTATTTTAGACACTTGGCCTTGCTATGACCACTCATTCTTGAGATGCTATGTTAAATAGCAAGCCAAAAAAGGGCTCAGAGTTCCTGAACATGAGCATGTAAGCAACATATTTGTAAGATAAACAGGAAGGAAGCTATTGAAGACAAACTATTCATATCAGATATTCGACCCTACTGTGACCTCGACCGTGTTTGGATCCATTACAAAATCTTTTTGTACAAACATATGTCCATATAAATCCTACAAATATTCGACTACTCATTTTATGATAGCATGCTAATAATAATCTTGGAACAGTTAAAGAGGCATAAAAATAATGTGTCTATTGCTCAATATAAAATAGAAAATGCTTTTAGATACAGAAAAAAACTATATTGAAAAAATAAGGTATTTAATTAGTTTAAATACATATAAATAAAAACAAATATGAAAAAAATAAAAGAAATAAAAGGTTTTGCCTGTACATTGGTCAGAACTCATACTTTCAGACACTGCCAGGCATTAATACATAGGAGGAACCGAAACTAGTCTCATTAAAAGATTCAATCTGCATGTTTGTATGTCTGCGGCTGTAAAGAATTGAATTAAATTTTGCTAGTACTTTGGTATCTTTCTGAAGTTAAACCTGCGCCATGAATTGAATCAAAATGTTAAGTAGAATGTTTCCCTCGAAGTGGGCGTGGCTATACGCCTCACTTAAGAGAGCCAATCAATGTGACAGGAGTATGCAGAAGACACAGAAACGACCGGAATGCACCACAATCCTCACCAAACAAAAAACAATAGCACGAGACATCATGGATTACTCCAAAAACAATGGTACGTACACTATGAAAACTGAACTTTGTGCCATAAATTAAATACAAATTTTGAGTAGAAAGGAAGTTATGAGCGGTTATGCTCCAGACGCTGATCAGCTTCTTTTTTTTTTTTTTTAGCTTTAACCTTTTAACTACTTCTACAAACTATTTACTTGTCAATAAAGAGTAATTACTCAAATTTTTTATAAGAACAACATATCCATTTATAGTTGAGTTTTATATGCTGGAATTTCTGTAAAAACAAGCTACTGTAGTTCCTGTCATCACTTACATGTTATCACATAGAGGTACTTAGCAGCTACTTAGCAGCTATTAGCAGTTGCTCTTTCCACACTACAGCATCCAGCGCTAACTGTAGCTAGCCAACTTAGCACCACACATTCCAAACCAAATGACAAGAGCCCAAAATATTAATACTTGAGTACAATTTATTCATAAATTTATCTAAATTTAAGGTAATGACATACAGCATTACTGCTACCTCAGCTGACAACATTGAAGGACCACAGAGTTCAACAAAAAAATTTGTTTATAAGGGTTCAGTGAAACTGCGTTTGAGACACATGTATGCCAGGTGTGCAGTTGTGACTGAATTACCTGAGGCAGATATGAATACAAACGCTGTGATTATATTTGTTTTTTACCATATGTTTGCAAGGTGGCTAGTCCGCCTGTTGATTGTGCATGTACACAATGTGCTCATGTTGCAATACCAATATAAACAATGGGATGAGGATGTGAAGCAACATCATTGTGTCTCTCATCATCAATTTCTCAAACAAACTTTCCAATGTCCTGAGTTAATTGTCAATTAAATAGAGCTGTGATTCGTAGATGGATTTTCAATTCGATCTGAATAGATCTTTTAATGTGTTGCACTTTTCGATTCGATTCAAAAGCACTAATGTTTGATTTGTCTCAAGCAGCCTTTATTCCTTATAGTACTAAACGTATCTAATAAATACTAAAACCCTGTTTTAATCGTGTTGTTGATTATTTAAAAGTGCAAAGCAATATATTTAGCAGTAAATTATATATATATATAGCAGTATATTTTTAGACTATGTTTGTAAATTTACCTAAATAATTTTAAAGATGTGAATCGATTCTGGATCAAAAATTGAAAATTTAAATCAAGCAACAAAGGATCAAAGAAATTGCATAATTAAATAACAGCTCTAGAGATACTATCCATGTTGGTGCTTTAAATGCTGTTTCTGCCATTTTCCTTTTTTTAAGACAAATTATAACAGCGTCCTTAAATCACACCATTATCGCTGCTTTTAATTTGAAGAGGTCAAAGTAGGTATTCAGCATTGGCGAGGAATGTTTTGCCCTGACCTGCTGCCTATTAAATGGAGTCTTTAAATGATGGCGTAAGTTGTCGTCTACTGGTGGGCTGTGATCCAAATATTGACTGAATTAAGTTTGTCACTGGACCAAACCAGGTACTTTTATCATTTAAATAGCTATTTATTTTTTAGCATTGTATCTGTATTTTTTTCTATTTCATGGCAATTGTAGTATAAAAATTGTGTTTATGTATGCAGTGCCTTTTTAAAAACTGCAAAACAAATTCGCTAAAATCTTTTAGGTCCCCGGTTCGAGCCCAGGCGCCGCTGGAGCCACTGTTTACACTGTTTTGCTTAAAGCAGCATATTAGACCAGAGATGAGCTACTGGGCTAGAAAGTTGGAAAAAGCAGTGTTTTCATAGACATTTTTTTTGGTTATGAGCAATTAGTTAGCTAACCATATCACCTGTTTAAAAAAAAAAAAAAAAAAAAAAAACATCAACCAAATCGGAACATTTTAAAATGAATGTATAGAAAAGTATGTGCTTATTCTCTCTGCACAGATCATCATCAGTAGAATACATGAAGCTAGTCAAATAGGGTAAATGAAGTATAACTGCAAAACAAAACACGACCACAACAAATTCTATCATTTATAGCCAGAAACCAATCTAACGATTTTTATCTAAGTATACCCAATCTGTGGATTATTAAAACTCTTTAATGTTTTTTTTTTTGGATTATTGTAACTGTTGTTACCAGTCATGTCACTTGCTTATCTTGCTTACTTCTTTTAAGCAATTAATATTTTTGTGTGACTGGACTTTTACAGATTTTAGTTGAATAAAGCTGTTTTAGATGTATTAATGTTAATTTGTGTTATTCGACAGTGTGGAAGCTTCACTCCTGAACACACTTATTTAACCAACGGGCAGGCTTAAAGAAGCTGTTTAAAACTTTTAGAGCCCTCTGCTGCCTGTGAGGTGAATCAAAATAACAACAAAAAAAAAACTTCTCTTGACCAATAACTGAACAAACCCTCTTCTGCTGAAACCACATATAGTATTTAGGGAAATGGGGTAGAACTGAGTATTTCTGTTCCTGTTAAGGGTTGAGTAATTCTTGGGCTATGTTGGGCTAAGAAAATGTCAACTGAAACGTGAAACATAAAAATGGATCCAGATCCAAATGAATGCCAATATTGAACATGGACATTATAAAATGTTATCATGGCAAAAACTAATTTCAGACAGATTAAATTAGTAAAAAAAAAAAAAAAAAAGAAAGAAAATGGGGGGGGCGTTACAATTTCCTATTCCACAACTATCGTACGCACACTCAAGATCCTTTAAAGGGAGAATTAACCTAGCCAAGAAGAACAGAAAATTGGACTGAGAGTTCTTTAAAAAAAAAAAACATGCAGTAAGAAACTGGCATGCACAGAATGCTTTCTCTGAAACAGGAAGTGTTGTGTTACTCACCTTGTTTCCTAGTTTTTGTGCGAGTTATAATGTGTAAATATAGTTAGTTATAGAAGTAGTATATAGTAGTATATAGTAGGTTGTAATTGTCACATTTTTTTAAAAAGCCTCAAACGTCAAGGGGAAAAAAAAAATATATATATATATATAAAACTCAATCACTAGCTTACATAGCCTGTAATTCTGTATCCTATTAGCCTAATATGGATGTCTTTGGAAACCGGAGAATCCAGAGGAAATACACCAAGCACAAAGAGAACGTGTGAACTCCGCGCACACAGACCCAAGATGGGAATTGAACCATCGACCCTGGAGGTTCAGGGCCACAGTGCTAACCACTACGCCCCTGTGCTGCCTGGAAATAAGACTAAATATCCCTATGGTTAAAATTAATGAGATTCACAACTCTGACTATGAGCCAAGCATTCACTCAGTTGTTACGAATAACATGTAGTACTTATTCTGTGTACAGGGTCACAGAAAGCCTGGAGCCTATCCCAGAAAACTTTGGGCACAAGACGGGGTACACCATGGACATGGTGCTAATCCATCGCAGGGTATACATGCACCTTCCACACGCTCAATCACACACTACGGGCAATTTCGGGAAACCAATTTGCCTAATCTGCATGTCTTTGGACTGTGGGAGGAAACCATACCAGGAGGAAACCAACCAAGCCAATCGAACCCTCGCCCATGGAGGTGCGAGGTTACAGAGCTAACCACTACCCCACTGTGCGGTCTAGAAAGTAAACCTTTTGGCGTAAACACTGAATTTCAAAAGTAACTGAACTTGTTCGCATCACGATATTATTATTTTGCCAACGTTTCCTCATCTAAAAAGAGCAACGTCTTTACAAACAGTAACTGCAAGATTGAGTATAGCCAGTTCTGTAAATCATAATCTTCTTCTTCCAACTGCTTCCATTGGGGGTTGCCAGAGTGGACCATTTGTCTCCATCTATCTCCGTCTACCTTGTCACTCCAACCTCCTGCACGTCCTCCCTCAGCACATCCATAAACATCCTATTGGGCCTTCCTATTTTCCTCCTGCTCAGCAGCTCCATCTCTAACATCCTCCTCCTGATATACCCCTCATCCCTCCTCTTCAAATGTCTCAAACCATCTTACTGTCCTCTATAACTTTGTTCCCAAAGCGTCCTACCTGCACTGCCCACCTAATATAACAGATTAATACACATAATAATAACACATAATAATAACATACTGTGGTTAACTTTTGGGTTGCTCACATCGAGGGGTCACCACAGCGGACCATACAATCCGCACAAAACTTGACACGGGTTGGACGCAACCGTCTCATTTCATCCGGGTTTGGGACCGGCAGTGGCTGGGGTTTGGGTGGAAATTGAACCCGGGCCTTCCACATGACATTCCACTAAACCACCAATGCCTGTCAGACCTAGCATATTGTAATGTATTGAATAGTATATATCTGTTTAGCAAAACACGACATATCCAATGACAAGCTATTAGAACATACACAGCTGGCAACATCTGTTTAAAATAATCAGTGTCTTCTAAGTCCAGTGAGCTGGATAACCACGATGCATGAATGTTAGATAATCAGCCTATTTAACACTTAACACACGAACAAATGAGCTTTTTCGTGCATATATAGGATTTATAAGTCCTACATTGTAATGCGCACACACATTTCATAAGGCTATATGAAAATATAATTACAGATTAAAATTCTAAACTAATGCATATAGTTAATGACTCACTCCTTTTATGTCTAGCATTGGCGTAAAGCTTACCTGCATTGAATCGGCGCTTATTATTTCCCCATGAAGTCGTTTCCCGATCTCAATCGCTAATTTCGACTTCCCTGTACCGGTAGCCCCTAAAATCACCACCAAAGGAGGGATTATTCCTTTCCCAAGTGCACGCTGCACACCGAGAGTGGAGGCCGCCATGATGGTAGAGCCACAGAGCGCGAGTCTGCACTGAGCATGCGCGCTCGAAGCAGCCTGCGGCAGGGCGCTGTATCTTAGCAACCTACTGCAGTTTCTATAGAAATATCGTTGCATCGAGCTCAGATTTTGTGTGTGCGCGCGTGTGTGTGTGTGTGTGTGCTGCTCGTGCTTTGGCTGTTAACCGGAAGCCCAGTGTTTTACCTGTTCTGACGTCTAGATTATATACTATTGTAGATTTATAAACGTTTCTATAAAGAGTGAATGTTTTTTTTTTTAATAAGTTGGTTTTTTTCACATCAACGAGAACAAAAACAAAGCAATGATTAAATGTTTTTGCCCCCCCCCTTGTCTTTACAGCACCACTGGTCATCGTGTGCGCACGTGCTTTTGTTGACTCACGGAGTCCCGGAACACGCGAATAGCTGCCTGGTTGCTATGGAGACCTGAATTATCTACGCCACCGCGGAGGGGTGGGGGTGGGGGGGGGGCGGACAAGATAGATGTCAATTACCATGGAGAACTAACTGGAAAACACATCATTGTGGCCTAAACTCAGTCCTACAGGTAACCCAGCAAGTGGTGCCTTTAAAAACCAATCAATAATAATAATAATAATAATAAAAATAATAATAAAGGAATTCCTCAGTGGAAAAACATTTCATTTATTTCAAAGTTTGGTGTAGTTTTACACTTCCTGTAGCTATAAGTTACAAAGTCGATCTCATTCAAGCATCCTTTCTCTAAACACATGATTTTCTATTAAACTACATGAAATCAAGTTTAAATAAAAAACATGCAGGGTGTTCAAAGCAATCCAGTACTTTTGATTGTGCAGAATAACAGAACACAGTTATGAGAGGGAAAACTCCTCCATTTTTCTATATAATCCCCTGCTACACTAATGCACTTATCCCAGCATTACACTAGTGCTTGGATACCATCAAGGAAGACGTCATTGAAAGAGTGAGTTCTTGTGTATATACTGTATATCGCATATTATATAAAAGTTTCTTTATTTATTTATTCACCATTAATTACAATTAATTAAAAAGTATTCATCCTCTTTGATTAGTCACCAATATGTTTTTGTTTTGCAGACCAATGTGTTTCTATTTTTAAAGTCAGAATTACTTCTTGTTAGCATATAATTGAAAATAATAAACAAAAAACAAAATAAAAAATGCTGATTAAGTATTCAGCCCCTTCCTTCTAGTACCTGGTAGAAAGATCTTTTGCAGCAATAACAGCTTTAAGTCTGTTAGGGGTAAGCTCCTAACAGCTTTGCAAACTGTCTGAAGAATTTCCCACCCATTTTTACTTTCTTCAGCTTGGTTGGATGTTGTTTCTTGGCTGTAGTTTTTAAACAGTGCCACAGATCCTAATTTTGAATTTGACCAGACCATTATATTGTAGAACATTCACCTTTTTGTTTGTAACAGACTATTCTGTATTTTGGCTTTTCTAGTCCTCCTTAAATTCTGACAAGAAGCAGAGTTTACACCTCCTGTTCTTTTTTTATCACACCAAAAAAAACAACAACAACACTTATCTCTCTTTCATGTTTCTACTGTAGAGAAGAGGTTTCTTTCTAGTCAGCCTCCCATGCAACCCTCAATTATGGAGAGCTCATAAAATAGCTGTCTGGTGCACTTTCACACCACTCTCAGCCACTGTACTCTGTAATACTGTACTTTCACTCCTGTTGGCCTCATGGTGGCTTCCTTCACCAATCTTGTCTAATTGCCTTGTTGAGTTATGAGGGACAGTCTTGTCTAGGTGCGTGGTGTGAGATGCAGCTTCAACTTACTCACTATTGATCCAGGAGTACTAAGTGGGATGGCCGACCTTTTAGATATAATTCTATTTTCTATTTCTGACTGACAGCGTCATTCACGAGAGTTCAAATGACGTGTTTGTTGTTCAAGAAATGGGAGCTGTTTTAATATTTCACAGGTGAAGGCAAATTGTAAGCTTAGTGTGTCCCTATTGATACTGTATTTTTCTTTGGAGTTTCCAGAAAAGGGGATTGAAATGCTTATGCAAGCCCCATTTTTTTTTTTGTTCATTTGAAATACATACTAAACAATAATCAAGTTTAACTTTTCAATTTCTTACGGTCTTGGATAGTAAATTTCGAAAACTCACTGTACAAGACAAGAGTTTGCAATAAAAAAATACTAACAGAATAAAAGATGTATATTTATAATACCTAAATTAATGGCAGTGAAAACTTTTGCAACCCCTATTAACTATAAAAATTAAAAGTATTCTTCAAAAAATAATAAATAAAAGTAAAAAGGTTATGGTATTAGAACAATAAAACACTTTGGTACGTGATGTTTGATAGAGTTGCCAATTATTTTGCCGTTAAGTTTTTTTTTCATTTTTGAAATGATTTCGTGAAAGGAAACACTGAGACATAATAGTTTTGATTTTGAATTTATTAATTGTCTGACTTCTATGGGCTCATGAGGTACTGAACACAAAGTGCTTAATGCTGCTGTCATGCTCCAAGTGTAACATTTGTCCACTAGGAGAGACAAAGTGAAAAAAGGAGCAACAAACAAAATGGGAAAAAAAAAAAAAAAAAAAAAAGAACAGCAGAAAGATAAAAAAGGTACGTGACAAATATTAACAGTAACAAATGAATTCTTAAAGCTTGCCTCTTACACCAGAAATGAAACATAAATAAGACTGAGAGTGTTGCACTTACTGATGGTATATGCATCTTAGAGGAGGACATCGGAAACGAGGTGAAATAGGAGAACCCCATAGAGGAATGAATCCCATCGAGGAATGACCTATTGCGACACGCCGTGCGGACGTTTTAACAACAGTAAACTTTTAGGAGCTAAGACAGAGATATCTTATGGAGAGTAGATCAGATGTATCCACTGCACTCAATTACTGCTAAAACTGTAGTGCTTCAAGAACACTGAATTGAAAGATGGAGACTGATCAGCAGGGTCAGGCTATCATTTTTGGAAAGCGCAAAATTCATCCCATTACACAATTTGTGTGTGAAAATGGCTTAAAATTTAAGACTAGGTTGAATCTGAAAAGGTTGAAGGCAGAACATGTTGTGCAAATCAGCCTTCAGTATAACAGCAGTACTATAAGGGGGGGTTAGGTGTGAGAAAGCAGTACACCATGCATGATGATGACATTATACAAGAAGATCTGTAAAGTTGCATGATTCAAAGGATATTGCACTAGGAAGAATAAAATGTACTGTAATTAAAAAAAAAAAAAACTAGTATATGATTAAATAAAGAAACATATACCACCAGTAGAGCTTTTGTATAAAGGGAAAAAAAAGGTCAAAAACACAGAAAAAGACATTAGCATGACAAAGAAACACAGAAATTGGTAAGAAAATAGATTATAAAAGACTCTTCTCAGCATTTGTTGAATTGTATCCTTAAAAACAGAAGATGATTAGGCAGTGGAAACAACAAGGTGTCTAGCAATGCAAAGTAAGGTTCTATAGTGTCATTTTAATGTTTTACTTTTTTTGTTGTTTTTACTTTTGTTAACAAAAATAGAAGCTTTAAGATACTCTGAGATAAGTTTAAGCCAAGTGGGCCAACTGAGTTTCAGAAGAAAAAAAAAAAAAAGTTAAAATCAAACAACCTTGATTTTGGTATTAAAATGGAAAGCATATATATACACAGTAATACACTTTACACACCTATACAGCTGAGCTATTATGTACAAATGGTTACAGATCTCACAGTTTATATATACACAACATGTCGGTAAGGCATGGACTCAGATGTGCACCAGTACAAGAACATTGAGAAAACCAGTAAACCAAATATGTCATCTTTGTAGATAAACAGTAACACCTTTTTTTTGTTGTTGTTGTTTGTTTTTCTACTCCACCCTGGATAGAGTATTGCAAAGGCCTCGCAAAAACTTCACTTTCAAATTGTTCAAATCACTTTGAACATTAGTAATAGCACAGCAGGGCAAAGACTTATTAAATTGGATCATTTGCAGGTTTCTTCACAAAGGTCCACCTTTACAAGGGTGGTCAAACATGCATAAAAGCTAAATGCTACATGTCAAGCAAGGCCTGAATGGCATGGTGGTTCAAATTCATAAATTACCCCTGACTAGAACTATTTCACTATGCAAACCCTTTCATTTTTATTAGCAAGTTATTCTTTGGGAAACTCAGTGAAGTTTATGTAATCCACAACACACCAGAAGTGACTGCAGAATCAAATGTGCAAAAATTGTTGGAGACTAAAACAAATAAAAGTACAGATGTCTTTAATCTTAATTAATCCCCAGTTTTAACCAAGCACTCTCACAAACAGTCCTTGTGACTTGCCTGAATCTGTGACCAACTTTAAGAGCGTTTCAGTTCTGCTATCCTCCTAAGAAGCTGCTGATGCCTGTTTTTGAGCTGCTTCTTCTCCTGGGCTTTTTGCCTATCTGTGACATGTAGCAGATGCAGGTACTCCGTCGCCTTGGTGAGGATTACCACCTTGGGCGTCTTTGGACAGTCCACGAGGCCTGGAATCTCATCTCTTAGTGCCAAGAAGCGTGATCGCAGGTCGTTGCGCCTCTTCCTCTCTAGAAAGTTGTGGTTCTTGCGTCTGTCCATGTCCTCACTGTCTGAGCTTTGTGGGCTTGCCGGCTGTGATTTGGAGCCATGATGTGGTGAGGCAGGAGGTGGTGAGGAGGGGGTGTAGGTGGAGTCTGGTGATGAACTGGAAATCGATGCAACAGGTGAAACAGGTGGTTTGCTCTCGAGTGTGAGGACTGTGGAGCATGTCCGGGGCTGTGAGGTCTCCTGGCGGATCCTCTTGCGAGGGGGCTCTGAATCAGGGGACGGGGCGGCGTAGTTGTGCTGCTGTTGGTGGATGGAGATATGGAAGCGCTTTGTGCCCGGGTCGTGTGGGTCGGCGCGAACCGTGATGGTGACCGGCTTGCGCGAGTTCACTGGCCGAGATTTTCCATGCTTGTGTTCCACCGTCACTACGTCAATCTCCTCATCATCTAAAACAACAGATATTACAAACCATTTAATCATCAGCCACTTACAATAAATTATACAGCGTTCATTTAAGATGTACTGATGGCTAAATGTTGGTTATTTAATAGATGTCTTAGTGCATCTATTAACGCCTGTTCAATCAAATGGCAAATGGGAGCTGATCTCTAGGATGTGGCACTGCCTCTGCTGGGAGACTGTAAAAAATATGAAAATAATAATCACTGTCCAAAAAGTTCCCTTTCTTACAACAGACTACTGCTATGAATCCAAATCTATTCAAGGCCAACACTTGAATCATAACTTTCAAGTTTCCAAAGTTACTACACTATTTGAAAATTTATTTATTCTGTGACAAAAGACAGCTTAACTGAATCATATGCACTAGTTACAAAAGAATACCAGTAACTCGATGAAATATGTATTGAAATATTTCACTTCTGCTGACCCCTAAAAGAACTGCTTAGTTTCAAAACTGTCTTTACGGCAGGCATTTTCTGTGATTAAAGCTTTAAAAGGCTAAGAAAAAAAACCTTATAATCCATCTCACAAACATACTTTAATCCTCCACTAAACCTATGCTGGACCTTTCTGGCTCTGGTCTTCCACAACACACAAATTCAGTTCAGCCACTTCTCATTGGCTCGGCTTACAGCCACTCACTCTTGAGTGCCCCGCCCATTACTAAAACAACCCATCCTGTTGTTCGAGCTCAGGAATGTAGGACCATGGCACAAGTCCACAGAGACATTCCACAA
This sequence comes from Clariallabes teugelsi, assembly GCA_030014215.1. Taxonomy (NCBI): domain Eukaryota; kingdom Metazoa; phylum Chordata; class Actinopteri; order Siluriformes; family Clariidae; genus Clariallabes; species Clariallabes teugelsi. The sequence continues at coordinate 23,503,782 of JAQMYG010000023.1, read as the reverse complement.
GGAGCCCGGAATGATGTCAACCTCAAAACCAGGGCATTGGTGTATAACTGGAGTAGCACCTCTGCAGGATTCTCACACACTACCTTCACTGTCTAAAAGCTCACGCAGAAACAGCATGTTACACCGAAAAAAGGCAATACTGACTAAACTATTGATTCGCGTATTGTTAAAGCTTAAGACATATCATCAGACCTTTTTCTTTTTTTTTAGAGATTTTAAATCCTTAAAATTCAACACAGCATGACAGCTTAAGGACTAAGACTAAGTGATCACTTGAGAATAGCACATTTCACTTTCGTCTGAGAAAAGTACTAGCCCATCACATGTTTAAGTCAAGGTCAAGGACTCTGCACCTACCAGATGAGTCGGTGTGTGACTCAGATCCAGAGGACACCTGCTTCTTGCAGCCGCTCAGCGGGAAGGTCAACACAGCCGCCGGATCCACGCAGTCTGCCATCGGGCTGCTGAGAGATAACGACTCCGCATGACCACTCTGTGACCTCGAAGCGGGAATCTGCGGGACAAGAGGCACCTTGGCACCACCCTGGCACAACATGTGCTCGCTGACAGCCTTCTCGAGTCTCTGAGTGGCCGAAAAGCCGCTCCACATGCAGTCCTGTATGATTATCGAGCTCAGGTTGCATTGTGCCTCGTGTTCGTCATCCTGGCCCAGGAAGTGAGACACCCACTCGAGTTTGTCCCCCAGTGATGGACACACAGATGCTTCATCCAGCCGCCTGACAGGAGACATGGGAGGTGTCGGCACGAGCTCGAACTTCTTCCAAATGTCCTCGCTGGGTGCAGTGGATTTGAAGAAGTCTTCGTCTGGATCGTGGTCGTCATAGAAGTAGTGTTGGTATTGATCAGGATCCTCCATGTCCCAGCATGCATAGGGGAAAGGGCTCGTGCTGATTCCTGGCATTTAGAGTGTTTCAGAAGTAGGCACCAGGCACAAGTCAGAACAAACACAATCTAAAAAAAAAAAAAAAAAAAAAGTAAAGACAAGCATCAATCAAAAATCAAGTCTTGCATGTTTTCCTGAAAAGCAGCAGGTCATACAGGTATTTATTCTCTACAGGTTTGGAATCAATTAGATTGTCAACTGCAATTAATCAATTAGAAACATGTTGACTGTCTGGATGCTGGGTTACTATTGTATAAAACAAACGTTAAATCTGTTATTCAAATAACCTGGCAGTAGGCACACCTTTGAGCAATGTTAAGAGAACTAAGACATGGAAGAAAGAGAAAGGAAAAAAAAAAAAAAAGTTTCGCAACACGTTTACACAAACCAAGCTAGGAGTGTTACAGTACCAGTGGCTCACAGCTGATCTCACACACACACACACACACACCCCAAACACTTCACTCCACTAACCACAAAGCAGCATTCACCCAGGCAGAACAAACACATAATGATTTCTCTCCTTTCCCAAGCTTACCGTAAGCTATTCTCCAGAGTCTGGATCCCGAGAGACATTTATCTGAGCTGCGAAATTCCCCGGACAAAAATCCCTCCGAGTCTTCTGCAGCCCAGTTTGTTCACAAGCCCAATAAATAAGCTGTATATTTAAATATGTGTCCAGGGGAAGATTTATAATATATATATATATATATATATATATATATGTGTGTGTGTGTGTGTGTGTGTATTTATAGCGTCCAGGTATCTTGCTGCAGATGTTTGTTGATTTTCAGTTCTCCTTAATGAAGCACTAAGTCCAGGCAGTAGTGGAGTAGAGAGAAGAGATCAACCGGCGCTGCCGCTTCTACTCACTATGGACCCGACAAACAACTAGAGCGCTGTATTATCCGCGCTCATTTACATAAAGGGGCGGGGGGTAGTTACGCAAGCCCCACCCACTTAAAGTGACAGGCTCCGGAGAGTAAAAGGTGCATTCAAATACACTCACTCACTCAATCATCGTCAATACCGCTCTATCCTGTATACAGGGGGTCGGGGGTGCGATCCATCGCAGGGCACACACACACACACACTACGAGCAATTTGTAATGTCTTTGGACTCTGAGAAGAAACACACCAAGCACTGGGAGAACATGCAAACTCCATGCACACAGACAGACCCCAAGGCGGGAGTCAAACCCATAACCTGCAGGTGGAAGGAGACAGTGCTAACCACTATACTATAGCTAAATGACTATGCTACACACTATATGATCAAGCTTAGCTGACTGATTAGGCATTG
>JAQMYG010000023.1:23472964-23501475 GCA_030014215.1 Clariallabes teugelsi | reverse complement strand
CCACTATACTATAGCTAAATGACTATGCTACACACTATATGATCAAGCTTAGCTGACTGATTAGGCATTGGACTACATTTTGGAAGGTCCCAGGTTTAAATCCCCAGACCACCAAGTTGTCCCTGTTTGGCCCTTAACTCTCAACTGGTTCAGGTTTATAATGAGACAAAAATGTAAGTCACTCTGGATAAGGGCATCTGTAAAAATGTAAATAAAAGTATTTAGCCAAACCTACAATGACATATCGTTCAATGTAGAATTAGTCCCCTTTCGCAGCTATAACAGCTTCTATTTTTCTTGTAAGACTGTCCACAAGAATTTGGAGGGTTTCTGTGGGAATTCGTGCCCATTCGTTCTGTAGAGCATTCCAGTTCATCCCAAAGGTGCTCGAGGGAGTTGAGGTCAGGGATCTGTGCGCTCAAGCCAGTCAAGTTCTTCTACACCAAACTCAACAAACCATGTCTTTATAGTCCTCACATTGTGCACTGGAGCACAGTCACGTTGGACTAGAAAAGGGTCTTCCCCAAACTGTTATCACAAAGTTGGAAGCGTAGCAATGTCCAAGATGTATTGGTATGCTGAAGCATTAGGGTTGCACTTCACATGGGATACGGGGCCTGATTGATTTAAAAACCTGAATCACATCAATCATTAGGTCTGGCAAATACTTTTGTCCATATAGTGTATGAAAACATTCATCTGCCTGCTGTATTCAGTTAAATTGGATAAAAAAAGGTGCAGTATGTTACATATTGTAAAACATTGATATTTTACTCTGCATTGTTATTTTAGTTTACAGATTTAGCTAGTACTTTCCTTTTTTATTCAAACTCTTGCAAATACAAATTTAATTTCCTTCTGGAGGTGAGTTCTTTTTTTTATTGCAATACGAATTTTCCCATAAGAAATAACGTAAATGCAGATAACCCATTCCAGCCACCCAAAAATATTACCAATATTTAAAAAAATTAAAATAAAATCAAGTAGCTTCTGAACATGTGTCAAAGGCACCATCGGCATCGTCATTGACTCTTTGAAACACCTTTCATTGACGGAAAAATATTTTGTAAAATTCATAAACACACTTCACTTGGCTAGCCACGGATGTTTTGAACAGCTCCTGGATGTATTTACAACTTGAAATGGCTCAGTTCAGTTTGTTCATTTGTATGCCGAAAATGCTTCATATCCCGATGCAAAATTCTTGCAAAATTTCAATTCTAAAGGTGTAAGGGAGGGCACTGGTATACCAAGTGCAAAAGAATTTCAAGTGGTAATAAAAAAAAAATTTTAATGCAAAAAAGGCCAGAACATAAAATTCATTGCTTACAAAAGTCTGGATAAGCAACAAACTAGTCACATTCTATCATCTTCTTCTTCTGGATGTTATTTCAGGAGACACCGGGTACACGGCGGAGCAAACACTACAGGCAATTTGGGAATGCCATTTAACTTAATCTGCATGTCTCCCAACTATAGAAGGAAACAAGAGTGCCCGGAGGAAACCCACTATGCACGGGAAGAACATGCAAAGTATTATTTTAAAAAATGTTTAACACAATGTGTAAGAATATATGAGGCATGAATGAGTTCATAAAGGCTCCGAGGTTAGCACTGCTGCCTCACACCTCCAGGGTTGGGGGTTCAGATCTCACCTCTGTTCTGTAGACATGGAGTTCGCATGTGTTCCCCATACTTTGTGGGTTTCCTTCAGGAGCTCCAAAGACATGTGTTGTGGGCAGATTGGTGTTTTGGTTCTGAGATGAGTTGACACTGCATACAAGGTTTCTTTCAGCTTGTGCTCTGTGCTCTTCTTGTGAGCATGCATGGGATAAAGTGATAAGCTGAATGAATGAATGAATGAAATAAGGTTTAACTTTGATGGAGGGAGAAAAATGAATCAATTTCTGTCCAAGCAAAATGAAGCTACACTTTCAGGTTTTTAAATATTATTATCTGCTACAGTATTTTTAGGTTCTCGGTTCAGTGGGCTAAATGCTGTGCTGGGTCTGGTGGGTTGATGACCTCATTAATACAGTTTTTTCCCCACATTTCCCACATTTAATCGGAGTTATATCTTCAGGACCTGAGACTGATATGCAGTCCATCGTTTTTTATATTGGTACTTCATCTGACCAGCATTAGGTATCTTTCAAGATCACTTTGTTCCATTACACACTGCCGTCCAGAGTTTGAAGTATTCCCAACTCAGCTGTGTTTAGACTGATGTAACTGTCAACCTCTGCAACCCTTGTCATATTGTGTGTGATGAATTAATGAATAAATTGTAATTTCTTTCCTTCTGTTTAAATTGATAAACTGGAAGATAATTGTAAAAATTACTATGAAATGAGGAGGATTTAGGGTGTGAACCCCTACCCCACTTCCCCGACAGATATTCTATGGCAGTTCCAAATGTTTGTGAGTTCGTTGAGTTCATGGGTGGTTAATGTAAAACACAGCTGACTATATACAGTCTGTGTCTAGTAGCATTTCTTTTGCTCAGGACAGAGCACCTAAATGCGAATAAATAAATGGTTGATTTTAAAACCTCAAATTTAAACCTAAGGTCAATTTTAAGCATGGGTGTTTTATAAAACTTGTATCTTAATTGATTCTTTTTTTTTTTTTAACCGAATGGTTCTCGGTTCAACCATGTTAGTAATGTTACACACTGCTAAAATGAGCTTCTAATCTGGACTATAATCCCCCTTTGTATTGAAAACTGAGGAACTAGGAAATGATGATGGTTGTCTGTATGACAATAGACATGTGTCTGTATGTATGTGTGTGTGTGTGTGTGTGTGTGTGTGTGTGTGTGTGGTTGTGAAATTCTTTCACAGTTATGATATTTGAGGTGTTAATTAAGAAGTCTGTCTGAAAAGCTGTGCACAAGTAATGGACAAAAGGAAAATTTGAATTGACACCTTGAGTAAAGAAGAGACACAAAACTATGTCTCAGGATCTGGTATTATGATGATGTGTAAAAAAAATTTATGTAAAACAGGTCATTCTAATCCTTCCTTTAATTGGTTTCAAACGAATGCTCTAACCATATAGCTTTCTTTATGCACTGAAACATTGTCAGGATTGAATCAGCTGTATTAGTATTTGTGATGAACTATATCAATGTAAACCCAAAGCTTAGCTTTAATTAAACTGCAAGCATAATTCATTCATGTAATGCAGATGCATTGGGGCTGGTGTTATCATGCACAAGCCTACATAAGGAATTATCATATTAAACATAAAGTGTTTTGACTAGCGTTGTGATGAATCTGTTATTCTATCTTCACTGTGGTGTGTATATTCAAGGATCACTCACTGCATTTGGCTCGAGGCTTGAAAGGACACATTGACAAAGTGCACTGAATGCCATCTGGTGCCTTCAAGCCCTGAAGATATAGCATAAGAGGTCAAACCAGAGGTAATGTCTCTCTTAGACTCATGACTCTAAGGCTGTGAACTCGCCGACTGATCTATGAGCAGTTGGATTAATTCATGCCCACCTTTCTTTAAATCCAATCCCATGTTTACTTTGAAATAGTAGCAAGATTATTTTTTGTAAGTAATTGATTTCATATTTATATATTTAACTCTTATTCTTTTCTGTTTACTTTACAATATGTATCCCCTAGATGTATACGTGTATATACAACAGCAATCTGTCCTGGACCCAGGCTTTGCGAGGGGCCCAGGAGGGTTCAATAATCCTCTGCATTGACATTCAGAATAAACCCATTCAAAGTATTCCTGCATATTGTTTGCAACTCATTAGATAAGTTAATTTGCCTCCGGTTTTGTAAAATGATTTAGTCTGGTGTATTTCACAGTAAGAGCTTCCATATCCGTTGAAAGCTTTATGGCTAATTATAGTGTGTAAATAGTTATGTTACTTTCTTTCATTCAAGTTTGCTAGGATTGTGCATATATGCACAAAAAGGGGGGGAAAAAAGGTCAGAGGGACTGGAAAACTCAAGTGCATGCATGTTAATATACTTAAAGTAAAATTTATTACATAATTATAATGAATATAATTTTATTATTATTATTATTAATATTATTGGCAGCAGAGTGGCCACCACTATTTGGCGCTAGTATTGGCAGCTCTGTCGCCTTGCATCTTCCAGGTCCGGGTTTAATTCCCACCTCATGGTCTGTGTGCATGGAGTTTGCATGTTCTTCCAGTGCTAGGTGGGTTTCCTGCGGGTACTTCGGTTTCCTCGTAAAAATACAATGGTCACCATTGGCCTCCAAGGTGTCTAGGGGTTCCTGGATGGATTATTATTATCGTTTTATTATGCGCTAGAGCCATTTACATTTCACAGATTGTGGGCTCAAGTTTCCAATTTTATACGGTTTGTCCTAGACCCAGGCAATATGTTTAGCAAACCTGACAATAAACACATAGACAGGTCTGCCAAACCCGAACACCTGAACTTTGATGATTGATCTGTTATGCTTTTTCAAAAGCTCTAATCAGAAGGTCCCAGGTTCAAACCTACCGAGTTCCCACTGTTGGGCCCTAGATCAAGGCCCTTATCCCTCAATTGCTCAGATGTAAAAATGGAGGTTCGATGTAAGTCGCTCTGTATAAGGCTGTCTGTCAAATGTACAACTGACTCTATCCTTCCTTTTGCAATTCAGTTTCCTCATGGATCCACCCAAAAAAAAAAAAACATGCAACCACATTCTACACCCTGTTAACCCACTTCTCCTTTCCCATACACTACTCAACTGAACAGGGCAAGGGGTGGCTGATTTCCAAAAGCTGGATTTTCTCACCACTTTATCATTATCTGAAGCTTTTTTAAACTTGCATGTTCTGCCATTTGCTAGCATCTAAATTTGTTTTAAATAGCTTTAGATGTAATCTGACATAAAAGTTTATCAGCTTGTGTTTTGGGACATTTTCATTAACAGGGAATTTTTATGAGGGGTGTTCAAGTCATACCGGGATTTTTGATTGTGCAGAATAACAGAACAGTTATGAAAGTGTCCTGAAGAATTATTTTATTTATGCTGGAGGATTGGACTGCTTGTTTCATTATATATTTGTTTCAATATATGCATTATTCCTGAATGCATAACACATCAGGTGGTTCCTGAATTATTGTGTGTACAGTTCCCATAGATAGATGCAAGACTTCCACAAGTTGGTGACAATTTATCTATAATTTTTTATTTAGGGATCAGATTCCATTTGCTAAAGGTTTGCAGAAACGAGTGTAGTGGGCTCCGAACCACCTCGGCAAGGATCAGCATTCACGTACATATGGCCTCCTTTAAAACATTTGTACCATTTTACTCCGGCTAAGAGTCTCGGCACCGTTGATGATCTTCATAGTTACAGTATTTATTGATATAGTTTGGTCTTAATAAACTCTAAATAAATGTCTCCTCTGTAGCACTATACTATACAGTATATATCTATATATGACAGTTGTGTTTATCTAAAATTCACACAGTGACGAGTAAAATTAAGTCCACAATGGTGATATGAACTAAGATCTTAATGTATATGTATGGGTGGCATGAGGTATTAAAAGGACAAATTAAAACTGTATAGAAAGTTCCAGCATTTATTTATTTATTTATTTATTTATTTGTGTGGATTTATTTGGATATTCCACAACTGTGGATATTTTACACATGTATTCAATAAACATAGTTAATCAATAAATATTCCAGTAAATTCATGTTTTAACTTTGATATTTTCTTCATGCGAATATTACATTTGGAGTAAAGAATTTTAGTTCTTGTTGGGAATCCTACTGTAATCCATTACAACGTATCCTTGTAAACCTACCAAATACAACACTACTCACATGCATGATGGACTTTACAAATTGGATTATATAGACATCTATGTACATTATAGTGTAAAGTCAGGTACACCGACTATATGTAACCAACATATTCATATTACCAACATGAAAACCAAAAATCTTATTTATTAACAATAGTTTTACAATTAATCGTCAATCCTCAATGCCTACTTCTGTTCAACTCACACTACACTCACTGTAACCCAAACACTATAAGATTATAATCACCAAAATGTTACCCAGTAGAGGAAATACTGTACGTCATGCAGCAAGTGGATTGCAAATACCAGATAACACTTCCCTGCGAAGAATTTCCTATAAAATGTACACATAAAACCAAAATATCATAACATTAAGATATTTTTATCCCATTAATATGAAGTACACGAATATCATAAAACATTTACAGCCCATTAAAGTTGATGAGATGCAGAGAGGAGGCTGATCAAGTCCTTTTCATGGGGCCCCTATGACACACACACACACATACACACACACACACACACACAAAGTGAAAGAGAGAGAGAGCAACTCCTTCTGAGATGTGTGTGAATGGGGAGCATTGGGGGTCCTTAAGCTCCTCCTTCTCACCAGGTCATTGCTGTTTCTGATTGGTTGACTTTTTAAAAGATGCACGGCTAGGGGAGACCTCCTTGTCCCTTGTAATATCCAAATGCAAATAAAGAGTAGTCCTAAGTGTGGGGCCTCATCTGTAGGGACAATGAAATACTCTATTCTATATATATTCTCTCTCTCTCTCTCTCTCTCTCTCTCTCTCGCATTCATATGCATATAAATGTGCATATATGTGTGTATGTTGGTGGAGGGATAGATAGATAGATAGATAGATAGATAGATAGATAGATAGAAGTTAAAAGCTTCAGTCAATGCTCACAGCAAAACAGTTGGTTGAATGGTTGCTGGTATTGCATATGGTTGAGCATTTTTGTAAATCTTCATTATGGGTGTGACTCCTCTTCCTCCTCCGAGTACTCCATTTCTCCCTCCACAGTCCAAAGACATGCCTTATTATGCTTATTGGTATTTCCACCTTGCCCATATGTGTGTGAGTGGTTGTGTGCTTGTGCCCTGCAATGGGTTGGCAGCGCATATAGGGTGTCCCCAGCGTTTTCCCCTGGAATTCCCAGGACAAGCCTAACCCTTCACAGGACGAGCCTAACAAAAATTTAATGACCGAATGATCTCCTGGGACATTCGTTTGAGTTTACACAGAAAAAAGTGGAATCGGCAATCGGCTCAAAGAATCCTGAGAACAGCAGTTCTGCAAAGGACAGTATAAATACCAAGAGAGGTCTAGCCAGACTGGTTCAAGCCAGGAATGATATCGATAAAGCATATTATAGAGCTGTGGTGCATAACAGACAATGTATATACTGTAGGACAGCCCATAGCAAATCAACATAAAATCCTGATGATAGGAATGTTTTTTCTAGGACAACCCCGTTCCCATCCACAGGGAATGAGAGCTCAGAGAATGATCTGAAAAATATGAAAATGATGTAAATATTTTATTTCCTTCCCAGTTAACAGATCCCAATCCATGTGAACACCTGTGAAAAAATATTTGGAGAGATATAGTAGATACTGATCTGCACCACTAGCATTCATATCACGATGATAAGACACGCCCTGGAAAAAAGCTCTGATGGCTCATAGTGACTCAGCACCTCAATAAGAGACTTAATGTATTTATCTATTAATTTAGTGTACATATATAAGAATGGTTACGTCATTGCATTCCTGCATCAAACCACTGATCGTTTCTGATCTCATATCATATTCAAGAGTAAATGAGTCAGAAGGTATTTTTAGCAACATTACATTATACTGATGGATGACCAGAATAGTGTAGATGGATGGTCACCTTATTTTTTCAGGAAATGAACACATGTTGATGGCCATCTATGTGCATGCGTTCCTAGAAAGAGAAAGAGAGAGAGAGAGATGCATGAAGAGCAAGACAGTTAAATTTCTGTGCTGATCCATCACTTCAGAGGTAATGCGGACCCCACAGCTAATGCCTGATCTGATAAAAAAAAAAAAAAAAAACTCCACACCCTTTGTCTGATTATTGTAGCGACACCAAACAGCAAGAGCATGATGATGCTTCTCATCATACGAGTTTATATGACAGTCAGTCAGATCAGTATACATGATTGCCAGAAGGTGTGAAGGCATCACTGACACACACATCCTTCCTGTTTGACAGAAAATATCTGCAAATTGCACGCTTTCACTTTTCCTCCACATCCAATTTAAAAACAATCACATAAACACACACACATTCCTCTTTATCACATACTGTATTTCTTACGTGTATTGAATTTCAGGGTGTGGACTTTGTGTCTCATCTCGTCTGAGTAATCAATTTACAGGATGCCTTTGAGGATTCTCTGCGAACTGGAACAGCAGTGCTTGGTAGTGCAGTGTCGAATCGATATCACGCGTTTTGTGCCATATTTAGGGCGGGGCATTTTGCAGAGTAACTGGTGTCACCTACTGTAGGAGGTGGGGAGCATGGACGATTGACCAGACCAGCGGAGTGTCATTGGGTTAGTCATGTGGCCTGTGTGATTGATAGATCATCATTAATCCTGGAAGCTGCAAGGTTTGTACTGCATTCCTGGCAGAATCAACCCTAAGAGAGAGAGAGAGCATGAGCTCAGCTCTATGTACAGCTTGTTCAAACTGTTCCTTGGCAGTGACAGGGTGAGAAAGAGAGAGAGAGAAAAAGAGAGACAGATTGACTAAGAGTTGGGAGGGAGATGGAGAAGGAGGTGGTGTATTTCACAGCAACAGGCTCTGTTCAAAGATTTCATAATCATTATCTTGTGATGAAAAAGAACATGCAGAGTGTTGTTATGTCATTATGTTAAACATGCAGACTGTACAATCACTCCTTATGTTGGCGCCATATGCATTTGCACTTATGGCTGAGAAAATGAAAATGCTTTATGATATCCATCGATGACATGGTTACATAAGGATAGCATTAACAGTATCAGAAATGCTGGCCACTTGCTTTTCTGTTTTACCAACACGCCACAACGACGACACTACAGCTGCTGCGTCCCGGTGCCAGTGCTCGGTGAAAGAAGCACTGAGCACAAGCTGTGAGCCAATAACTGCAAAATAGCCAAAAGACAAGCAAAGAAAGAGAGAAAGACAGACAGAAAGGAAGAAAGAAAATAAGAAAGAGAGGAAAAAAGAGAAAACCACAACGTTTTTCCAACTGTTGGAACAAAAATCCACTTCCCTGTAAAAACAGGAAATATTGATTGACATGAAATTTAATATTGCAGCAACGAACATCAAGGTTGTGGATGTATTATGTCAATGCAGGCTATATATAATGGTAATTGCATTGTTATTTCTCTCCTAATGTATTAATGTATTTAATAAGGAAACCTGCACTGCATACAGTATATATATATAGTTTAAGTAATATATAAGTAGAACATTTTGAGTTCAGTGTTTCCTACTAAAGTAGCACATTTTAATGGAGCTTGAATACACTTCTCTTTTTAAGCAAATATGAAGGCAGAAGTAAGGTTCAGCTTACAGATTCTTAACTTTACTCTGTTAGAATTTGAAAATGGGGGAGGGGGGGAGGGAGACAGAGACGGAGACAGAGACAGGAGAGTGTGTCTTACCACCCCCACCACTCTTTCATGCTGAGTACTGCCTTAATACCAACCTTTCCTTGTTCCATCATGTGTCCTAGACCAAGTGGCCCAACATCTGCCACTATACCCTCAGACTCCTCCCTGCTTCTCTTCTTACCCTAATTTCATCCTCATCTTGCTTCCCTCAAACCGGTCATTCAGTGACGGAAGAGGATTACGGCCACCTTAAACAATTTGAGTTCTCAGAATTTTGTCACTTCTTTCAGAATTCTGACTTTAATCTCAGACAAAATCCTTTGAGAATAAAGTCAGAATTCTTCCATTAAAAAGAACCCACATACAGGTTTATGGTGGCCCTCTTTAATCTCTTACATCCCACACTTCAAAACTCCAAGACTTTTCATATTTATTGACAAAAAGTCACCATCATAAACTAATCACCATATAAGGAGATTATATACCTTCACCCTGATTTATTTTAACCCTATATGTCAACCTTATATGTACTTGCCCATGAAATAAATTCCAAGCACATTGCTTTGATGGTCTCATGCAAATTAGTTTCATTCACCCTTGGAAAGTGCATAGTTGGGCCTTTTCGTGTAATCACTCAGATATCATTCTTCTCACTTGTCAATGTGCCACATGAGATAAGCAATCTCGAAATAAATCACAGAGATGGGAGTGTCTTCAAAGAAGACATTCCCTGAGCAGTACTGCACACATGTACACATCATAGCAATACATGTGGATTGTTTTGACCTCTATTTTAAGCGCTTGTGGTCATGTTCGCTCATTGATAGCGCAACCACAAGCCCGGTGTGTACTGTTTGTTGGCTATACCATTATTTTACTGTCCTGTGGTTTTACCATTGTAGTGAAATCATGGTTAGCGCAGATTTTGTTGCTTTACTGAGGTTACTATATGTTTGTTTGGTTTTTTTTTTGGTCAAAAGTGCCTTAACAAATGAACACAATTTTACATTTAGCCATTTGGCTATTTGGTGTTTTGAAGTTTCCATCATTGGATAGATCCTTACACTGAGTACCTTCAGTCAAACACTGTTGAGAAGTTCAATTCAACAGAAGTGTTGTTGTTTTTTTTCACAAACATTGATTCATTCTTACTCGGTAACCACTTTATCCTCTTCGGAGTTGGGTTTGATCCAAAGCTAATACTTGACACACCGGGTAGAAAGCAGTAAAGAGGCAAATGAGCTGCCAGACCTTCTCAGGGAGACATACATGCATGTTCACACCTAGGAGCAATTCACTGTCTCCAGTCACACTCCTCGCATGCTTTGAAAGTTCGGAAAAAAAACGGAGACCTAAAGGAAACCCATGCAGAGCTAGGGAGCATGTGTGAAACTCCATGAGTTGAACTAGGGACCCCAGAGCCAGGAGGCTGCAACACTACCTACTGTTCCACCATAAAGCACCCTTGGAGAACTTTACACTACTTTATGACATGCAAAAAGAAGTAAATGGTAAGTGTGAGAGGTTATTGTGTTTATTGAAGCTGACTGAATGAGTAGAGCATGTACATCAAATTATAAACCATGAGCCGATAAATAAACTGGATCGGAAGCCATGCTGTAAACCATAATCAGCAATGCACAGTCTTGACGACAAGTCTTAATAAGCACTAATAGTCCTCACTCATATTTAATACAGTAGCTTTTTTATTTTTTATTTTTTTTTATTCATTAAAATATTATTTATTAAGGCGGCAAAATGGTGTACTGGTTAAGACTGTCGCCTTGAACATCCAGGGTCCAGGTTCGACTCCCCCCTCTGTGTGCATTATAGTCTAAATGCAGATTATAATCTAACTGGCATTCCCAAATTGCCCATACTGTGTGAGTAGGTGTGCGGCCTGCTATGGATCGGCACCCTGTCCAGTGTACCCCGCAGTCTCCTGGTATAGGCTCCAGGCCCCCTGAGATCCTGTACACAGAATTAGGCTATATAGATGATGAGTGATATTATTTATTAAATCATGAGAATTTTACTTATTACTTTAGAACAGACCTTTATGGAAGCTGATTTAAGAAACTGTCACTGCTAAATCACCATCACAATAACTATCACACTATAAAGGTCATTTTGGACCCAATACCATTTTTTTCCTCTAGCAATCACTTATCTCTAATGCACAGTGAATAAACATTATTACACTTATATGCAAAACAGGGTGGTTTAACATGTTACCACTTAAGACTACAACACTGTAACTTTACAGTAATGGGTACAGCTGGGGACTGAAAGAGCTCAGCCATGCTGCAACCTTCCTTCTTTACTCCAAACTCACCCTGTGGGATCATATTATACTTCTAAAATGAGATAAAGCACTAACAATGTGTACTTTAAAAAATATAATTTATTGTCCATGAGCCAAGCCATGAGGCTCATAATCAAATGATGTAGTTTATACAGTATGTTAAGTGGATGTGGGCTGATGTAAGTAAGAATGATAAAAAAAAATTTGGAGCAGGGACCCCTGGTGGTGGAACAATGAAAATACATTCTGCATACTTACATTGATATACTAATTCAAATAAACCTAATTTACTGATGTTCCCTGATCTGCTAATATAAACTGGCATTATTTTGAAGCTCAACTTTTCTTGGTCTCCATAAATTCAAAAGAGCACATAGTTACATAGTAGAGCGCGCACACACACACACACACACACACACAAACTGTGCCATGTGCTTTCAATGAGTCTCAAAGCAGAAGCCTACTACATTCAGTAAAGTACATTTACATTTCAATACCAAGCTGCGCTTGCAAAGTGAGACTGAATCTTTTCCTTCTCACTCTAATAGAATGCCTTTGTAATTTTGGTGGTGGGTTTTCTTTTTTGGTGGGTTTTCTTTTTTCTTGTGAATCTGTGATCAAGGCTAAACCTGTATAACTCATGTGTTTAGACTGAATTGTACAGTAGGAAATGAGCTGAAAGCCCCATGCACTGTAGGATCAGTGTCCTGGCCTCGCTTCAAGGCCCCCTTTTATTCACACCCACTCATCTGTAAACTTCTGCTGCCTCTGCAATCATTGTTCAATCAGTCTACCGCACTGCTACATGTACATGCACACACACGCACACAGTGAGAGAGAGAGATAGAGAAAGAGAGAGAGAGATAATCAAAGACATATTCAAATACATAGAGTTTTTTTTTTTTTTTTTTTTACCTTTTTTTAAAATTAATTTCTCTTTTTTTCAAGCAGTTTTACTTTCTCACTCACACATTCGTACCTGGAGGAAACCCACCAAGCACAGGGAGAACATGTAAACTCCATGCATACAGACCTGAGGTGGGAATCAAACCTCGACCACAGGGCTAACCGCTATGCCACCATGCTGCACTTCAAGCTGTTTTACGTTTACGCATTGTGTTTACTAGGCTTAGTCACTCCATCTGACACAAATTATATACTTTTTACAAATAAATTATAGGCACACTGAACTGTAGTTATAAATAATAAAAACACTGAAATTTATTTATGATTTATTCATTTATATGGATAACTTACTTTCCTATTTATATTGAGACATTTGGTAAGGAGACATAAAGATGTATTCAGAGCAAAACCAAATTAAAAACTATAAAGGCTTGGAAAACCTTAGGTATGCCCTAATTTTGACATGTTCTTCTAGATCCTGAAAGCTACCGGCTTTTCTGGAATATCTTCTCTTTTACGCATATCTTATTTAAAAAGAGTCTTTCTTTCATCAAGGGGTCACCACAGCAGACCATCCGGTCCGCACAAAACTTGGCACAGGTTTTACTTGCCTTTCCTGACACAACCCCTCCCATTTATCTAACCGGACTTGGGACCGTCACTGCATGTAATGACTGGTAGGATGGGGGTGTGGCAACCACCGACAGCAAGGCTTGAACCCGGATCCTGAAATCCACAAATCAACAACCTTAACTGTCTAAGCCACCACTCCCCTACTTGTTTAATTAAAAAAAATAATTTTTATACATATATTGAATATATATATATTGAAGATATGTACAAACTGCTATAATTTAAATCTGACCATCACTGCATGAGAAAAATACAGCTTGCATGGTTTTTAGACATTTTAAAGCAGACTGACTGTTTTATCATCATGCTCGACCTTCCTTGCCGGTCTGAGCCTGTTTGCTGTTTCCCAGGTGAACGACTGAACTATCCCATGTCTTTTGCATTCCCTCCAGCTTTTCAGCAACGGCCTGATGGAATGTGATGCTCGTTGACAGAAGAGGTGTACATTGTGGTCCGTTATCTGGTCAAGATCAAGATTAGCGTTCCAGCACAAAGGGTCTAGTTGAGTCAGGAGGTCCAGATGACCCACCGTGACCTGCTGCCATAGACGTGTTCCGTACTTCAAAGACCTGAAATCTGGAAACTCAACACCGCACGTTAAGAGGAAGGAATGTGTGTGGCACTTGTGAGGAAAGAGGTATCGGTGTGCAAAAACAGAAACCCGATTATTTTAATTTCGTACAATAGCAGATAATGTCAAGACGTATCAAGTCAGTAGAAGAACTTATTACAGTATCAGAGCTTTGCATGGAGTGGTTATTTATATTAATACAACTCATAAAAACATTTTGCAATTTCGTTGTTGGCGTATATTTTGCAATGAACAGGAGGGTCCAAACTGGAGAGGTGTGCTCAGAGATATTAATTTATATTATTCCTATCCATCAGATTTTGTGACTTGTTTTTCTTTCTTTGTTCTTTTCTTTGTGTCTTTCTGTCTTTCTTTCTAAATTATGAACAAACTAGTAGGTTGATTTGGCCACTGCAGCTCTGACCGGGCATTTCCTAAGGATGAATGATCTTAGTTTGTTCTACAAGCTGCATATTTGATCATTTGCTTAAACCTGTATGAATATAAAAATCTTTCCTTCCACTCATGTGGCTCTTTGATGTGTTCCAGTCTACTGTAGACTGGAACTATTAACTATTTGTTGTTGTTGTTGTTGTTGTTAATGTGACCAGTAAAATCCTGTCGATAAAAATAATGTTAAGAGCGCTACGGTGGTTTTTTCATTGTGATTTCTTTCCTTTTCTTTCTTTCTTTCTTTCTTTCTTTCATTTTCTTCTTTTTTTCTTATATTGAATTAAATTGATGACTCCTGCTGCATTCCATTTACCAATATACCTGTTTACCTCTGTCTTCTAACTCATGACAGGTCCTGAAACTGCATTCATCCAAACTCTTAACATCTGGAGCCCTAGAGAACACAATAATCAGCAGCCAGGGTTGCACTTAATATCTTTTATTGTGAGCATAGCCAAAATCCGTGGAGCTGTGGGATATTTCTCCCCGGTGCTGTGAATGGTAACGTATCCCTGTGGCCCCTTCCCTTTGATTAAGTCTGAGAGACTCTACCTTTGTTATGCACAGTAGAGACCCAGCTGTGCCTAAGAAAACAGCTGTAGTTCTGTGATTGGTGATAAAAGTATATTGCTTCCTCTGTGTAAACTGCTCCAGCAGCCTAGTTGCCTCCTACTTTTCTGTAGGACGTTGATTGTCTGTTTGTGCATGTGTGGGCGCGTCATCCAGGAAAAAAAGATCAAAAGAATCGGTGTTAAACAACAATTATTGTTATTTATTGTTATTTGTACCACACACATCTGACGACATGTACACAGTTCTGGTGAATCGCACAAATGTCAGGACGCTAAAGAACTGTTGTAAAGCAGAGACCTTCTTAGGTTCAAGGACTTTACAGCGTACATCAAAGATTTTCTGGGAATGTGTGCACGTTCAGTATGTTCCTGTTTACCCTGTAGTTAAGTAATTTACGAAAAGAATGATACAAGGGAATCTGTCATCAATAAACACGGCTTGGATTTATTAAAAGGGATATTTCTTTCTTTCCTCAGCCTAATCTGTTTCTACTGCATCCACAGCATATGTGCAATTATCAAATCTGAACAATTTGCGATATTGAGGGGGGAAAAAGAACATGCCAGAATACCAGGAAAAAAAACACTTATTGTAGAGTTGTAACCAAATATGAATGCATTATTCAGAATGAACAGATAAAAAACTCTGAATTGATGTGGCACAAAAGAAAAGCCTTCATCTCATTGTCCAATGATGTCACAGCCATGTGTGGCCCTGAGTCCAATAGCACGAAAACTGACTGTGATCTGGGGATGGGAGGGATCCACATCCTCTCTGCCCTGTCAATCACAGTGACACTAGCCAATAATGGGCATCTGGGAGCTTGTGTATGCAGAAGGGGCAGATAAGACTTTCCACAGAGCATGTTGTGCCTTCTTCCACCTGAGGTGTTAGCTGGCTTATGATAACATGGAGCAGACTGTTGGGTGTGAAATAGCCAAGAGTAAATTTAGTAAGGAAACTAGGAGAAAGTCCTCCAAAAGTGATTCTTTCTTTATTTAGCTTGCCAGAAGGGTCCACAGGAGGCATTACACTGAAGATGTGTATCTAAAGTGGGATCCTGCAGAATGCAACAGCATTCCAATCATGTAGGTTTTTAAGTGTTTCTGCACAGCAGCTAGCTTAACTTTCCTGTTAAGGCCATACATGCATATTTGAGGCACTTAACAGAAAGACTACACCTCTTATTTATATAGGAAGGTGATTAATAAGCTAATTTTAAGACTACATTGTTCAGAGGGAAGAGTTTGTGGTTATTTTTTTGTATATGTACACTATATATCCTGTATAATTATAGAATATGTACATACAGTATGTAAATATATATAGCATATAAGTGCTGTCAATCTATTAAAAAATAATAATAAGGGTAACCACAGTCATAGACATTGAAATACTCAGATTTACTTGGATAATAAATGGGCAATGTTGGAATAAAGAAATGCATAACAAACTGGTTAGAGGAAACAGGTTATGCAGTTTTATAATGTCTCAAACATTCAAATTTAATAAATGTTAAATTAAAATCCCTGGTAAATGGTAAACTCCTTGCAGGAGCAAGCATTTTGTTAGCCCTGTCTATTCCTATAGTGGTGACCATATTCGTTATTTCCTTTTCAACTTGGCTAGTGCAACTGGCTAACACATGCTTTGGCAAAAGGTCTTTCTTGTGTTTTCAACACGCCTTGAGTGAAGGAGAGCAGTTGCTATTTGTTATTGATAAGATGTGAGGTTACACAGAGGTAGTTATGCCCTAATATTATATATACACACACATTGTACTATGCAATGGAGAAAAAGATCTATCTATCTATCTATCTATCTATCTATCTATCTATCTATCTATCTATCTATCTATCTATCTATCACATGGGTTGGATTGTACATGGATGAAACAAACGTTTCACTTAGGCATCAGTAACAAACAACTTTTTACTATAGTGTTTCAGACTTCTAATATTCAATGAAAACAACATAGGACCATGTCCGCTATCTTATTCGAAGATGTAGTGAACAACACAGATCATGAATATCTATTGAGAAGGGAATGGCTTTATTTTTTGACTTTGCTTACATAGTTTTAAGATGTTCGTTGAGATAATTCATCAACCTCAATGAAATAGTAATTTAGGTTGAATTATCCCTTTAACCCTATGGTAGTTGACAAATTATGTCTGTATGTTGAAATTACCAAAGATTAAAAAGAGTTAAAAATAACAAACCCATTAGCATAATAGTATGGAAATGAACCAATCATTTCTTTGCTTCTTATCCACGGTTGTGTTTTCATTGTTAACATCATCTTAACATTCATGTCACTTGTTTTTTTTTTTTTTTAAAGTCAGCCGTTCTCAGGGGAGGATGAATAAACCTCATGAATACCACTTTGCCTTTGTTGTTGCATTGCCAGTCAAGTCCTTTACATCGTGGCTGCATTTGTCTTTAATACCTATTGTCTTATGAGACAATTTCACTGTTTTGGGGCCACCCCACAAGCTGTTGCACTTATGAGTTATTCAACAGTGTCTGAGAGAAAGGCAGACCCTTTGGCATCTTATCCACCCACATCAGCTACTCGTCCTTTGCCCGCTATAGCGCAACGTTCCGATCATTGTGTTCCGCAATTCAAACAACAATACTCAAGACATCTCTTGTTTCTACAATGAAGAGCTCTACAGGTTAACTGGAGCTGAAGATAACGCAACTCATCCTCCTCACGCTGCATCCCTTCACACCCTCACACCCAGTCTCCTTTGTGTTTGTAGCATATGTTGCAGGAACAGTGAGGCCCAGAGGGCATCTCTACCATTAGGGAGAAGTCAAGCAGGGCACATTAGCACATTAGCAGTCAGTCACCCCAGAGAGATGGACCACTACTGAGTCTGCATGGGATTAGGGGGTGATGGGGGACTGGAGACGCACCACAGGAATTCAGATCATTCAGAGAATCCTTCTCATTGATCCATTGATCCCACCCCTACATTCTTCACTCAGGACGACCCCCACTGGCAAAAATCAGCTTCTTCGACCCCCAATCACCACTTATGTGCCACTGCACTAAAGATGTAATCTAGATCAGATTGAAGAGAGAAAAGGCTCTTATTACTGGCAGTAGTGACACTATCTCCTTTGTAATGTATACATCTGTGTAGGGGGGGGGGGGGGTCTATCCAGGTCAGTGCCTACTCTGGCCATGCTGGTGGGAAGAGTAAGAGAGTGACCAGGAATATAGAAAAATAAAAAAAGAGAATACCACGATGTCAGACATTGTTCTCAAGTGCTTGTGTAGTGCCAACACTTACTCCTGTTGTCCTGGAACACAGAGATACCATGAGGGAGGCCATAAGGCATATCCATGAGGCAAAGAGATGGATGCAGTTTGGCTTGTCAAGGGCTCATCCGTCACTCGGCTCTTTATGTGAGTGGAGAAAGACGGAGTGGAATACATCTGTTTCTTATGTAACACGTGGAACAGAAGCCTAGCAACAGTTCCTTTCCATTTAATTGTAATAGTTCACAGGATTTTAGTAGGGCAGGAGGGTGGCACAATGAGTAGCATTGGTTTCTACTAGTAGGTTTCTGGGTTTGAGCCAGTTAATCCATATGTTCTACCTGTGTCTGTGTGGGTTTCCTCCGAGTTTGTCCATTTTCTCCCATAAAGATAATAGTAAGTGAATGGACTAGAGTAAATTGCCTCATACTGTAGGTGTTTCCTGGCTTTCCATCCAGGGTGTATCCCTGCCTGATATCCAGTTTACTGGGAATCTCCAAATTCCTGATCAAGATAAAGTAGATATTGAAAGTGATTGAGTGATTGATTAGAATTAAGAGTACCATTTAATTTTCCACAAACACAGCAGATTGAGCAGTCCATTTGGTTCGCTTGCATCACTAGCCCAGACGCTTGGGACATGCAGAATTCATGAATTTGTATGCTGCAACTACAGCATGAATTACTCCTACCAAATCCCACCGCCTGCTTCAGCACAGTTTTTTTGACAGCGGCACAATTTTTTATTATGCACAATAATTGGTGGCCATAGACAACAGATAAACTTTTCATAATGCAACATGAAGGTACTGTATGTGAACACACTGACAATGTGAAATCTGGTGCAAAGCCTTCATATAGAACAGCATGCATTCTAGGTTTTAATCTCGTACTAAACGAAAAAAAGAAGGTGGCCAGCCGTTTGTGTAATGCAAGCACAGAAAACAAAAACTTATAGCCACAACAGAGACATACAAAATACATAGACAATGTGCTACTTCAATATGCTATATATTCATACTCTTGTCCTTTATATACTAGATATATTACAATAGATTAGCAAGATTTTATTTTTCCAGTATAGTCAGTTTAGTTTCTGGTGGGACGGTGGCATAGTGGTGAGCACTGTGGCCTCACACCTCCAAACCTCCAGTTTGCATGTTCTCCCCATGCTTAGTGGGTTTTCTCTGTGTACTCCTGTTT
The DNA here is from genome assembly GCA_030014215.1 of Clariallabes teugelsi. Taxonomy (NCBI): domain Eukaryota; kingdom Metazoa; phylum Chordata; class Actinopteri; order Siluriformes; family Clariidae; genus Clariallabes; species Clariallabes teugelsi. The sequence continues at coordinate 23,482,108 of JAQMYG010000023.1, read as the reverse complement.
CCTCCCACAGACCGAAGACATTTTGCTTGAAGTCTCCTGGGATAAGTTCCAGGCATTCCATGATCGTAAGAGTACAGAAAATGAATGAATGAGTTTGATTTAAAGGCAACTAATAAGATAAGCACACACAAATACTACTGCTACTTAATATATAATAAATATATAATAATATTAATAATAAAAAGAAGAAAAAGAAACGTTTATTTTCTTTTCCAGGAGACTTCTGGCACATTTGCACCACATTTTGGACCATTTACATTTGGACCATCTAAACTTCTCAGAGATCATGGATCACTTATGGTTCTGTGCTCATATTTCTAACCTATATTTATTAATCTGAAACCATAGAAACCTAATATTTGTACACATGGGCTGTGTAACTAGATCTTTAGACTTATGGTTAGTTAAATAATACATTTTCAAAATAAACCAAATCTCATGAATAATTCCCACAAATTTAAGTGAGTTTGATGTGTTTGGCTAAAAACAAACAAAACAAAAAAGGTTCTTTAAATACTTTTGCACTTTTATGTATGAGTCAGAAATAACTGCGTATGCCTTAAGTAGTCCAAGCCTAAAATAAATGCTTTTAGCTGTAACAGGCATTTATTGAACGCTGATTATTATTGTCGCTGCGACTGCAGAGTTTGGCCGAAGATTAAATCTTCACTGTGGCTTCACTCGATTTGAGTCAATTAGCTGTAATGAGTATGGATGTGTCCCAATACATCACAGTCCAGCTTTTCATCTTGGCCATGGCTTAATAGGCTATGAATCAGGAACCTCTAACAAGAATCTATGCACTGTAGCCTTGTGTTGTGTTAAGCTTAAGAGCTTCATGATCGATAAAAGATGCTTCTATTGTGTAGACGCTTTCAAAAGACATCGGCCATTGTAACGTTCATGCCATTTATAGCATTTCATCGCTTTACGCAATGCTTTCATGATATCGTTTCAAGAACAACAAATCATTAAAACATGTCCGTTGAGCGACACCGAGCATCATCACTTCCAGTATGTTGTGCGATGTGCTTTTGTCACATTAACCCTTATTCTATTCATGTTAGGTGATAATTTTTTAATTACTTTTTTTGTTTGTTTTACCTGTTTATGTTTGCTGTAGTAAATTTTACAGCTGCAGTCGGACTTACAGTAGAGTTTCAGAGTTTCAGTTTCCTGGTTCTTGATTCGTGTCTTTGTTCCCATTTCTCTGTTTTTCTGGTTTAACCTCATGTTGGTCTGTTTTTCTTTTCAATGGTCTGATTTTGCCAACCTGTGTGTTAATGAACCAAAGACAATTACTGGAATAATTCAAAGTAAACAGCCTCTGAGTACACTTAAACTCTGTAAACTCTTCCTATATTTTCTAAATTGAATTCTAAATTTTGAGCTTTTGAGCACTTTACAATGAGAATATAGTAACTGCCGCATATCACTGTGTATCATATGTAAGTAATTACAGTATATATGTTGAAAGACACATTGTGGTGGGAAAATAATGTGGTAATAATGTGATAAAGTGATAAAGCATATGAACTACAGTGCTAGCAATGCTAACAATGACCTTTATTTATTAATTAAAGAGTGACACGTTGCATGTTTTATTAGTTTATAGTCACGTTTATGGTTGTGGAACATCTGCGAAAGTTAGTTCCTGTTATCGCTTACGTTTATAACAGCTGTAAATGGTCGTTCCCTGAACGGCCTTTCTTTTTTTCCTTTCTCTTGAAGTTCACGCAAGTAAAAAAAAAAAAAAAAAAAAGGTTTACAGGTTTATCTCTGACTCTTAAAAAGCGCCGAAACTGGAGACTCATTCTTTTAGGCTGAGATGCAGTGTGTAGGATGCAGTATGACGTGTTTTGTGTCTTGTTTTTTGCATCCAATGAGACAGGAGTGCTAGTCAATCTGATTGTATCTGATTAGAGTGTCTGCGTTTCTCCTGCTCTGACAGTTCTTTCAATATTATGAGTCAAAGGAGCAGGAAAGCGAATGGAGAGGGAAAGAAGTGGTCACAAGTGTTGAGTCAGCACAATGCTAAACACACACTGTCAGCTTCTTCTGCTGACCACAATGAGCATTCGATCTCTAGGGAGATCTGGCCCTTCTGCACATCCTAAGCCCCATATTGACAACGAACACATGCTCTCGCTTTTCTTTTACAGATGCCCAGACACACACACACACACACACACACAATTTGTATGTAAAATGAACAAACTGATCAGGCATTACTGTCTACATAACCTAAGCATTATTCACTGTGAACAGGAAAAGGGGGTTGGAGGTTCTGTGAGATGGGGACGGGACACCTTCTGTTCGCTTAGAAAGCTGTAAAATGCTGTCGTAATTGAACTGCGACACCTCCTACAGTGAGACACTTCTGAATAATCAATCACTTACAAATTCAACAACTTTGGTCAGATGAGCTGCAAATGTGAAGACGGGTTTTACATATTATTAACAAGTGCAAGGAGAGGGTTCTAAAGTTTATTGATGTAAAGACAACTGAACTTCTTTGCTTCCTTTAAGATCATTTAGTCTTTTGTATGATCTTGCAGAAGATTTAGTCAGGGCTACCTTCACTAAAACATACTTCGGGATGTTTAAATGTTTACATTTCTTAAAATTATTTAAATTAGAATCTTAGCCTACTTATGTTAAACATTCGTGTAGATGCATGATGGATTGGGAATACTGTACTGTACACTTAGACATTTTCTACTATATCCTTTTAAACCTCAATGTCCTCATATAAGGACATGACATTTTCTGCTTCCTGGCCAAAATTTAGATTTTACTAAGAATTACAGAATTCCTTCTTTTGGTTAATTACTGCAGTGATTAATATGGTTCAGCTGGCAACAAGTTATATAACTGATGCAGGGAGGAGCTTCTAATTTCTTAAACAACCATGTCAGAAGACATATCCTGTGGTTGTGGCAAAGATGTCACTCTGTTTCAGATACGTCAATTTATTGGCCTGCATCAAGCAAAAGAAAACAACTTGGCAATTCTAACAACTTAAAAGATTGGGTTAAGAAATTACTAAAACCTGGATGATTGTGGTGAATCATCATCACGGAAAAAATGTGGTCGGGATTAAAAAATTTTTTTTTAATGTTTGGTAAAATGTAATTGTAAAAAAACAACAACGGTAAAACTCATGGCTATGTTTAATAGTGAAAGAACAAGCATTTACTGATGAAAATGCTAAAAAAAATGTGAAGAGAAATCAAGGGATTGGAATTAAACTACTGTGTAGCCTTAAGAAAACTACTTTTCAGTGTGGCTAATTAATACGAAGAATGGACTATGGAGCATTGGAAAAGTTCATGTGGCTTGATGAGTCCAAATTTACCCTGTTCCAACTTTTTCATTATGCTTAATGTCTCCTGAACGAGCCTGAGGGGGCAGCGTTATGACCAGGGGTTGCTTCTGTTGGTCACGTCTAGGTTCACAAACATTGTGTGCCCAAAAAATAGGTTAAACAAGGTTTTCCATCAGTTTATTTTTTTTCTTCTTTGATGGCATGGGCATATTCCAAGATGATAGATACTTGTAGAAGAGTGGTTCCTTCCTTTTCACGCATGGATTGGCCACCACAGAGTCCAAACCTTTACCCTACTGAGAATTTTTGGGATGTGCTGGAGAAGACTTTATGCAGTGGTCTCACTCTTTTATCATCAATATAAGATCTAGGAGAGAAATTAACGTGACTCTTGGATGGAAATAAATAAATGTGATTTTGCATAAGTTTATCGAAATGATGTCATGGTGAATGCATGCCAGAATCAAAGCAAAAAGGTGGTCCAACAAAATATTAGTATGTATAAAAAAGTTTTTTTCAATTTTTGTGCAGGCAGTACACATTGTTTATAATCTCCGTCCTTGTACAACCCTCATATGAAAAGCTTTGGGTATAAATGTTTTACCAAACTTATTTTCTGTTTAAAGACATTAGTTATGTTCATAGTTATCAGGTGCTAGTACGGAGTGTTTAAATGAATTGTTCGTTTTGAAAACAAAAAAAAATTAAGTAAAAAATATTTTCTTATGCTAAAGAGAACACTGTTTCTGTTCATTCTCTTTTAAGAAGTCCTCCATAACCTCAGTAACACGGACTGTAGCTCACTGTCCTGTTCTGAGGCTTGTACATAGATACAGTTCGGGAGCAGCGTGATGAATAGATCATTGTGTGAACAGTGAGGTGACAGAGCCTGGAGACTGACAGCAGTGTTGTGTGAAGCTAATGGAAGCAGGCCAGTTCCAGAAGTCTGGAGTAACACAACCAGAACATATGTCCAAGCTACCCAACACGTACGACATACTTACGCTTTGGGCAGCTGGAGCGCTACAAAAACATCGAGCAACTGGACTCAGGTCTGAACAAAGAGGCTTTCAGTAGAGTGAACTGAGTCAGCTGTTGCCTTCAGTGTGTGTGGACGTACATTTGACCTGAAGGATGGACAGTATGTTGATTATTTGAATATGTCTACACATGAAAAACATTTATATGCATATGCATTTATTAAAAATCTCTGCAGCCTTATTGAATTTTATTATTGCAACACCTGAAACAAAGATCCCATACTGTAATTTGTTCATGGAAGCTTTTCATTCAGTCTAAGATCTTGGAGGTTCAACCAAGGAACCGTTAATGGCCATGAAGTCTACAAAGTTAGTAGAGTTTTCATTTAGTGGTAACTAAAGAACATAACGTGGTTTCTTTTTTACACAATTTTCCCTTTAAGTACTTTAATCTAAGCACAGATAAGGCACAATGCTATAAAAAGGATCCAAGTCCTTAAACACTATGAATTTTTAGAGCTTACAAAAGCAATATGTTTCATTTTTGTATACGTTCTGCAGTTATTTTTTAATTAAAGGTTTAAAAGTATTGACCATGACACGAACAAAGCAATGCATTTATAAGCAGAAGTTTATCTTTAGACTTTTGATATCCACAGTATGGGAACTTAAGCATTGCTGTGTGTTCATGCATGTGCAAGTATGAGCTTAACATGAGCATATCCTATATCACGAGCTAAAGGAACTGTGCTCCGTGGTCCATTTGTTCTTGTCTCCTGAGAGAGGCTATCGGGCTTCTGTAAGCTGACTCCATGACGTTATGGACAGTTGGCCTGGCTCATCTGTCCATCAGCTCAGTTCAAAGAGCCGTTGAGTCTGCGTTTGCCCCAAAGGAACTGCCACGGTCGGCCTTACACTTTCACTGTATGGGGGGTCCAGGCCACTTTATAGATCACACACTATGGTACAGCACACGCTGCAAGTGAGAGGTTTACCTACCAGCTGTGTTAAAAACTGCGCATACTATCAAAAAGGGTGAAGAAGCTTCTGTATACGGTTAATAACATGTTTTTTTTTTTTTTCTTCAAACATTGACACTTATTGCTAAAATAAAATAAAATAATTAATTAATTATCCGCCATTTCAGAAGGGTCTAAGGACTTACCATCAACTTTTTGGATAAAACATTAACAGTAAAAACTATGTTTAATAGTAAGAGCATTTCCATACACACATAATGTGATGCGAACACACAGGATTAGGACTTAACAGCTGTGTGGCTATAAGAAAAGCACTTGTTACTAAGAAAAAGGCTTCAATTTGCTAGGGAAGAGGAAAAAAAAGGTACTTTGGAGCAATGGAAAATGGTCATGTGGTCTGACAAGGCCAGACTGACTCTATTCCAGAGCGATGGGCGTGTCAGGGTAAGAAGGGAAGCACATGAAGCGATGCACCCATCATGCACTGTACAAGCCTCTGGAGACTAGGGATCATGAAATGAAGTCAGCTGATGAGAAATCATTGGAGTTGTTCTTCCCTGGTGTTACAAGCATATTCCAGAACTCAAATTTTGAAAGAATGGTTCTGGGAGCATGAGGAATCTTTTATATACTATTTATATAGTAGTAGTAATATTTCCACATGGGATTCCATAAGGGATTTCAAAGTATTTTTAAGGCCATTAATCATTAATTTATGCTTAACATAAATATAGATCTCTAATAGTCTATGTTTTGGGTTTTGGTTTGTTCATATGTTCACATAACCACCAAAATTGAAGGTAGAAACATAAATATTACTACATAAATATTCAAATATATCTACTATATAAACGATTAAACTGTGTCTAATATCTGGCTTTAAGGCTTTTCATGGAATAATGCGTATGATTATGTGCTCCTTTAAAGGTTGGGAAAAATGTATACATTTTGAGAAAAATGTCAATAAAAATAATGTCAGTAATTATTTGCAACCAAACATGTTAAGCATCAATTATTGCTTATTCTAGGGCAATGTCTTGATATAACGGCATAGCATTATAAATCATGAAATAATCTGTACACCTAGTCGGCACGGGGGGCTTTATTCAGTTTGCTTCTCTCCTTGGGTCCATGTGCGTACAGTTTGCATGCTCTCCCTGTGCTTGGTGGGTTTCCTCTGGGTAGTCCAGTTTCCTCCCACAGTTCAAAGACATGCAGATTAGGCTAATTGTTGTTCCCAAATTGCCTGTGGTGTGTGAATGTGTGTACGTATGTGTGCCCACAGTGTTATAGACAATAAGTGAGTGAGTGAGCTGTACACCTACATATGGTTCATACAATAAACATATAAAAATTAAGCATTTATATGAAAGACTGTCCATTAAATTTTATTTTTTACATATTGTAGAATTCTATAAGTTATAAACATTTAAACTTTTTGCATGTGGTTCAACACTCATTGTGTGAAATGATCTTTCTACCACCACTTGTTTCTTGGAATCTTTTGTGATTGCAGCTTGTGTAAGATCCATCTGCGCTGTTTCACAGTCAACAGAATTTCACCAAACTTCGAGTAGAGTCTGAAGAGGATGGTGTGGGATGCGTATGTGTAGGTGGGTGGATGTATGAGTGTGTAGGAGTGATTATGGGGAAGTAGGAAGAGTGTCAGTGTTTGACCTGCACCTTAGTACCCAATAGAATTCCAATACAATGTCAACACCAATAAGGTCTTTGTAGTACCTGGGCGATGCTGGCAGTTTGTCTGTGCCACACAGGCCTGCTCGTCACGATGAGGTCGTGAGACATCACACCTATTAAGCCGTCTGAGCTTCCATTTCTCATGCAAGTGGGAACATGCTGCTTGTACACTGAGATGCTGGTGAAAACACCAACATCAATTGTAGCCCAATGTGTCCATCTGCAGGCAATACCACGAATTACAGCACACCGTTTTTCATTTCACTGGGAATATTTCTATACATGGTAACCAGGGTGGAGAAATTGCAGCGAAATCATACTTAACTAAAAGTATAGAGAATGTGTGGAAGTCTTACTCGGGTAAAAGTGTACTCAAAAGTGTAAATGTAAATATTTTTATCATAAATTATTCTGCAAAATAGTTATATTTTCTTTTATTTATCTAAACTGCTATAAGCATACTGTATGTGCTGTTTTGGCTGAAAACGTAATAAAGTATCTTTATGTTTGCTGATCATATGTGTGAATAATACTACATAGATAGCTAATTAATTAATCAGAAGTAAATCCTAATGCTCAAAGTAATCAAACATATTGAGTACTGTTAACTTAAATATTTATGAGTTCAAATTAATAGACATTGATGAATATTTAGAACTTTTTGGTATTTATGAGTTTGTAGAAATGACACTTTTCAAGTTTGCTGAACAAATTTGATACTTTAAATATCTGTACGTAAGTACTTAAGTAACAGTAACTGTCACCTTAAAATTCCACCAACTTAAAATCTTTCAGACTAGCGATTTTGTGTCTGACATCATCAGGCCAATAGGGCACTGGTGGCTCAGTGGTAGGTGTTTCGCCTGGAATGCAAAGGGCCCGGGTTTGATTCCCAACAACTGGATGAAGTGCCTGTCCCAAGCCCAGATAAAATGTGAGGGTTGTGTCAGGAAGGGCATCTGGCGTAAAACCTGTGCCAAGCTTGTGTGTGGACCGGATTGTCTGCTGTAGCGACCCATTGCCAGGAGCAGCTGAAAGACCAACAATAGTTTATTTGATTTGCAACAACTAAAAAAAATTATAATTGCTATTAAATAGTATGAGTTAGGCTACTCAATAATGCAAGTAAAGAACGATTAATATAAATGAGTACAACAAACTCAAAAACTCATAGTTCCGTTAACTTACAGTGTACATGTGTCAGAACTACCTCACTTTCTCCTGAGTTCACTGCCATTTCTAACGGATAGGTCAATCATGATTAACTGAGCTGCTTTTAAATCCCACCTTTATGCTCTAGGATTGGCTCCTCTTTCACAGCTGTAGAAACCTAGCCAAGCATAGACAAAATTCAATTCTTATAACGAATCATATGGCAGAAGGAAGAATGAATGTGACTACTGGATAGTTAAAAGTAGATACCTTAGTGTTTGCCAACTTTAGGTTTTGTCTTTTTTGTATTCTTTAAACCCAAGTGGCATGCAGACCCGTGCACACAACATAGGTTAATGATGATTAAAAAAAAAAAAACATTTATGCGTTTATATGGAAGCCTTGTGTTAAAAGCGAGGCTTTCAGACATTAAACTGTGCATGTGGATATGTCAGGTAGACCTAAAGTTATCATTAATTTTACAAAGTGTAAATTTTACCACTACCGGAATAGGGGAATGATCTTGCCAAAAGTTTTCGCTTGCCTGCCTTCACATGCGTATGAACTTGAGTAACATCCAATTCTTAATCCATAGGATTTAATATGATGTTGGCCCACACTTTGCAGCTACATCAGCTACAGCTCTTCTGGGAAGGCTTTCCACAAAGTTTAGGAGTGTGTTTATGGGAATTTTTATATCATTCTTCCAGAAAATATTCTTCCAACTCCTGAAAAACAACCCCACACCAGGTCTCACATGACTGTGCACCAGTGCGTAAAGCAAGGTCCATTAAGTCATAGATGAGCAAGTTTGGTGTGGAAGAACTTGAATGGCCTGCACAGAGTCCTGACCTCAACCCGTTAGAACACCTTTGGGATGAATTAGAGCGGAGATTGTGGGCCACGCCTTCTCGTCCAATATCAGTGTTTGATCTCACAAATGCGCTTCTGGAAGAATGGTCAAACATTCCCATAAACACAATCCTAAACCTTGTGTAAAGCATTT
>JAQMYG010000023.1:23404424-23422129 GCA_030014215.1 Clariallabes teugelsi | reverse complement strand
AGACCCCTCCATGATTTCTAAGTAAGAGAACTTGCAAAATCACAGGGTGATCAAATACTTATTGACCTCACTGTATAACCATACTTCAATATATTATATCATGTATATGTTATACACACATTATTTACAACCATAGATTTAAAATTAGCAAAATTTTGTCATTTATCTCAACTTGCTTTTGGTTTGGAGAATATGCCCTGGCACATGACTTCATCATCAAGGAAGTCCTGTAATTTCCAATGCATGTTGTTACTAATAAATTATATGTAAAGTAAAATAATAATAATAATAATAATAAAATAGTTGTTTCCATCTTTCCATTTCGATCCCCCCCTTTTAAGCAGTTACTCACCAAATTTGAGGAATTTTTGTTACATAGAGGAAAAGACAAAAGGTCAAATTAACAAGAAATAAAAGTCAAAAGATGCATTCAGACCAACAAGTTTCAAAGAATATGAAATTATATTTTACTTGAATAGAGAAAAAATACATTGCATATAATTGAATACTGGAAAATACTCAGTGGTGTTGAAAAGAAGTGGTATAACTTACTAAAATAAGTTTTGAAAGAAAAAAAAAATGTAAAAGAGGCTTCATAATGCCAATACTAAATCAAGATTTACCTTGTAAACCAAACATCGCCAAATACTTTAAACAGACAAATATTTTAATGCAACTTGGTTCTCAAAGTGTCAATACTATCTGTGCTATAATATTAACAAAAGAAGCAGCTATATTCTATCTCAATTTTACAGGGAATATACAGGAATTTTACTGCCTCTGTCATTTCTTTAGAAATGGTTCAGCATTTGGAGCTTGCAAAGTGCTTTTAAAAAAAAAAAAGGAAAAAAAAGTGATAAACGTTTTAATGTAATAAACCTTAATCTAGTCTCCCAAGCATGATCAGAATATACTGTTTTTGAAGCATGTGTATCATTTTATATACAATTATACAGATGCAGGAGGCCAATTCTGTAAGATTCAAATACAATGGATTAATGTGTAAATACAATACATATTTAAAATGTATTAGCATAGCATCAGCCAACCCATATAAACATTATATGGCCAAAAGCATGTGAACACCTCACCATCACATCAACATGTGCTTCACTAAGCAAACAAATGTATGTATAAAAGATGTCTTTGTATACTGTATAATTTCCATTCCCTTTACTGGAACTAAGGGACTCATATATGTTCCAGCATGACAATGCCCCTGAGTGCACCCCAGGCCTCCTTTCTGATGATCATGTGGTTAAATGTATGTAAATCCCCATAACCAAGCTCCAAAATCGAGTGGAAAGCCTTCCTAGAAAAGTGAAGGTTATAATGACAAGAAACAAGGAATATATTTAAAATAGAATGTTTAAAGAGCATATACTGTCAGGATGAGATGGTCAGGTGTGTACAAACCTTTGGCCGTGTAGTGTAAACTGAGGATAAACAGTATGCATATTTTTTTGGGATGAAGGTCTTTGATCAGTAGTGACTACTACCCATGGAACCACTACATGAAAGATTAACATTGCAGTCAAAGAATAAACTTGGGAATTTACAAGATCTAACTCGACCATTAATAACATGGAGTGGTTTTATAACTTGCAAAGAGAGACAAATTTTATTGTGTAGAAAAATACGCCAAAGCGACAGTAAAGCTTTTGTATCAAAAGAATTGGAACCAAATCCAATGGGTTTTTTTTTTGTTTGTTTTTTTTGCATAAATCTGAACACAGTGATCAGGCTAAGGCTTTTACAGTAGAACAGTGGAATTGTCCATGATTGCTACACATTGTCTTTGCTAACTATGTTTTCCTTGTGTTGAAGCATTACTCAAGACACTGTGTTGTCTTTTCTTGACCTGAAAAAAAGATGTTTACATTTAGTCCAAAACCCATCAAATGCATAAAATAACAAATGCAAAAATACATGGATCAAAATGCAACATTGAGTCTGTGTATTTATTGATTTATTTTATTTATTAATTACCTGTGGTGGGTGGAGGGCACTCACTGGCCAGCAGGTTGCACTCTGTCCGTCTGATGATTAGATGCTACTCCGTTTTTCTGCATACTTGAAGAGCCCATTACTGCATTCTTAGTGACAGTTCCACCTTTTTCTGATGGACATGTTGCATTTACTGGTTTCTTTGCAACAGGTGGTGGCACCTTGTGATGCTTCTTTGTTCCATTAGTAACCACTGCTTTATGCTGATCAGACATTTGCATAAGCTCTGCAGCAAGGCTCTGCTTGAGACTGGCCTGGGCCTCTGGAGACGTGGCTGTTTCAATAACAACTTTCTTTGTGCTCTTGGAAAAAATGAAGCTGGCTGTAGAGGCAGGAGACTTACAATCATCAGAGGTCTTAGAGGACAGTACAGGCACATCGTTGCTGTTTGTAGTTGGGGGTGGCAAACGAAGACTGGGCCTTGCTGGGAAGCTACTGGAAGACATTGCGGCTGTTTTCATCCGTATAGCCTCTTGAAGGCGCATGGAAGGACCCGGGAGTACAGCAGGGGATGCCTTCACTGGAGAGTTTAAGCAAGATTTGCGGATAGGTTTTTGTGGAGTTACTTGACCAGACACAGACAGGTCTTGGTCTGGAGTGGTCTCGGTATTAACTGTACCTTCTTGTGATGAAAGGTTAGCTTGGTCTTCAACATTTACTGTTCGTAGACGCACCATCTGGAGTAGGGAAGGTGTGACAAGGGGAATGTTTGCATCCTCTTTCGGAATAGGTGCACATTTTTGTGTGGCTGAAGGTCCTTTGCATCTGCTGTCTTTACTTAGAAGAATTGTTTGTCTTCTAAAGTTAACTGTGAACTGATCTTCCATTGGAAGCGGAGGTATCATTTTCAAATCAGTAGAGACTACAGGTGAATTTGATGTTTGCGTTGATGAATCATCAGGTAACATGGCTGGCTGATTTAGAGAATCGTGTTGAGGTGGAAGGGGAGTTTCTTGAGGCAGAGATTGTAAAGGTATATCCTGTGATATGGAGGACTTCAGAGAAATTTCAGAAGGTACAGTAGATTGGGAGTCAACTAGATCAATGCAATCTTGTGAAACATTCTCAAAGGATTGTGGTTTGGCATGTGTTTGATCGAGCAGTTTTTCATCTGACACATTTGGAATGCTGTCAACAGGTAGAGAGTCATTTAATGTTTTCTCTACTGATGATGTGCTCTGAATAATTTGTGGCTCTGGATTTGTCTCAGTGTCACTGACTATATCTGATGAATCGGGCCCTGGGGATTCTACCATGTAGGGCTTTAACATGATTGTAAATGATTCTTGCATGTCTGGTGGTGGAGGTGGAGGGAAGTCTACCTCATCCTGTCCTTCAAATACCAAGTCTGATGACACATCCAAAGGTGGTGGTGGTGGAGGCCAGGAAGGCTCCAGAGTGGGGAGATCTTTTTCCATCTCAGGCTGCGCTGCTTCCTCTGGTAATAATTCAGAGATTGTGCATGCTGAAGATATTGTAGAGAGTGGTAGAGAAGGAGAATGTTCAGGAGGTGGAGATGGAGATGGAGAAATAACAATGGTAGTAGGACCTTCTACACTTAAATTAAGTGTGGTTTTGTGGTTGAGGATCTCTTTATCAGTGGATTTTTTGGCAAAACATTGGTCCTCCATGCCAGTTCTCTCTGTCTCTTGGGTTGAAAAGTCAGTCTCTGGCAAACCACCAGTACTAACATGACATTGCTCTTTTAAGAGTGAAATTTGATTAACCTTATCTGCTGCCTGCAACTTCTTGGAATCTTTTAAACTTTCCTGCTCCCTTCTTTGTTCTTTTGAATTTCCATGCTCTTCCCTTTCATTCGTAGGAACTTGTTCCTTCACTGGCATGGGCTTATCCTTTACCTCAGACATTGCTGATTTATTCGCTAAGTGGTTTCCATTTGTTTCAACTTCTGAATTCCGTCCTTGCCCAGAAGTATGGTTAGTGGTATCTGCCATGACCTGATTGTTGATCATTAAACTGTCTGTTTGATAACGTTTTTCAAGCTCATATATCTTATGGGTACTTGGACTTGGACCACATAAAAGTTCAGTTGTGCGTTCGTTGTGAGCCCAGGTTTCAGGGGGTGGGGGACAAGGTGCTTTCACTTTAGGTGGAGGGGGAATGTTAAACAATTCCCTGAGGGTTGCCGTAGGCGGGGGCGTCACTTTATTTTTCATTGCTGTTACAGGAGGGGAGATCTTTGGCTGCTGTGATTGTGTGGTATGTGTATGTGTAAGCTGATTAGCTGGGTCTGATACATTTGATGAAAGGGAAACCAGGGATGATGAGACTGACACTGCAGGGGAAAGACGTGTCCCTGTCCTCTCTGGCTTTGGAGGCTTCAATTTCTGCCTACCTGGAGAGGTGGGGCAGATGTCTTTTGAAGAATGGGTGGGTGTTCCACTTTGACTTGAGTATCCACTTGAAGGTGATAGTGTTCTTTCAAATATATCCTGTGGGGAAAAGTTATTTGATTCAGGCTGAGCTTCTGTAGAGTCTTGAACTGGTCTGTGTGGACTGGTAGTCAAGTTAGAGTCATTGAAAAATGGTGATATTGGGGACTTGGTAGAGATATTTCCAGTGTAGGATGATGTAGCATCTTCTTTTGTATTGAGATCTGCATCTGGTTGCCTGCTGTTAGATGCTAGGTATTTCGAGTCTTTTGTGCCTGCCAATTCTCTTGGTATTTGCTTAAGGTTTTCATGATGTAAAGAGTATGTCCTTCTTGGTGGTGCTGGTGGTAGTTTAGCCTTCGTTACTGATAGATTACGAGAGAACCATCGACTGTTTTGGGCATCCTCCACAACATCGCTTAGTTCCCCTTGCTCCAGTCTCGGACTGCCTGCTTTACTGGTGGAACTTGACCAACTGACTGAGCTCTTAAGACTTACCTCTTCCTCATTTGAATCTATGACTTCCCTCATGCTGTTTGTTACATGTGAAGATGGCATGCTTCCTTTGAAGGAAGTGGTGGAAGGGTGGGAGACAATAGTCTCGGAAGATTGTGTATGACTCCATTTAGAGCTGGTGGAATTTGGTTCATCATGAGTACGACCTCCCGAACGTGAAGAAGCTGGGCTTGCAGTTGCTAAGCTGCTTTTGCTTACTGCCCGTACACTCCGCTGATTGCAGCCTCTATCAATTTCTATCACATCTATTGCACAAGGTAGGATTGCGTTAGGAATAATTGTGGACAGATAGGTAGCCTGTGGTGAGATAGACATCACAGGACCTTGTGGTTCTTGCAAGAGGGCAGATGAAGTTGTGATTCCTGGTACAGCAAGGGACCTCGGTCTCTGGGACATTTGTGTTCCAGATTTGGTGTTTAGAAGGAAGTCGTCTCTGTAGACAACACATATGTGGTGCCTGAGAAGTTGATCATCTCTGGAAACCTGGAGGGCTTCAATATCCTGTAGGTGTACACGTGCTCCTTCATGATTTGTTATAGGCACCTCTCCGTCAATTCGTGGAATTATGACTTTACCAGATGAATCATCATCTTCATCAGTTGGGAGTTGTAGTAAAACGCCCCTCTCCATACCTGTGTTGAAAGTTTATGAAAAAATTGCTAAATTTTCTATTTGTGATTTCAACGCAGTTTTTAAATCAGTTGTTAGATGACATACCTAGTTCTTTCTGAACCTGTTGTGGTATGCCCATAATTGTTGTTCTTCTACTCCTTTTTCTGGGGTTGTCCAGCCTCTTCACAGGATTCAAAGGCTTAAATGTTGAACCTAACAAGTGTTAGAATATATACGATACATTAACACATGTAATGAAATTAAATGCAAAGAAAAAAATCAGTTATTCTCATTCTTACTACTGTTACATTTTCTTTTTTTACTTTTGATTGTTTAGAAGGCATAGGAAAACAACATGGCGCTGACACAAAATAATCAGTTTGGGGTTAATGACATTCTGCTATTGGTCAAGGCTGTATGACACCAATAATCGTTGATTATTTTTACATAACCACACGACTCGTTATGATTTATGACTTATGTAAAGCAGTGCATGTACAGTACCTTGACGTGTTATCACAGGCCTTGAGGAGACTGAAGAAACTGTTGACACTGATGTAATGGAGTGGAGAGGAGTGCTGTCATAGCTCAGATGTCCATCTCTTTCTTCACAGTTGACATTATTTTCTTGTTGTGCTCTTAGCGTTGACTACACAAGAAGCAAACCAGTAAGGCTATATATAAAATGACTTCTTAAAAAATGTTAATAAAAAGTCGTGTTCTGTTTAGATGAAAAGAAAACTTACAAAAGGCTGATTATCCTCATGGTCCCTTGCAGTGTTAAGCTCTGTATTCAAAGGTGGGAAAGCATGAACATCACCACTCAGTTTCACTCATTGTGTATACTTTAAGCTAGTATATAAAAATTAAGGATTTCAATTATTACAGTTGTATAAGATGCTCACCCTCCTGTTGTAGTATCTTAAGGCCTTCTTGGGCTTCAGTGTGCAGATCTTCCAGATACTTTGGCCTGCTACCTTTAATGAACACATTCTCCTGGAAATGTTGTGAGGCTGTGTAATGTACTGTCAGTTTTGTCTGCTCTTCTTGCTTTTGTCCAGCTGGAGAGAGTGATAGAGAAAGTAGCTTGTGTTAGATATCAGTGAAATTCTCACTCCCACTCACTCATCATCTATACCGCTTTATCCTGTATACCAGGTCATGGGGAGCCTGAAACCTATCCCAGGAGACTTGGGGCTGGGTACACTCTGGACTGGGTGGCAATCCCCCGAAGATATCAGTGAAATTATTCTCTTTATTCAATTAGACAAGCTCACAACTACCTAATATTTGGACAGAAATGTGTTCAACCCAATCAGGCTCATAGACCTGATGTTTGTTTGGATTGGTTGGTTGGTTGCTTGGTGCGCTCAGGTAGGGATCTGTGAGAAGTTTAACCTGTTCTTCCGATGTCCACATAGTTCCTTTGGGTTCCCCAGGTTCATCCAACTGCCAAAAATGGTCGACTCGGCTGAATAGCCAATAAGTAGGTTTGAATATGTGAGAATGATGCCCTGCCATAGACTTGCATGCTATCCAGGTTCAAGTCTCCTGTGTTTGCCCTGTGTTTCTGTCATATTCTTTGGATCCCACATGATCCTAACCAGGCTGATTTTGTTCCAAAAGATAAATAAATGAAAGTTTCATGATGATATACTGTATATTTTACAATGTCGGGCAGCGGTGGCTCAGTGTGTTAAGGCTCCGAGTACCTTCTTGGTTCCCACTGTTGGGCCCTTGAGCAAGTTACATAACCCTGTCTGCTCCAGGGGTGCCGTATAATGGTTGACCCTGCGCTCTGACACCAGCCTACTAACAAGAAGCTGGGATACGCAAGGAATAAATAATTTCACTGTGCAGTAATGTATGTGTGACCAATAAAGCTGAACTTTAAAAATTTCAATTACACGGATAATAATCCTCGATACTCGAAGCTAACCTGTCTAGTAGATCCTGTTGACCTTTAATGATTCAGTCACAGATCCAATCACTAATACTTCATTTATGGTTCTGGTTATGCTAATTGGGAATAAGACTGTAATTAAATATGGATATTAGAAGAGTAAATAGACATTATCGTTCTTAATCAGTGTAGCCGTCTGGTGCTACTGGTGCAACAACACTGTGCTGTGCTTCCTGACTGCTAGGTGACTGTTAGTGGGACAATAGTGAGAAACATAAAACTTGAAGTTGACCTTTGAACACTGTCTAGGAAACAGTAAGAAGCTTCATACTGGTTCCCCCTATCAGCTTCCTAATGTCCCCCTGAGTACCTTAAACTCTTGGTGAGAACAGAAATTCAGCTCTTGTCCTTGTGAAGGCGATGGGACGCAAACCTAAAGAAAGGCTTTTACTTAAAAAGGAAGTTTCCCTAAATGAAATCCCTTCAGCTTTTTATTACAGTCTCTAACCGTCTACCGGGCATCGACTTTTAAGTGCCTGGATTAGCGGCTTCCCCAAGGGGGTGTCGGGTAACTTTAACTGTGAAGACAGTGACTCCGAAACTATGCAGAGTTTAAAAAAAAAAAAAAGGTCTACTACATGAGCCAAACTAGGGTAAACAAGGATATCACAGCATTATTGTGACTATATTCTAAGTTAAAGCTTCGAAAAAGCTTCCCGAATTGGCAAATCCAGTTGTCTTTGAGGAGCCAAGAAAACAGTAAAGCAAAAGTTTAAAAGCTTATATGTCCTGCTTACAAACCTTTTGCCTCAGTTTAATGATAAAATACTAAACTATACAGATGTTTAGAGACAATTAGAAATGATTAGATATTGTTCCAATCATGAATAAGACAAAGAAATTAAGTCACCCCACAAAACAATTCTAATGAATTATGATACAATATTATAGAATTATGAAATATGAAGAAATTACCCCCTTATTAAAATGACATTTATTTATTTTTCTAATCAAACAAGCCTTATTTTTCTTAGAAAACTGTTTCTTGTCCAGATTCCCTAGAAAGAATATAATGATATCAAACCGAAATTTTGCAACCATATTGAACGTTTCTATGAATACATCTAGTTTAAAAAGTTTTTAAACATTTTTTTTTTCTTTCAGTTTTTCAATTAGTTTTTTTCTCTACTCACCCTTCTTCTTGAAGACTGACAATAGCGATCGGAATTTTTTACCCAGAAAAACCACCATCCTTTCTTTGAGACAAAAATCTACAACTTGATCACTGTACTGAATGCCAGAATAGGTTCAGGAAAAGTCCACCTATAAGGCTGACTGCTGCTTTCAGCATCATGACGAAGTGTAAACTGTAGATGCTTCAGAAAGGATGTCTGAGGTAGCTGATTTGCAGCAGACAGATGAAGGATAAGCCAAGTGAAAACAATATGAGCTGCTGCTTGGTTTCAAACCCAGTTCCCGCCCTGCCCTCCCTCATTCCTCTAAACAACTCCCTCTCATTTGGTCACACACAACCACCCCTGGACCACTGAGGGGTTTGGCTGCGTTTACTCCTTTGATCATCTTTGAACTTGGAATCTGATTTCCAACTGAAGAACTGGGTTTATTTAACCTTTGTGGTTTAATCTATAAACTCCATACGTGTATGCTCTTGGTTAATTCATGGCTACTCATTAACTTTTTTTTTCATTCATTATTTAATTCTTTGGTTTCTAAAAGCTTTGATTCAGAGTGTAAAAGACCTATCTGTTTTTTTAGATATTTGGGTTAAGTCCCGTCCCGTCCTCCACCCCCCAACCTTCCCAACAGTGTTTGACTGATGGTAATTAGTTAGTAATCTAGTAACCCAGTGTAAGGATCTATCCAATTACGGAAACTTCAAAGCACTTTTCTAAGTCGCTCTGGATAAGAGCATCTGCCAAATGCCTAAATGTAAATATAAATACTTACAGTATTATACATTATAAACCTACAAAACAGTCCATGTGTTAGAAAGCATTTCCAAGCCAAATCTTGGGAACCTTGGGAAACTATCCAAATATCCTGTGAAGAATCCTATTACTATTTAATCCGTAATATTTTTAACGGATATACCATAATAACTACTGTTCATAAACGTTCTATAGTAAGCATAAAAATAATAATATAGCATTGTTTATTTTTGCACCAAACACATTCTTATTTTCATAATCGTTAATCATTTAAATTAGTGCATAGTGATAATTTTATGTTTCGCAAGTTAGGAATAATAAAGGAATTTCAATGAGAGTGTCGGAGCTTTGTTCACCATCACCCTATACAGTTTTCCATATGATGCATCTCTGCAAGTGGTACAGCTGTGGTTTACTTTACCCCAACAGCAGGGGTACACTGTTGAATCATTTATCCACCCTCCCGATGCCTCTTTTCCTGCACAGACACTGGTTTTGGCACTGGTTTGGGATTCGAGTGGATTTGGCACAGAAGAGGCACACCATTTCAAAAAGATATACAAAAGGAGTTATTTGAATTGGTGTGTTGCCAACTCGTGGTTTATCCGGGGAGTTAATCCTTTTGGCCTACGTGCTGTTTTTACTGCCTCACCTCCCATTGCAATCTCACACTTCTCACATCTCTCTTCACCTACAGCATCCATTTAGGCATTAGTGTGGTCGGTGTTGCCCCACTTCACTATCGTCCTTCAAGCAGTGTCTTCTACACTCAGAAAGACGACTCCTGTAACAACCGTCACTCGTTATACTAAGATGATAAAGAGTTGCTTTGCTTGATATGCAGTATGGTGCAGTTATATGTACAGTATATAATTCCTGTGGTCTAGAGTACAGGTCTGCATTATTGATAAAGACTGGGGAATCCACGGTTGGTGTTATTATTGAAAATTGAAGCCAAGACACAACACATGCAAATTGTCTGCCTCCTGTTGCTGTTGTCCCTTCATGCAGGCCCAATTAATATTTATCAGGGGATCCTAAAGCTACCATCTGGCACATGATAAAGGGTGTGAGGCATGCTTATGAGACCAGCAAAGAGATCCCCAAGTTTCTAAACTCATCCAGGTCCACACAGCAGTCTTTGCAAATGACCCACAAGGGCTATTTTATGCTAAATTACTTGGCTGTGGGTTACACAGAATTCTATTTTTAAACAAAAGAGTAAAAGTTAATAGTTAAAAAAAGCTATATTGCAAAAACTACTGAGGATTATTAAATTAAGGACCATAAATACTAATATTTACTGAACTTGTCACATTTATTTCTTGATTTTGTATACACTGCCTGAAGTCTTAATAATATCAACAGGTCCAGGATTTACAGTACCAGTCAAAAGTTTGGAGACCTTCTACTAATTTAATGTTTGTTTTTTTGTTTTGGGGTTTATTTTCTGGTTTCTAGAACAATACTGGAGATTTCACAACTATGAGATAAGAACAGTATTGTCAAGTGCATTTGCAAAGCCCATTAATCACCATGGCTCTCATTAATCATTAATCATCTCTCAACTGGTTCTCATGAAGACCATCCGAGGAAAGCAAGACTAAAACTTACCTCTGCTGCAGAGGAGATGTTCATTTAGAGTTACCAGTCTCAAAAATCACCAATCAACAGCACCTTATATGTGGATCTTTATGAATGCTTTAATAGCTTGCACCTCCTGGTTCCGGGTCCGATTCCTGCCTCGAGTGTGTGTGCATGGAGTTTGCATGTTCTCCCTGTGCTTGATAGGTTTCCTCTCACTGTCCAAAGTCATGCAGATTAGGTTAATTGGCATTCCCAAATTGTCTGTAGTGTGTGAATGAGCGTGTGTGCCCTCCATCCAGGGTGCAGCCTGCCTCTAAGTCTCCTGGGATAGACTCCAGCCCCCCCGTGATCCTGTATACAGGATAAAGTGGTATAGACGATGAAGGCTTTACAGAAAATACTGTAAGCAGCTGATAATATCTCGATATCAACTGTTCAAAGGAGATTATTGCATATTCTGGATTGGACTTAAGATATATGTGTTTTAAAGTGTAGAAAGAAATAAAAATCAGGAAAATCCATGGATTTAGAAGAGGTGTCCAAACTTTTAACTGGGAATGTATGTTTTACTGTAGTGCAGCCATTTATCTAGACTTTTTGCATTTTAATCCAAAGCAGTACCTCAAAGGGCACTGGTGGCTTAGTGGTAGGTGTTTCGCCTGCCATGCGGAAGGCCCGGGTTTGATTCCCAGCCAGTCCCAAGCCTAAATAAAGGGTTGTGTCAGGAAGGGCATCCGGCCCGGATAGTCTGCTGTGGCGACCCCTTACCGGGAGCAGCCGAAAGACCAACAACAACAATTCTAAGCATTATCTCACACATTTGTAAAAGGTTAACTTCACCTTATTTGGCAAGCAAATTGCGTCAGACATTTAGATTATGATTGTAACATAGGTCCGTGTTCCCTTTTAAGGTATTGGTGCAACTTCCAGCAAAATAGTTGTCCCTGTACTGCTCACATCTTTTTTAAACTGGAAATGCTCCAGAACCTACTGTTTTACAGTATACTGTAGAAGTGAACCTGATAATGACACAAAAATTACCATGATAATGTGCTGAATCTTTAGGTATGTCATGCAGTTATTACTTATCATAACTTACATTATTTTGAAGTTAAAATAAGGTTGTATTACTGTAGATGATCTAATTTAAGCACTAAGTTTTCATTTTAAGAGTTAATTTAAAAGTCTAGACCGAGGGCTTCTTGAGTCTAGACAAACTTTACACTAAAAAAACAACGTTTCAAGGTGGCTTAGATTACATGTTGTCTGTTACTAACATAACTTTGTTAGGAGATGTCCACCAGGTGGTACTACTGTTCAAGCTTTTAAGGCCTCACCAGTGGACGCAATATGTTAAATTATCTCTTGCCTTGTGTTTATGGGACTGGGATGGAATTTGAGTGGGCTTTTTTGACTGAACAGGCCAGACCTTTTTCATGACAAAAATCTGTCTAATTTAATATATATACTGTAGATATGCTCTTAAGTAAAGGAAACAGCTTGAGAAGTTTGTTTATCTCATAATGAGTGGGATTGGAGGACAGACAGAATTGAATTGTATTCCTTTGATGCAACATTTAACCAACTTCTCAGTATCTGATGCATAGAACTCTTACAATAGCATGTACACTCAGCTTTCATCAAATATTCTGTATATACTGTAAAACAAACGTTATTTTTATTATAAGCAACAGCATTTACCAGAAAAAAAGTATAAAGTAAAAGGTCTGATAAAAAGGTCTGGTAAAAGGTCTGGAGTTCACCTTCCCATGAGGCAGTGTTGCTGAGATTGAGGCAGTGGGATCGAGAAACATCTGCTGGTGATGAAAAGGAGCCAGATGAGCCCTGACTCTGAGCTCATCACAAAGCAGATCTCCACCCTCTCACGACCCCGACTGGAAAAATCCCAATCCATGAGCACATAGCGTTAGCACATTGTTCTAAGAACCTCAAATTCCAGTGTGTTTTACATTTACAGACATACCCTGTCGCCTGCACCGGAATAGCACTGGAGGAGAATCTGGTGAGCGTATCAATAGCCAGTTAATGCACCACTGACAAACATATGATACCTTCATGGACTCCAAGAAAGCATTGAATACTGTATATATCAGGTGAAGACATTTTACATTTTAAACTTCTTCCTTTGTTTGTGTCACAATGCATCTTTTATCTGTTTCACTTTGACCTGAAACAGTGTTCTTAAATAATACAAAAAAAATATTATTCCAAGATATTAACTTCTGGAATTCCGTCATCTCCTAAATATTTTCCATGTGACAACATAAAGCAAGCTGAACAAGACAGTAATGTTGAAAGCAAATCCCAGGCTCATAGGAGGAGACATATTGCACATATCAGGGCAACATTCCAATACCTAAGGGACGGATGAAGTATCTCTGACCTAATCCATCCTCCACCATGTCTTTATAGTAATACTGCTCAGTCATCAGGCTTATTTTAGTTTTCAGCCTGCTGTATAGCAGCACACCCAGTTATCATCAGTACAAAAGTAGAAACATAATGCTAATTGTATTCCTCCAAAACAAACATATTTAAGGCGGAAGGTTTTCTCACTAATATTAATACCTCACTCACTCACTTATCATCTTTAACGCTTTATCCTGTATACAGGGATGGGAGGGGCTGGAACCTATCCAAGGAGACTTAGGGCATGAGGGGAGGGGGGGTTTCACCCTGGACGGGTTGCCAATCCAATCAGGGACACACACATATACACACACTATGGCCAATTTGGGAAGATCAACTAGTTTAATCTTCATGTCTCTGGACTGTGGCAGGAAATAGGATTACCCGAAAGAAACTCCAAGCACAGGGAGAACATGCAAACTCCACGCACAAAGACCCGAGGTGGGAATCAAACCGTCACCCTGGTGTGGACATACTGTAGTGCTGATCACAATGCCACTGTGCCACCCCTACTAATATCTGTACATTAACATTACATTTAATCTAGTACATTAATAATTGTGACATTAACTTGTAGTGATATTTCCTGTGCATATCTTAGTGACATTTGAGCATGGCTTGCATCCAGAGAGACAATCAGTCAGGCTTGTCCCTTCTCGTCATGAAATGTTTTTTAAAACCTAAAATATATCATGTTAAAATCCCTTCTAATGTGGTTTCTGGTGTACTGCAAATAAAACTCAGATTCAAGCCATAAGCTTAGGCATGATCAGGAAACACTCACACTGCTGATCTCATTTTTCAAAAGTATCTCCAAACTCCCTTCCTTGGTGAATCACTCCGGAAAGTGGATGGTGAATGGTTTTACTGTAATCCCATCAAAACACATGATCTGAAGGAATACCACAGCGTTATTTTAAGCTAATCGCCATCTACCACTTCAATAGCCTCTAGAGATTAACACGACCAGGAATTTCAATATTTTCCCTGTACAAGGAAAAAACCTTTACTTATAAAGGAATGACTAAAGTTACTTAAAGTTTACAAAAATCTCTCTCTCTCTCTCTCTCTCTCTCTCTCTCTCTATATATATATATATATATATATATATACAGAGTCAGTAAAAAAAATGTATACAAACTATAGTAAAAGAAAAATAACATTTTGCATATTATATTCATATAATATTAATAATATAATATATATATATATATATATATATATTACATACGCTCTGACTTTCTTTTTTAAATTCATGTGCAGCACATGCCAAACAATTCCTTATGTATGTTGTTACTATAGAAAAAAAAAATATTGTGAAGATTGTATTAAAATGAATTAACATCAGTGGCACTATTATATAAATCTGTATAAAACCCTTTTATGACATAAGAACAATTTATGCAGACAGACACAGTATATTTATGCACAGTTGTGTTGGTGTGATGGCTTATAGATACACAACATCTAAAATTACATTTTACTCTATGGCTCCAGTGCAGGTTAAACTAAAAAAACTAAAAACAGCTTCGGCGTGTCTTCGAAAATTTCAAGCTGGCTTGGTGTTTCCTTTATAAGTAAACAACACAATTGTTTGGTCTCAGTACAGACAAAATTATTGTAAACATCCATATGCTAGACATGACATATGTAGAGATTAGGTTAACAACATGCTGGCTTATTCTTTTAATATTGCATCTGGTTGATTTATTAGTGTACATCTGAAGGGCATTGTCATTTAAGATGCTGGCAGTGTTCTGTAAGTATATGCTGAGCAGATTGCTAAAACATTAGAAAAGCTTTCTTGTGCATCTTTGAGATAACAAAGCACTGCATAAATCAGCCATGCTGTAAATGTCAGACGTGGAGGATAAAATCATATCTCAATGTCTCTTTTTTTTAAATTTTTTTTTATTTTTTTAGATCTGTACAATAGTGGGAGGCTAGCATTCAAAATCAGGAGTGAGCCATTCACAGGGTTTTCTCCTTTAGGGCTATTCAAGCGACAGAAAGAAACATTTATTTAGAGGGTAACGAGTGTAACTTGTTAAAAAATGAATCTTTGAAGAATACACATTGTCCTCCCTGACATGCAATCAATCAAGACTAAAAGGAAAATATAAATACACGCACAAAAACTCTCACTAGCTATATTGAGCTTAGAATTCGCGCTGCTTTATAGTCTGGCACTAAACCCTCAATATACTGTAGAACCCACTAATTCTGACGTATTCTTTAGCACTCTCATTGTGTCTGCCATTTCTTCTCCATGCACCACAGATTGTATTTAACTTTTTGAGCTTTTATAAGTTGAACACCACTACTGGCTGTCAGTGTGTTGACCGTTTTGCTTCTTACTTGTTTATCTCCATCTGGATTTACAGTATGTATCAGTCTTTCATTTAAAGTTCCCCAGCAGACAAACAGTTTAGTGACAGCTGGTCTGATGTTGGCTGTTGGTTAGAAACTATTATTACTAAGCATATTCATTAACTTGGATGAATGCTAGATAATCTTTCGAAAACCAGAAATAAGCAAGGATGTGAAGATGCTGAGTAAAAAAGGAGCAAATTGAGAAAATTATTTACTTATATTTACTTGAGCGTTATGTCGGTGATTCAGGCGGCTAAAGCTCTGGGTTGTCGATTTGGGGAATCTGAGGTTCCTCTATTGAGCCCTGTCGTCGGTGGTTGCCACACCCTGTACTATACAGCTACTGCATTTAGTGCCGGTTAGAAAAATTGGAGGGTTGTGACATCTGGCATAAAAGTGTCAAGTTGTGTGCGGATCTGGTGGTCCATTGTGGAGACGACCCTTTGACGGGAACAACCGAAAGAAAGTATTTACTCCCATATTTACTCATATTTGCTAATAGTCCCTGTAGTCACATTGCATTAAAACACTTCATCAAGCAACATGCCGATCTTAGCCATTCTCAAATAATGTCATTACTTGCGACGAGAGCAACAGAGCACAGCTCATCTACAAAATGTTACCCAAATACTGTATATCTATGTGGTAGGGCCACAAAATAAAAGCTCCATCAGCAGAGACATTATCGAGAAAAGATAAAAAAAATATAAAATATTAATGAGTATTTTCTAAAGTCTGTATAAATGAACATAATACCTGTACCCATATACGTTTAAGTTAAATTATGTTAGCTTGACCATTTTTAGCCAAGGCGAGCACAACATGGGATGTGACAAGAACAACAACAGTTTTCACTTAACCAGTGTGTTGACTAATGAAGCCTTGAGCTTTGTCCACCCCTGCACAGATAAAAGGTGTATGCAACTTAGCATGCTAATTATTTGCTTCTTTTAGATGAATCTTTTATCCATGTCCACATTCTTTGTTGTCTTTGTCACTGTGCGATCCTAGGTACTTATCAGGATTTGTTTAAACATATGGGCCTTCACAATTGTTTGCAACTACTTTGGAGTTGCATGGAGTTCTGTTTAAAGGTCTGCCACAATGGCGATCCACATAGCAATCTTGTCCAGATACAATAAAAGTGAGAGAGAGAGAAAGAAAGTGATTGTAAAGCTATAAATAAAAGTGTAGAAGAAATTCCTTCCATGGTGGTTAAATGTTTGTCCCATGCAGATTTAGGCATCTAGCAGTCTCGGAAAGACTTTAATTCAGGCATAATTATAGCCTCATAAACACCAAAGCAAGCTAACACGTTATTGTGGACAGGCCATGGTTTCTATGCGACATTCCTTTTGCACACTAGCAGGCTGCATTTCCGTGATTTTATTTCGATGCTTTTTGTTTTAACTTAGAGCCTTTTTCATATTTTAAGAAGACTTACACTTAACCCCAAGGACACAACAAGCCGTATCTAAGATTAACTCAACAAACAAGTCAACACTGGCCACAATAAAAAGACACCAGAACATCCAGTGACCTACAGACCACCAGGCATGTGAACCAACAGGCAAAAAGCCTATGGCCACTGAATCCAAATTGCCCAAACCCCAAGAAGAACCCAAAACCAAGGTAGTTATAATGTCAACAGTGTTAATGCTATGGGTGACAGTTAGTGATGGGTCTTTCATGAACGATGGGTCGTTCTTTTTGAACAAATCTTTAACGTGACTCAGATGAACGAGTCCTCTCGGAGAGTGATTCGTTCATTTTCAACTGGGCGCGCATGCGCAAATCATCGCAAATCCTCTGTAGGTTATGTACAGGAAACAGAATTGACCGATTCTTTCTCAATGACTCTTCTACTCCGAGTCGTTCGTTCCTTTGTCACGTGACTCCTGTAGACGCTATGCGGTGCAATAGATTCAAAAGAAC
>JAQMYG010000023.1:23392887-23404324 GCA_030014215.1 Clariallabes teugelsi | reverse complement strand
TATGCGGTGCAATAGATTCAAAAGAACGAACGACTCAGACTAGAAGATATGAGAGGTGAGCTGCTCATTCTGTTTATGTCTTTAGCTGCATTGTAAGATTTTCATTACTGGAACTATAGCCAAAATTTGTGTATTTAGACGTATTGGGGCTCTTTTTATTGAAAATGCAACATTTTATTTTATTTCTGATCAAAAGAACAAAATGAACCAAATGATTTAAAAAAAGATTTGTTCATTTTGATGAACCAGATTCAAAGAACCGAGTCACTAAAATGATTCAAATTTCCCTTCACTAGTGTTTTGTCTTTAATAAATAGCAAACATGGAAACCGATAAAGGCTATGCTGTCAAAATGCACAAACCTACAGTTCTGTCATTGTTCCATTATAATTTGTGTGTAATGCATGCTTAGTCTATTAACTTCTAGTCTATTGTATTTTACATGGACCTTCTCAATTACTGCTGGCAACGTGTTATGGGTGTCTTAGCAAAGCAGATTAAATCTAGAGGAGGTTTCACCATGCCTATTGACTTTACACAGTTGTTAACAATAGGCTCTATCAATCTACAGTCTATTCGCAAAGGTCAAGCCTTTTTTGAATTGGTGTGACCGTCATTCACGCTTTTGTGAGTTCGCGACAAGATTATTGCAACGCTCTTTATGTTGGAGTCATTTAATCTCGTCTGTATCACTATGACTAATACTCATAAACGCAAGTTTATTACTGACCTGCATCTGTTTAAAGCTAAATTTAAAACTCATTTATTTAGAATGGCTTTTGGTATTATTAATTTTATGTGTTTTGTTTTGTATATTTTATTGCTGTTTTATTGCCATTTTATTGTCAGTTATTTTAATGCTGTGAAGCACTAGATTGCTGTAAGGTACTATATCAATAAATGTTGATTGATTAATTGAGTGCTTTTTCATGCTATTTTGGGTATTTTTTACAAATCATCATAAATACTGTAATCGTTCTTAGTTCCACAAACGTCATTTCTTAACAAAAACAAAAAACAAAAAAACAGGAGCCTCATTCTTCAAGTACTTTCCTGGACAGAGAGGGAAGGTTTACTCCTTTTATCCCAATCACACCAACCAGCCCTGTGGCTACAAACTTAAAAAGTAAAAAAAGAGTTATGGAACTCAAAGCTATTTTAGACCGTTAGTCTTTCCCCAGGGTCCTATTTAAACTTTCACCCTACACAGACAAGACATTGAGTTTGTCATGTCTTCCAGACATATGGGTAGTTTGTCTGAGACTTACAATTAAATACCAGTACAGTAAGCTCAAGCTCAAAGCTATGTGTCCATTAAGACCCTATAATCATGAGGTGACCTGCTCTGAGGAACAAAGATAAATTTGGATGCAACAAATCATAGCTTTAAAATGATCTGACACTAGTTAATGGGATGCTTCAGCTTCCGAGGCTGAATTAGAGGCTTTCGTGAGAATAATGGGTGTGAACCTCTTACAGTACAATAAAACACACGAGGAGAGTAAGTGCAGAATCTCAGTGTGGCCGCACCCCATCTAATGCCATAACAATCCACAAATAAATGAAAGTATGTTGTTTATAATGTTAAGACACACAAGCGATTAGAATTACAACAAATATGGATCAAGTCATTTTAGAGCTTGTTAGGAAATTATTTTTAGAGCTAAAAATGCATCAGAATAATATAAAGAAATCAAATAAAACCACATGCCTATATCAGTGGTCTATGGGTGAGTTGTATATCTGATTACCTGAAGTATTCGTCGTTAATGGGAAAAGAATTAATAAAAATAGTTAAAAGCTAAAAATAAGCTGATGAGCTTTAATGTAATCAGTGATATTATTATTTCAGATAGAAGCCCACGTACATGTCTGTCTGTCTTTCTGTACGACAGAAACTTATTAATACAAAGAAATATATTTTTTTTATTAACTTATCCCAGTAAAAATATTCAGTTTAGATTTTCTAATTAATATCTATTAGTGCTGGTGTTTACATTCAGCAAGTAGCTTATTATTAGATTATTAAATCCAACATGTAACTATTCATATCATCGCTTTTACTCAATATTTTGATTTCACTTATGGTGCACGTTAAACATCAGTCAGGTATCTAAATACTGTGAAAGTTTCATTAAATTCTGTCATACATACAGACATACATACATGCAGATAAAATGCTGTGATTTTTTGCTGGGAAGCAGAGGCAAATTAAATTTACCCATTAATGCTAATGATAGAAAGAGCCTCTGTTTCCTCTGTGTATGAGTATGTGTTGATGTGTGAGCTCTCCTCGCTAGAAATCTTCATGGATAATGGCCATTGTGTGATACTTATCACACACTCACACACACACACACAGCAAACGGCTGTCATTTGTAAACCCACTGAAAGCACCACACTTCCATTTGCCTAAGTACGTCATTAGCAATTTAATTAAAATAAAAAATTTAAATATTTTTTTCTGGTTTTCCCATTTTAGCTATACCACAAGAACACATTGAGTCTGTTCCCTAAAACATGAAAAACAGTTTTTTCAACTAAAAATATCTCATTTTACCCTAGCTTGTGCAGATGGTTCTAATGAAGGCAAATTATCAAGCAATGACTGGCAGTACTGAGTGCCCTGGTTAATATGTAGTCCACTTAATGGAGGTTGCTTGACACAGACAGCATTTTGTTACCAAACTCCTTCACCACAACATTTGTGTTTCACTTTGTGTCAAGTGGCAAAAATAAACGCATATAATTTATCAGCTCTTTAGATCATAATGTTATCACATACAACCATGTTTCAGGGTTTCAATTCAAATCTGAGCTTTCTGTGACCGCAACGTTTTCCTCTGCTGTTAAAAAACATCCCACACTCTTTTATTGCGCATCTCATTCATGTTTAAAACTGACAACTCAACCTTCAGATTCTGAACTCATCATGTTGGCCTTCCCAGGTGAGCAGGGTGAATTGTTGATGCTGAGAAACCTGCGAACTGCAGGAGGAGTCAGCAAAGCTAATTACATGAGAAGCAAAAAACAAATGACCCATAACATCGGAATTTCCCTTAGTCATCTCTCCCCCGTTCGTACGCCACTAAATCAAGAGGTTTACAGTAATGCTGTGCTTTGCTAGTGCTGTAAGAGGGCAAGAGGTCTGGTGTTGGATTACGTTTCATAAATTAAATATATGTTTGAGTTATAGTTTCATGATGGAGAGGTTAAAAAAGGAGGTCTGCTTAGTCAGTGTGAGGGCATGATTCAAATGGTTATAAATGCACAGATGATCATGAATTGGTGCTTGTCTTGTCTCCTGGAGTCTAATATCTTAACTCAATTTGTGCCTAATGGAGGAAAGGAAGCGGCTGCTCTGGGCGCCATTACGGCGAGGCACAGGGGGATTGTATTAGGAGCCGCCTTCTCCTGCTTAGCAATTATTTTCTTTATTTCATCCAAAAAGATTCAGCTGATATGTCTAAATACTATTGTATACAGTATATAGTTGATTTCCTGTATGCTTATTTATACTTTTTAATTTAACAGCTGTGATTCAATTCGGTCATTCTAATCCATTATCATATGAAATATGAACAATAATTTACAGGTACTTGAATAGTGAATGCTCTAATAATAAATTGCTAAATCATGTGATTTCTCCAGTGTCTGAGAGAAAAAAATGATCATTGTCGCTTGCACCTCCAGGGTCCGGGTTCGATTCCCAGCCAGGTTTGATTCCCGTCTCTGTGTGCATGGAGTCTGTATGTTCTCAACAAAAATCTTTTAAACATGTTTTTATGGGAAAAATTATTGTACTCATTGAGATTAATCTTCATACAGCTTGTATAACAAATCTGTGTACATGTGTTTGCGTCTGTGGGGTAGACGCAGACGCCCCCCCCCTTCCCACACACACACACACACAAACCCGATACTATTATCTTAACTAGTAGACACCTTTACTAAGTGACAGATGGTAGCTAATAAACTTGATGTACTATTCATTATACTAGTGGGATGCAGTAAGCACAGAAGCAAACCATCTCAAAATTAGTATGTGAAAGGGGCCTGGGGCAGAAAAGCACTCTCAGCTGTTTATTTTCTCCCTCAAACAGTTTTCTGTGGAATTTAAAGTTTTCATCAATTTTACTGTGCTTTTATTCCTAAAGCAATGCTTTACTACTCAGGAAAATCTTTTTTTAGGACAACATTGATAAACCGTTTCATTATGATTGCACATTGTGTCCTGACAGTAGATTCATAACATTAGCCACTGTATTGGTGTAATGTACTGCAATACGACAGATCTGCTTTATGAATTTTAATGTCTAGTGAAGACGTGAAGAGCTGTGAGTTCATGAAGCTCAAAAAGGCATGGATTGAGATTTTTAGAGTAAAAAAATCTTGTTGTGTGTTTTATTTATGGGACAAGTAGGAATAACCAAAAATAATTAAAAAAAAAAAGTATAGGATTTTAAATATTTTCCCCTTTGCTCTAACAAATGCTTGTTTATAATTTTTTTTTTATAAATATTTTTTATTCTGGTGTCGGCATGTCAGATTATTTGATCAGCATAATTTAGCACAGGTTTTACACTCAATTCCTTTCCTGTCACTGGATCTCACTGGCTGGATTTTAAGCAATTGGGGTTAAGGGACTTAAGTTCCCAACAGTGTCGAGCGGCGGTAGTGAGGCTCAAACCCAATCAGCAGCCCAAAGCCTCAACCTTCTGAGCCACCAATGACCTTGTTAAATGAAAGTCATTATTATGTATTATTTTTTATTTTTCAGCAATCATAAAGGATTTTAGCTATTTTTTTGTAAAGAATGATGCGATTGTCTTGCTTCTTTTTCTCCAAAAAATATTTTGTCTTTATGCAAGTTAATATACGAAGGACACAATGTTATCATTAACAGCCACAAACCTTATCTGAAAAAATTTCAACTTGTACAGAAAAGGTCCAGGTCAAGGCCAGCCTCATTAACAAGCAGAAACCAAGAAGAAAATTAATGGGTGAGAAGAAAGGAGCATGAAAAAACTTAATGACATTGCTTATCTTGCAACTTTTGGGCATGTCTGCACTTTACGACCACATCCAGTGACAGTATAAGGACAATTGTTCCCTTCTCCGTGAAAAGAAAGAGGTTATAAGAATTGAAGAGGTCAAAACATGGCGTTTCAGGGTGCCTGGAAATCAAATAAGTAAAAGAAAATTCTAATAACATTTTCTTCCTATCTTTAAAAAAATTGTAGAAAGTTAGACATGTTCTCCTGTTCGTAGAATAAAGTTCATTAAGATGCTTGAGTGAATAAGCCTCTTTGACTACTCTGTTATATATTAGCCTTCTTTATTTGGATGATTAGTAATATCCTGTTAAAACCTAACTCTGGTGACTTATTGGGAGGATCCAAGAGGTTTCTGCGGGAAGGTTTATTAAGGCTGGGAAAAATACAAAATGTGAGGAAGTGGTCATCTTGAGCATTCATTAAAAGGTTCATCAATTTTAAAACCCATTAACCAGTAAGTTCTCTCATTCTGGAGTGCATTTCCTTGGCTAAGAGCAGGTCTCGGACCAGCCGGTTGTTCAGTGAATATTTCCCACAGTCTGTTTCTGGCTGGCCATTTGTGTCAGACATTAAACAGTATTAAATATGTTTAATAAGACATTTTGAAAAATAGGTTCATGAGAGAGTGAGAAATAGAGCTCAGTAAAGCGTTGCATCATGCCTGAATTTGTTGCTCAAGTCATATGCTTTTAGACCAGGAGATAAATACGGTCTGAATAATGACATACCGCAGGCTCTCCGTTGGAGTCACACTAAGTCTTATGACTGACACAGGGAAGAAGAGGCGTGCTGTTAGAGGGGTTTTAATATTTAGCGTAATATTACACTGAATATTTTAGCAGTATTTTTAGTTAGTGAAATTGCAGGATTTGGATTAAATCAGGCTGGTCAGGGGTGTTTTTCTCCAAAATAACACTTTGTGTGTTGCTGTTGTAAAGCTGATCTAAAGTCAAGTCTATCTATCTATCACTCTCTCTCTCTCTCTCTCTCTCTCTCTCTATCACTCTCTCTCTCTCTCTCACGTCTATAATTCTGGTAGATTGTTTAGTTTGTTGTTGTAATTAAATAAAATGAATGGGAAAAACTGCTTTTGCTTAAGCTTGGCTTCTAAAAACATGCATATCATAGCTTAAGTTACTTTGAGTGCTTAGAAACATCCTTTATGCTGACCGTGCCTCTGTGGTAACGCATATAGATGCCGGATTCACCTATAAAACCTTACAATAAGCAATTAGCTCTTAAAGACCACACATAAAAAAAAAAAACTAGTGTTAATGCTAATCTGCAGCCGGAGGTCTAGAGAGAGCTGATTGGCCGAGCTCTCTCAGAGGGGAGGGATGAGAGGTACTTAGTGCTCCTATATTAATCACAGCTCTACAGCCAATCAGGGGCATCTGTGAGCTCACGCAGCAGGAGGAGTGGATAGCGCTGTCCTCCGAGTGTGTTACGCCGCCCAGTGAGCGAGCAGTTCGAAAAAGATGCAGTCGGCTGGCGTCACATGGTTCGGAGGAAACACGTGATAGTATTTTGCCCTCCCGACTGAATGGTAATAGCCTTAATGTGGAAGCCCCCTAGTGACGGGGAGGAATTGGACACAACTAAATTAGGCAGAAAATCAAGGAAAAATAAAATATTTAAAAAAAACTAGTGTTGTGCCTTAATGGTTTACTCAGAATTAGGCAGATGTCCATGTGTACTATACATTGTTGCTTAAAGACTTCATTCGCTTTTTCCGGCATATAGAAAGATGTTTAATAAAATTCAAAGTCTGTTTTACATTCTGCATAGGATAAGATGCAGACTCGATGCTACTCTTTTACAGTGGCTTATTTCAGCACTGGCACATTATCCCAAACCTTGGCAAAAAAAAAAGACAAATAAATCCATCTGTTTTGTGTCCTCATAATTCTTACTGCTTTCTACTAAAAAGCCAGAATCATCTTCCCTTATATGCATTCATGGACTCCTGTCTCTGCATACTGAGTATAAGGATGAGTCAGTGATAATGGGAAATGCTTTACAGTAAGACTTTAGATAATAATTCTAATTTATATAATTTATAATAACAACAATAATAATAATAATAATAATAATATACAAAAAATAATAATTATATCAAATAAGAATTTGAACACTATAACAGTTCAAATACTTATGACATAATTTATGTTTGTTTGATTGGTAACATAATAACATATAACAAGCTAATATTTATTTCTTAAATGATTACGAACACATTAACGTTGGGTCTAAAATCAATTAATTAATTATATGATGCATTGTGGTATAACAATGCATCATTGTGAACCTCTAGAATAAATATTCGTTATTACAGATGATGGTTCCTATTGTTATTTACTTATTTATTCAATTGTAATTTTATTCAGCATGAATGTTACCTAAAGCTATAAATAAGGATAAAATGTAAGCAGATATTGTTCAAAGTGTTCCTGATGACAAGTCGTCACCTTGAAAAGTGATCCGTCATCATTAAGAAGGTTAACACCCAGTCAGCCTCTGGTAAAGGCCAATCATTAGCTTAACGGTATAGAAAGTGATGACATTACAAGCAATTAACTCATTGTACATGCTGTTTCCTGAAGCGTAGACAGTAAGTACTAGAGGATATACATATTGACATTTCCTTCTGCTGGGTGTTGCATTCACTCATTTGTCAGGTCTTAGACTAAGATTCAGCCCTTCTGGAAAAAAAAAATCATCATCTGAATAAGGATGAGCTAAGGAGAGCACAAGCAGGGAACACATCTTCACCCTACAGCCCTGGAAGTAAACAGAGCTTATTTTTATAGAAGTCTAATAAATAGTGTTTTGGTTAGCGCAGTTGAAAGGTCTGACTTTTCCCTTAAATAAGCAGCACCTTTGTGTGGAAACTGGGTGGTGAAAATACAGGAAACACCCAACATTTTTTCCACATGCTGCCCTTTACACACACAATTATCTCTAAGCATTGAATCAAACCTTGATGCTTTACTACTTGCTCTCCCATAATGAGATATTCAGCAAAAAACATAATGGTTTGTGCCATGTACTGTGAAAATAGTTAGTTATTATGAAAGCAAAGGGCTAAAATGCCACAGCTAAGACTTGGAATGGTTTCACAAGCCTTTCTTGAAAACAAAACATACTGTCAAATCAGTGTAATAAAAAAGTAAGTATAAACTAGCATGGCAGATTGTGAAAAAACGAACCCTTAACACAAGACAAAAGGACTTTAAGTCCTTTAAGACTACAACAGACCACAGTAACAACAGAAACTAGAAATAGAAGGCACGTAAGAAATGGTGCAAACGAGGCATAATGAGACAAAGGTGAGAGTCAGCAGTGACATGTGACCTGCTGGGGTTTAAGGAAAGTGTAGTCCAGCATCTTTCTAACACTCCATCCATCTAGGAACCTCTGTAGTCCAACCAGGGAGCGTGGAGGCCAATGGTGAACAGTGGATTTATTCCCATTATGTACAGTATGACCGTAGTAGTACCACCCGTCAACATTCACACACTATGTGCAATTAGGGAACGGCAATTGGCATAATCTGCATGTCTTTGAACCTGGAGGAAACCCACCAAGCACCAGAACATGCAAACTCTATGTACACAGACCTGATACAGGAATTAAACCCAGGACCTGGAGGTGCAAGGCAACAGTGCTAACCACTAAGCCACCGTGCCTCCTATTTAACTCTGGTCATGATGGTCTCCTACCTGATTAACTAATCAGCTAATTAACAGTCTTTGCTTTTGTTGAAGTGGGGGTGATAAAAAAAAAAAAAAAAAAAAACATAGCAAATGAGAAGAAACAGATCTGCAAGACAATGGCGCAAGTAGCCTGAAAGTGTTGCTTTAACGCGAACCTGTTTGTCGGCTATAATTCGTCTGCAGGAGAGGTAGTGTGAATTATGGATACAGGTGGGTTTAATGAAAAACATACTCACATATGCACCTGACTGACTCACATAGCAATGATCCGGAGCATATCCAAAATTTCTGGCTAGACAACTGAATACTTTAATCACCAGCATTGTGATGCCATAAAATGCCTATATGGCACTGCTGAGGTTGAAGCTGTTTTACCTTTGTAGCGTTGACTAAGGATGTGTAAGTATATGAAAAGATGCACACGTCGGAGGCTTTGCATATCGCATAGTAATATTTTTAAGTTATTACTTTAGGTTTCAATAGGACTACAAACAGTCATGCCTAATTTTGGACTAATTGGGTTAAATTGGCATTGAGTGTGATCTTCTGCCTTATTATAGTTATATGGAGTGAAACTAATTTGTTTATTGTCATTTGACTATCTGACTAACATCACATATTTCTTCTTTTACATTAAGCTATCTTAAGTTTAATTTCTAGATTGATTACAGTATATATACACGGTATGTTATGTAAATAATGTACACAAATTGGCAATGCTTCTTAATAATTTGGTAATAATTCAGTAGCATTAACCAATCTTAAGATAAAAGTCAACAAAATGACCATCCAATCTGTTCCTACCTGGTTCGAACTTGTCCACATGTCCATTATTCCAGAAAGCCTTAACTTGATTTGGATGGTGTTTGGTGATAAAACTGGCCTTTGCCTTCTTTTTGCTGATGGGGTTTCCCATGACAGTCCCTTTAGCCTCCAAACACTTGACTCCCAAAATGTACAGAACATCTGCTGCATCTGGAGCCTCCTACTCCTTCAGTTCCTCATTTTGCTTCCTTCCTTTGCTACTCCAGCTGCAGATGCAGGACAGTGCGGTCACGTTATGTGCAGTGCCAGCAATCCAGGCTGCTTGTGTGCATGGTGTGTATGAACACCACCCTCTCTTCCTTGTTTAGAACAATCTCCTTTCAGCGGTGATCAGTTACAGTTCTGTCTAGTGAGGAAGGAGGGATCGCAGCCAGCCCTTTCTGGCCCTACCCACCCCTGATAACACACACTCTCTCACACACACACACGCAGACAGACACTATTCTTTCATGTTATGCAGTTTAGCTTAACTAGCATTTGGAGGAAGGTCAGAGTAATCTTGTGTGTTCAAGGATGTTCCTCAATCCTGTCATTTTGCCATGACCAATCTTATCAGTGGCTGACCTGATCTGTTAGAGCTCCAGTATGTTCCTGTTTCTCCGAGGCTCAGCTTATACACATATATTCTTTGTTCACTAGAACATTGTTTTCGGGTCTCATATTTCCTAATCTATTTTTGTTACTGTGCTCTCTCTCTCTCTCTCTCTCTCTCTCTCACAGTGCTTCTGTGGCTAATATGCTTTTCAGCTTTCAATATCCTTTTATATGGTCCTGTTTTTCACAGGAACGTTCCAGATCTGTCAGCTAGGGGTGTTCTTTTTGCACATGCACAGCTTATTCCACAACATATTCCATCTGAATATGGGTTCAATGGGAACAATACTATCATTGATATTAAATCTATGTGTAATTTTCCCTACAAATCTAATATATCCACTATGTAGTTAAAACATTATTATATTTGATTACATATAACATTGTATTATATTTGAAAGTAAGACAATACATTATAAGACAATATTGTTTGTTGTTTTTAACTTTTTCACACTTTATAGTATTGCAACCTACTTCACAATGGAAATGCAGTTATTTGGGATGAAATGTCATAAATATACACAAACCAAACAAAACTATGATATTCAAGTAGGGAAAAATGTATAAACTAGCAACATTATGAAGGGTGTTTAAGTCAAAGCAGGACTTTTGAATGTGCAGAATAATAAAACAGTTCTGAGCGTAAAAAATCTACCTTTATTTCTCTACTCTAATGCACTTATCCTGGAATCATTAATCCAGGACATACAGGCTTCTGTTCAACGTTTTTGCTTGTTGTAATGTGAATACGAGTCTCATCAGTGCATTGTGGATGTCAATCATTTTACTTCTTCATTCACAAGAAATTTAATCAAAAGTCCCAGTTTGACTTGAACACCAACGTTTTTTTTTTTTTTTTTTTTTACAAATTAAAATTTTGTGTTTATGTAAGTAACCAGCATCCTGCTATGAAATCCTTAAATTAGTTTAGTTCAAAACCATTTGTTATTTGATGTAACATAATTTGTGTAAAGAATTTGAACTATGCATAATTAAAGTGCCATATATATGTCTCAACTTAAATACACTCCTCGAAGACCACAGAGTTTGTTTGAGAGCATCAAAAATCAGAGGCTGAGTAAGGAGCACAATAGTCAGAGCAGCAAACAAATGGGAAAAGTTCAGGGGGTGAATAGTTATGCAAGGCACTGTATCTGTATACTTAATTTCAAGAGAATGTATTTTCTATTTTTCCAGTGTGACATCAGTCTGTACTTCTGTACATCACACTTCGACTTCATGTAA
>JAQMYG010000023.1:23327606-23339265 GCA_030014215.1 Clariallabes teugelsi | reverse complement strand
TAAGCTGGGTTTTTATATATAAACAACAGTAATATCCGTAACGTAATGTTCGTATAATATATAACGGATATTATATAAAAACTCTATACTTACAATGAGCCAGCTTTAACAAGGTTCACACCAATATTAACTAAGAGGGAACGAAAGCTACAACACGAAAGACAGTTTTAAACTAGACTACTGTTAGAGTTAAACCTCTTTTACCTGGCAGTGGGTTTAACCTCGGGAAGAGTTTGAATCACCGGTTGAGTTCCGCTCGGTCTCGGTCTTCTCGTTAGTGTGCGGCAGTGAAATGCACTTGGAGCAGTCCATATTTGACAGGACCGAGGGGTTTATTATACATTAAAAAGCTACATTCACATGAAAACAAACACACTGTCATTTAAAAAACAGTTGCACAATGCAAGTTCTAGTTGTATTTAAAATAAAAACAGTCAAAATATAGTAAAAGTAATTACTTTTTACGTTGTTTTTATATTTGAGCGCGCCCATTTATTTTATCTCCCCCCTTTTTGTGATCCGCGAATGGTACGATCCTAACAATGGCTTTTCTTCTATGGCTACAGAGTTATAAATTGAGGGCTCCTGTAAATATTTCCTAGTACAGTTTCGTCAGTAAAAATTAACAATATAATAAAAAAGGTATTGTTAACAATATAAAAAAGATACTAAAAATAAATATTAAAATGACAACTCAAGAGAACACAGCTAAAACGAAGAGAGGTGATTTAACAACTGCTGAGAGACAGATGCTACAGGTTGCTGCTGCAGGTATCAATTAGAACATAAAAGAAATATATTCTACCTTTTTATGTGATATTTAAAAATTAATACATTACATTTTAAGCTTGAAAATTATTAATAGTTCTGAACTCACTTTTCTTCTTCTTCTTCTTCTTCTTTTTTTTTTTTAACATACTGTATCTTTAAGAATTGATTGTTTTCTTAAATAGATGTGTAATGATAAAATGTGTATTACATGACATATAGGGATAAACAGTATCAATACAGTATTTAGTGCTGGTGTCAGGGATGATATCAACTTGAAATGCTTTATCAATATTTAACAAATGTTTCATTCTGCTTCTTTAATTATTATATATGTCAAATAAATGTGATGCTGATTAATTTGTGATAATTTTGCAATAGAAGTTTGCAGAGAGTTGGATTGGTCACTACTGGGTACTGAGTAGCAGGTTTAAGTTGATCAGTGTTGTTTTAAATAATTTCATTAACAGAAAGTTCTAAACGGATAAGATCACCTTGTACAGGGCCTGTCTCGTGTAAACAGTTTGATCACATTCATGTTTTGCAGTCCTGATCGTACAACTGTCGACTCCGTGGCTTAGTGTTAAGCACTGCTGCCTCACAACTTCACGGTTAGGGGTTCGATTGTGGCCTCCAGTCGAGTGTGTGTGGAGTTTGCATGTTGTCCCCTTGCTTTGTAGGTTTCCTTCAGTTACTCCAGTTTCCCCTCTACAGTCCTAATACATTCCCAAAATGCCTGTAGTGTATAATTGGGTGTGTGTGAGTGGGTGTACAGTACTTTTGTGCCATGCAATGGATTGCATGCCGCCTTGTGCCCTGAGCTGCCTGGAACAGACTCCTCTATGTGACACTACTCAGAATAAAGTTGAATTGAATAAATTAATGAATGATCAGATTACTGAGTTCCAAATATAAATAAATGAGTGTACATTAGCTTATAATATCTTTTTTTTATTATAAGTCTTTTAGTTTGTAATTATTTGACCCAGCAAATCTTTTCTGTGCAGGGAATGTGCAAGAGGCAGCTCGGCTTCTTAAATATAAAGACGTCCGCATTAATTGTCTGGATGAGGTAAGATTATTTAACTTATATTTATAATAAACACAAATAAACACATAACATGCACCATAGTATTATTAGACAATAATGAGTGAAAAGTGGTGTGATATGGCACAATGAAGGACTATTATTAAGTTGCCTATTTTCCAATGTTTTATTGATATACTAATCAAATTAAAGAATAACACATCATATTTATTATTAGTTATATTTTAATGTTGTGAAACATGCACAGAACAATTTAGTTCCTGTTATCACTTATCCTACAGCAGCTAAAGCAAACCACAAAGTGCACTCTGTCCTTAAATGTTTCCTATGTCACAAACTTAAACATACAGCTTTACCTTGGACTGCTATAAAATGTTGCCTTTGGAGATTTCTTATAAAATTCTTGGTATACGTCTGCACACAGAACACATCACCATATACATTTTACACATTTTTACGCCGTTTATGTGGAGTTTCTGCCATATAGGTCCTTAGTTACAGTAAGTTATTGCAATAGAAAAAAACTTGCAGCCAACTAATTGCCAGTGCCATGCTGTTGTAGAAAGTTAATCAGAATCCTATACCTACTGTAAATTTTGTCCATGTGTAAATGATGTAGCTCTTATGTGAAGTTGTACAGTGACCATAAGAAAGAATTAACAACACATGCTGTCCATTGTTAAGCAGACATATGGTGGAGACTTGTGAGAGGCGGACTTGAAGCTCAATTGGGTTTTGATAAATGGAGAGGCGGCACTCAGTTTGGCCCACAATACAGGCTTCTTCAGATTCTTTTGTCAAAAAAAATTGAGTGGTTTAAAACAGCAAACCACAAGCCTCCTGCCTGTCAACCTCAGATGTGAGGCATGCAATCTACGCCAGCTCTGGCCAGGAAGCAGCTCAGATCATGAGTCATAAAAATAACTTGTAAATGAAGAAATGATGTGTGTTGATTAGAGGTGGAAATACAGAAATAAAAAAATGACAAGCTTCTGCCTTTTAGAATCAAATCAGATAACTATTCCTATTTCTTAGTCGTTTTTGTTACAATCTCACATCTGTGGCTTTTATGTTTTTCTAATAAACTTTCCATCCAGAACGGCATGACGCCCCTCATGCGTGCTGCTTATAAAGGGAAAGCAGACTTGTGCAGGCTATTGCTACAGCATGGGGCTGATGTCAACTGTAACGAGCATGAGCATGGCTATACCGCTCTCATGTTTGCCAGCCTCTCAGGTGACAACACTAATGTTTTTTCTGAGGGTAAAAATGGGTATTTATTTGCAGTATCAATCAACTAAAAAATAAGTTAAATACATAATCATGAATATATTTTGAGCTGTTTATAAAGAAACCATTTGCATTTTTTTTAGCTTAATTGTATTTAGATAAATATTCCTAGTTATAATAAAAGTTTTACCTATAGGCAATGCTGAGATTACGTGGATGATGTTGGATGCTGGGGCAGAAACAGACCTGGTCAACTCTGTGGGACGGACAGCAGCACAAATGGCAGCTTTTGTAGGTAAGAAATGCAGGTAATGTTCACACACTGTTCACAAACGTAAATTATATTAAATTGTTAAGCAACTGTTTGTATTTTTCTGTATTGCCAGGCCAGCATGACTGTGTGACAGTGATTAATAATTTCTTCTCACGAACAAGATTAGAATACTACACCAGACCACAGGGCTTAGAGCCGATTTTGCCTCCAAAACTGGCAGAACCTTTACATAAAATTATCATGACCACCAACCTTAACCCAGTCAAGGTAGGGACTGTTTTTAAATGTATATATCCTTTTCAGAAATAATTTTCTATTAATTGCAAAACTCCATTTATGGCTACAGATTATTGTGGAATCTACATTAACGGCATTTGGGAGATGTCTTTATCCAGGGCAACTTACATTTTTCTCTCCTAATACATCTGATCAGTTGAGGGTTAAGAGCCTTGCTCAAGTGCCCAATAGGGGAAACATGGCAGTGGTGAGCCTTGGGACCTTCCAATTAGATGAATTTGACCAATGAGCTAAGATTTTTAACTTTGACCACTAATGATTCCATAAAAGTGAATGTAAGTTCAAGACATGATTTTTGCGAATCACTATTTTCAACATAAGATTGTTCTTCATATGATTTTATGCAGAAAACTGTGAAACACAAATAACTTGGTTTTCACAGACAGGGTATGAAAATACCTTAAAATGTACATGTCTACATAAATTTACATTTTAAGATGCAAGGAGCTTTTCAAAATATTTTATGGTGAAGTCCATGTAAATCAAGGTGATATTAAATATAGTGCATCCTAGGTCGGTGAAAACTGAAAGTTTGCCATTTCGAGGAGGTGGGTTCACAGATTATTTTTGTTTTTGGAAAAGGTTTTTGGTTCAGAAAATTAGAAAATGGTCTTTACTCACTAGATCTCCCATACATAAGGAGAGTCCTACAAACCTATATTTTGCTAATCAGTAGGTTTTAGTGACTGTTGCTCATAACACAGAGCTGCTGTGAATTGACTTCAAACACAAGCCAGATTAACCCAAAAACTCAATTAAACCACTAAAACCATTATCACCCACACTTAACTATACATGTGTGGTGTTTTTGCTAGTGGCAATGGTAGTTGACCAAGGGCAAAGCAAAGGAGTCACTAAATATGATGATGCTATTCACACACACTTCCCATTACAAAACCATGGCCATTAATGTGGCCCACATTGAGTCTTACAAGGAAGGCTTTCCACTTGTTAGTGTTCCAATTCATCCCAAAGGTGTTCAATGAGGTTGAGGTCAAGGCATTTTTCCGGCCATTCAAATTGACCACACCACCCTTGGCAAACCATGTCTTTATAAACTTTGGTTTGTGCATGAGGCATTGTCATTGGCATTGTAACACCTGGCCAAAAAAAATCACCATTTCAAAAACTATTGGTCTGAATCAAGCAAAGAAAACAACTAAGGTGATTTGAAATTACTGGAACTGGCTTAAGAACCCTTCAAAACATTAATCAAACCTGGAACCGCCAACTTCGTAGAAGAAATGTGTTCGGCAATAAATCATGAATATAGATCACTTTAACACTGGGTGAAGTTGCATTTCCTACACATACAATGTAAAGAGAACTTAGAGGATTTGGAATTAATGGATGTGTACCCATAAGAAAACCACTTGTTAGTGAGACCTTGGAGCAATGGAAAAAGGTCATGATGAGTCCAGATTGAGCCTATTCCCTTAAACCAAGGTAAAATATAAGCAAAACAAAAGATGTTATTTAGTCATACAATACAATAGCCACGTGATTATTCTGTGTTACATAAGCTAACTATTGGTTATTTCGTAAAATGGCAAGGTTTTCATGCTTTATGGATGTGGTACTGCTTTTAAACTTTATTCCTATTGTGTATATTGTAAACATATATACTGTAGATAAATAACACCGTATTGGAAATTCTTACAAAATAAGGGT
The DNA here is from genome assembly GCA_030014215.1 of Clariallabes teugelsi. NCBI lineage: Eukaryota > Metazoa > Chordata > Actinopteri > Siluriformes > Clariidae > Clariallabes > Clariallabes teugelsi. The sequence continues at coordinate 23,333,977 of JAQMYG010000023.1, read as the reverse complement.
TCATGGAAATCTTAGCTACATCACATGTCTGACTGGTTTTGACGCATACGGTTCTCACAGGCTCACATATATTTAACTCCTAATATATTTATTTGATGAATAAGAGGAATATGTGTAATATAAAGCTCCTAGAAACATGCTAGCTGGGTCAAAATAGTGCAGAAATATTTTACCATACTGTCCAAAAAGTCTGGAGCCACCACTCATTTTTTTCATATTTTGCTTCCAAAGAGACAGACTTTCTTGTATTTTAATGTAGTCCTGAGAATAGTTCTCCAGGCTTCCTGAAGGACTTTTTGGCTCTCATTTTCAATCTACTCTCTGTACCTGACCCGTTTCAGAGCAATGGTTTTTGTTTGTTAACCACATAGTGAATTATGCTATAAAATTACATCAAACAAAACAAAAAAACATCAAACTTAAGGCATGAACCAGTGGGAAACAGGTACAGGTGATGACAGATGATCAGGCTGGTGATTAGTATACTGGTGATGTTGAATGCTGAGTGGTTAGAACAGAGGAGAGGGGAAACGAGGTTGCTGCTTAGGGTGTTACATAATTTAGGTATGCTGATTAACTCCTTTTCCTTTTATTTTCTCTCTTTTTTTTCTCAAATGTCACCTTTCCTCTCTCCTACTCTCTCTGTCAGATGGTGATGATGGTGAAAGAAAACCCGCTCCTAGTAGAGGTTGTAGCTTTGGAGAAGTGCTACCAAGTGATGGATATGCTTTGTGAGCAGTGTGTGAAGCAGCAGGACATGAATGAGTTGCTGGCTATGAAGATGCACTACATTAGTTGTGTGCTACAAAAGTGTCTGTCCTTTTTACAGGAATGTGATGACAAACTAGACGCTCTCCTCAAAAGGTAATTTTAATGTTAAGCACCATGAAGTGATACAAATGATTACCTTTTAATCACTTTTTTTTTTCCAGTTTTCTAAAAGGCAGAGATAGTGATGGCTTTCCTGAGTACCAGGAAAAGTTTCTACAAGACTGTATCCGGAGGTTTCCCTACTGTGAGGCGACGCTCTTGCACCAGCTGGTCCAAAATATAGCGCATGGGGGAAGTGTAAGTGAACAGCTTATTACTAATGTTTTATTTAGTTGTTGTCTTTACCTTTTATAACCTGTAACCTCCATAAACTATACTTTGTATAGGATAGTTAGTATAGTGAGATAAAATGTTCGGTGTGTATAAGTTACTTTAGTGTATTCATTCTTGAAATAGCATTTATAGCTTATTGAAATAAAAAAGCCCCCCCAATGTCGTCTTTTGTTTATGTTTCTGGTTTCCTTACCTTAAATTCCAATTAACAGGATGCATGCATGCATTTTTAATAATTTAACTCCCAAGCACAGAAGCATGCTAAAATTACCACCTGCTCGTTTAATCAACCATATCAGCAAACTGTTTGTTGTTTCTAGGGGGACTCCCCAACAGCCTTGTCGGTTCTTACTCAGGCATTAACAGGTCAGATGGCTCTAATGGATGCCGAGTTCTGTTCTACATGCGGAGAAAGGGGAGCTGATAAGAAGTGTTCCTTCTGCGAAATGGTATAGAGGCTCCCTGTTTCCTGTTATATAGTCTCTGGCCCATGTATTTCTTTTTTTAAGCTTCTTATAATGCGATCCTGATTTCGTTATGAAATAAAAGTTCTTACTGAGAGCACTGTGAGCATTGGTGGTTAAAGAACCATGTTAACTATCTTGTTTTTTTTTGTTTTTTTTTCAGGTTGTCTACTGTGGGCAAGCTTGTCAGAAGCTACACTGGTTCACACATAAGAAAGTGTGTAAGGCCCTGCAGCGACAGAAAGAATTTCAAAATGAAGATTCCTCCAGTGACAGAGAAATCCGTGTAAATGGTAAAATATCGACATGTGTTTGTCATAATGTTCTTTGTAATTGTGTCTTGGAAACGATGGTATGAACTGTAGGAAACAAAATCTAGAGTGTAACTTGATGCACTTGAGTGTAAAGAGAATGCACTATTGAGTCTTGGAATATTAAATACCTAACATAATTATATTAATGAAATTATCTTAGACTTTTTTTAAGAGACATGGTGGCTTAGTGGTAGGGCTGTTATTTTGCACCTCCAGGGTCCGGGCTCGATTCTTGGCCAGGTTCGATTCCTGCCTCTGTGTGCATGGAGTTTGCATGTTTTCCCCGTGCTCGGTGGGTTTCCTCCGGGTACTCTGGTTTCCTGCCACAGTCCAAAGGCATTCAGATACGGCTAATTGGCGTTCCCCAAAATTGCCCATAGTGTGTGAATGGATGTGCAAGTGTGTGTATGTGTGTTTATGCCCTGTGATGGATTGGCTCCAGGGCCCCCTGTACACAGGATAAAGCAGTATAGACGATAAGTGATTGAGTAAGTGAGTAGACTTTTTTTTTGTTTTTTTTTTGCAGTTGACATGTAATGTATCTTGCAACCTTTTTTTCTGTTTATTTTTTCGTGCATAAAAACCGTCTCAGACTGCCTTTATATCCCTTATTAAATAAAACTATTTTATTTATTCAGATTTGTTATTCAGGAACTTTATTGCCATGGCGCAAACAGAATGAAACTGCAGTTTATGGAAACCTCTAATGGTACCTTACTGTATATGTAAAATATCTGCATATTTACAAAAATATAAAAAGTATAATAATAAATTCATAACTTTAAATGAATAACATATAAATCCAGATAACAAGTAATTTTACCGTATAAAAGAATACAAGTAATGAGGTGCAAAGGGTATAGGGGAAGTAAATGTGTGGATTAATAATTATGAACTAATAGTGTATTGTAGTGTTGAATGACATGAATGCATGATAGAAATATTGATATGCATATTATAAGTGGAGAAGTGACAAAAATAAAATAATTAAATGAATAAACATTGCACAAACTCAGTGAGTACTTTGGGTAGGTAATAATAAACACATTACAGTGCTGTGTAGCAGTACATTGCGCATAAACCAATAAAACCAATACTACAGTAAATTAGACGATGAGTGAGTGAGTAAGTGCCTGCAATGTGTGATTGAATGTGTGTGTGATGGGTTGGCACCCAACTCTCTGGGATAGACTCTGGGTACCCCATGATAGGCAGGATGAAGTAATAATGGATATTTAGTCTATTTATTGGAGACATAGAGCCAATCCTACTGATAGATTATATTAGCTTATTTGTTTGGCAACTGCAGAGGTTTCGGATAGGTTAGTACTATAACTATAAGAAGTCAATAATAAATATGTAAAATGTGATACCAATGGGCTAATATTTTCTGCATTGGAACAATGTGAAAAATAAATAAAGTGATAAATAAATCTGTGATAAAATAAAACAGACAGAAGATGTGAGGATAGGATTGCCTTTCATGATAGGAATATATTATTGCCTTTTATGTTTCATGATTACTTGACTGCTTCCTGTATTGTTCACTCATATCTAGTACTTTGTTTCTTCAGATGATGGCCATGATGCTATAGAGGGAAATTGCAGCTCATTGTTGGGTCTCTGTTTGGGTTTCTACCCTGACTCTTTAAATGCTGTTGCAGAGACCATGTCTGGTTGCCAGGACTGGGGACGTGAGGACGGTCCATCTTCCTGACTGTTAAAACTCTGCTCATTCACCATACACTTTAACCATGCAGAACACTATACAACTGGAATCTTTACTAAATACTCAGGATTTGTTTGGGTTTTTAAGACTTGTAGCTTCATAAAGCACTAAAGCATTCTACTTCAAATCATCCTCTGCTGTGGGACTCTATATAGAGTCTAGGGCTCCCCTAAGTTCTTTTTAAGGTGATTCATACAGTGCATGTACAATCCCATTCAAATTGGATTAAATGTATACCTTTCATTTTGTTTGTGTTGTGTTTTGATAAAGGCTTACGTTTATTGTATTTATTTATATTTATTTATTTAGTACACAGTTAAAACAATAGGAGCTTGTCCTATTTTTTTCTTTGCTATTAAGATTGCTACGAATGTTTTTATTAGGAACTCTGTATTTGAAATATTATTTAAAACATTTGCTTAAAATCATTGATCATTGTAAAATTGCATATGTTATTTAATGTTGTTCATTTTCTAATATAGTAGAAATATGAATAAATTCACTCGATAAGCAGGACTGTCCAATGTTCTGACTTGTAGTGTGCTTTTGTTCTGACATCATGGCCTATTTATAGTCTAAATTTGAAGAACAGCTCTGTTCTCTTACTGGTAGTGGGTTGTTACAGATGAGTACTCAGTGTTTTCTTCCTCTTTCTTCTTTTGGTTTGACCAGTTTAATTTTTTGTTTTGTTTTCTGTCTAGAGAGAGAGAGTCAGCCAAAAAAATGTATACACACTTCAGGAAAAAGAAAAATAGTACGATGTATATTATATTAATATAATATTACCATAATATTATTATCATCATATATATCAGTATATAATGTATAGCAATAAATTTAGTATTAAAATATTCAAGTTTCCTGAAGTGAGTATAAATTTTTTTGGTTGACTCCATATATATGTGTATTTATTATATGTGAATAAACATTTAACAAAATGTATTGTCTACCTAGTTTAATATCCAGTAAAAAACAGATTAAATTACAATAGATTTATGCGTACCATTAAAATTAGTTTCTTGTATGAGATTTTCTTGCTAAGTGTCTTTAGACTAAGGTTTTTATGGTAGTTTATTACTTGGAACAGTAGGGGGCAGCTTTCGTCCTCCAAAACTGTAATATACCCTGTTATTGCTGCATTCTTCCATACTCAAGTGGACTTGATGTTTAAAAATGCAGACTTTCAACTGTAAGCACGTTGAAAGTTGATGATTAAACTTTCACAAACTTCAAAAACTTACCAACATATGGAACATTAGGAAGTCTGAAGCCTGGTTATAGTTCATGGCATGTGTTTTCAGTGTGGGACAATTTTTCATTTTATTATACGCATCATAAATGGTCTGCTATTAATCTCACCTTTTTTATTTATTTATCACCATATGAAGTTGAAAGTGTGTGTGTGTGAAGAAGGTCAGATTTTGGTGCTTCTTGAAGCATCTAGTGCAGCTACCCATGATGTCTGACTACAATATGTGACAAAATAGCATAAAATTACTCTAATTATAAAGATCTTAGGGTAAGACAGACGTAAAATGTGACAATATTACCAAATAATTTTGGCTCTAGAGCCATACAAATTCCTGTTCCTTACACATTCTTGATATGTTCATTAATTCTACCCTTTTGAAAAATAGTCCCATCTTTGAATAGAAAAAAAAAAACAGTTTTAGGTAAACAAACCTCCGACTAAAAAGTGTTCTTCAATACCTCTGCCACTCAAGTTCAATTAACTTCCTCAACAACTGCAGTTAATCTGGGTCTTAATCAAGTACTGAACATTTAGTTTGTGATAGAATGGGAGATTCGTGAACAATTAATTTGCAGCTGAAAAATCTAAAGCAATTATATAATGCAATATTTAATGTTGACATTTTCTACTTAATCATTAATCATTTTGATAATTTTAAAATAGAGAACACTGACAGCTTCAATTATTATCACAATGTTATTATAATCATGTAATTATATCACATTAATGAAGTAAAAAAGTATTAATACCATAAACACATGAATCATCAGCTACATGGCCCAGCAGGATATAGGAGGAGCAGAAGCGATCTTCTTAGACTTTCCCACGCTTTGCTGAATACATCCTAAGGCACTTCTGCTGATTTCTATAGAGTGCCTCACCTTTACCAAGATACTTTGTTCCTCATTTCACCTCCCACCTGATCCAAAGAGAGCAGATCATGCTGTAGGCCAGTAAAGGGCTGTGTAATGTTCTCTTGTCAGTTTGCATGTTAATATGCTCATAACTCATTGCTGTCTATCTCTTCTGGGAGATTATCTCTTCTTCCTCTGTCTTCACTTCTCACTTTGCCACATAACAGAAAGCGACAATCTCAAATATGTGCTTTTAAGAAGAAGAAATTAGCAAATATCACATAACTTTTATATTCAGCTTTCAAGTTTCAGGAATTGAAAATTCAGAGCTGTCCAGTAAAACTCACCAGAGCCCCGTCTCTCAAATAATTATAAGGTAAAAGTCAAGGGAAAAAATAATGCATGCAAACTAATAATATATGCTCCTAAATTACTAAATAGACCCATAATTATATATAACCAGCATCAGAGAAATGTACCAGTGGTAAAGTATGATGAGCGGAAAACAAAAGCCTGAAGAAAGACTGATATTAAACCCTTATTTCATTTGAAGAGTTTACACAATTTCAACAGAATAATGAATTTTTGTGTTGCCATATGTGTCATACATTTATTTGACATGCTCATCACAAACACCTGTTTGGATAATTTAAG